>OX637928.1:3377990-3757990 GCA_951802735.1 Nomada hirtipes
TAAGGGAGAGTTTTAGTTTCCGCGGTCACGACGTCCAGCAGTTGGTCGTGTCCTTCCGTAAAAGCGTTCCAGTTTTTCTCGAGTAAGTCCAATCGCGAAACCAAGACTCCTTTAGTGATTTTCGCGGCACCCAGTTTTTTCATATTGTCAACGGTTCTGCTTATTCGGTGGTATAACGATAGTTGCTTGTCCGTACACTTTTCCATGGCGACTGTAAAGGTTGACTATGTTGTGGCTTTTTTCCCGTACTCGTAGCCGTTCAGTACACCGAAGAAAGACAATGCACTCACCAAGAAGGTCGATAAAGAAAGTTCGATACACACCGGACAGGTTGAAACCGAACGTTCGATATAGTTCGACCTTGTTTTTGTTAACAATCACTGTTCATGTGCCCGTTAGTCTTAACTGCGAATATTGATTTTTTTTAATTTCGCAATTAATTCACTGTGCGACTGTTTCACCACTTATCCGCGTGATTCGATTAATCCGTGTAATGAGATTAATCCGCGTGATTAGATTAACCCGTGTAATTAGATTAATCTGTGTAATGAGACCAATCTGTGTAATTAGATTAATCCGTGTAATAAGATTAATCCGTGTACTCAGATTAATCCGGCTCGAAGGACCAATGTTTGCGAGAGTACCAAGATTCCTTGAGTACCCTCGGCTTTGTAATTGAGATTCAATCTAATTATAATAAAGAAATTAGATTGGTGTAAAGTGAGGAGTCAAAGTTGGTTTCTCAGGATTTAATGTAGATTTGTTTCTTTGCTGTACAAGTTATAAATGTTTATTGGTGCTCACTCGTCTGTATGTTAATTGTATCGTTTGTCCTAGTATTACACCTTACTTCCTTTGCACTTGTTATAGTTTGTTTTAGTTTAGAAATACTTGGGCGAGAGCCGTGCGAGAGAGCGATTTGCCTTCGCGCGGGTCTATACAGGGTGAGTCTCCTAACATGACGACCTCAAATAACTCGTAAGGTATTTGTTGCACGAAAAAATGTTTCAAACAAAAGTTGCATGGTATCTAGGGGGACATACAGTGCTCTAATCTGTTTTTTATTACCTTACTTTTTTATTGAGATATTAGGGTCACCTTCAGTTTTTTAAATGGAATGTCTAATATTTTTTTTCGAATTCGGATAAATCATCAAATTTTGCGTAAAAAAGTATTACACAAAGTGGGACTTCAAATGAATAATTACTGAGATATTTTTGAAACAAAATTTTATTTCAAGCGGTGTTCGAAGTGCTGTCCGTTACAGTCAATGCACTTATGGGCAATAGCTGCTAAGGTTGAAGTACGACATCCTTCGTTATTTACAATTTTGGGATACCTTTTACGTTTCTGTACATTAAAATTGCCATGTTCTTTGAGTCTTCGACGAAGCCTTAAGAAGGTAGAATGCGATGGCTGATTTCGATCAGGATACTTAGTTTGGTACAAGATCTTAGCTCTTATAGCATTTTCTTCACATGCACCATGAACAATTATCATATCGTATTTTTCGTATGCTTCGTATGACCTGCCGTCGTAAATAAGGTCGTGTTAAGAATCGCGTTGACTACGCATATTTCCTAATAGAAGATTATTAATTTGAAGATATCTCAGTAATTATTCATTTGAAGTCCCACTTTGTGTAATACATTTTTACGCAAAATTTGATGGTTTATCCGAATTCGAAAAAAAATATTAGACATTCCATTTAAAAAACTGAAGGTGACCCTAATATCTCAATAAAAAAGTAAGGTAATAAAAAACAGATTAGAGCACTGTATGTCCCCCTAGATACCATGCAACTTTTGTCTGAAACATTTTTTCGTGCAACGAATACCTTACGAGTTATTTGAGGTCGCCACGTTAGGAGACTCACCCTGTATATAGCTAATCCCAAGTTCCTTTGTAAGAGGAAAGGGAGCGCTCCTGCTTCCGCGCAATAGGGCTGGGAGCAGGAGAACGCGAGCAAGCTGTTGCTACGCGCTTGTAGCTGAATCTTGAACAATAGGCTCTCTTACTGCTAAGGTGTTCGTAACCAAACACACCCTCTATAAAATCGACATGTTTTGTTTGTATTATATCGTCTATTACTGGGTCCCACAGTCTATAACCTCTCGTTTGACTTGAGTATCCTACTAATACACATTCTCGCTCTCGCATCGAGCTTGTGCCTGCTGTGTTTCGCTACGCGGGCATACGCCAAATATCCATACATTCGTAAATGTTTTACACTCCATCCTCAACTGCTGAGTGCATTGCTCTATTTCTAACATAACACGCTATTAACAACGCTTCAGCCCAAAATTTTTGAGGTAATGACGCTGTCGTTAACATTGCGCGCACTAAATCCAGTAATGTACGATTTACTCTTTCCGCTACGCCGTTCATTTCGGGCGTATAAGTGTTTGTCCGTTCATGCTTTATACCTAGCTCATCAAATAAATGCTTAAGTTCACTATTACAAAATTCTAACCCGTTGTCTGTTCTTATTCTTTTTAGTTTTCTCTCTGTCTCACGTTGTACTCTAGCTATGTATTTTTTTACGTAATTCGCCACTTCGCTCTTGTTTTTCAAACAGTACACGGTAGTTTGCCTTGAATAATCGTCTGTGAGCGCAAGGAAATATTTTGAACCTCCAATCGATTCTGTAGGCATGGGTTCACACAAATCTGAGTGAACCAGTTCCAGTACGGTTCTGGTTTGCTTATTCTTTACGTGCTTGCACGGTGCTTTCGTTCCATTACAATGAACCGCGTCAATAATCACGTCTTCTAACCTTCTAACTAAGTTCTTCGCGGACAATTCTTTAATGTTCGATGTGCTTACATGATAAAACCTTTGATGCCATTTTTCGCTTTCATTCACGTTCGTATTGTAGTAGTCTTTATCGCGGGAACGTTCTGCAAATGACCAGCAATCGCAGTAACAACATGTATAGGGTACTATATATTTATTTATTTATTTATTTATTTTATTTATTTACGGGTATTAACCCATTAGTGAAAGAGTAGTTACATATAGAGTAGAGAAAACGGAGTATTAGAACAAGTAATTAAATATCTAAGACAGACAGATTTCGGTTACAGCTTAACATTTCGCAAAGATATTTTAAGTGAAGAGGATGAGCGGTTAAATATGTTGCATGATCTGTGAGCGGTGTTGGCATTAATAAACATTCTATTGTAAGGATTAAAGTACCCATACAATGTACGATGGTGTTCGATATGAAATAATTCAAAATGCCGTAAGTTTCTGGATGGAACATTGAATTTGAATTTGTTAATCACATCCGTACAGTTTATCGTACCGCTTAACGCTTTGTTAACAAAAAGTATATCCGCTATCTTTCTTCTATTCTCTAAAGTAGGTAGATTTAGTGTATGTAAGATGCGGTCATAATTATGCGAGAATTTGGGAATGGGGCATCCCATATGATTTGCGGCTAATCGTAGGAATTTATGTTGAGAACTTTCTAAGGTCCGAATATGTGAATCATAGTAGGGGGACCAGACTAATGATCCATATTCTAGAATTGGTCTGACAATGCTACAGTACAATAGCCTAAGGGTTCCAGTATCCTTAAAAAATTTCGCAGTTCTATAAATCAGACCTAAAGTTCTTAATGCTCGGGAGGTGATGATTTTATAGTGTTGTGTGAACGATAGGTCATGAGAAAATAAGATACCGAGATCGATAATTGTGTCCAAAGTACATAAAGTGGTGCCGCAAAGAGAATAATCAAAAAATTTTAGATTAGAGCTCCGGCTAAATCTAACAACTTTGCATTTATCAAGATTAAAAACTAACTTATTGTTTGTACACCATATTTGAAGTCTTGTTAGGTCGTTTTGTATTTCAAGCATATCAGAGGGATTACTAACGGTGTGAAAAATTTTTAAGTCATCAGCATATAATAGAAATTTACAGAACTGAAAAACATCGGAAATGTCATTAATAAATAAAATGAAAAGAAGAGGCCCAAGGTGTGATCCTTGGGGTACACCTGAACGGACAGATATATGCCGAGAGTATGAATCATTAAATTTAATAATTTGTATTTTGTTGGAAACGAAGCATGTGATCCAGGCAAGCAGATTACCTCGTATGCCTTGTGCATGTAATTTAGATATGAGCACCGAATGATTGACAGTATCGAATGCCTTTCGAAAGTCCGTATATATGGCATCAACTTGCAAGCCACTCTCAGCTGAGTACGACAGATAGTGGTAGTACTCAAGGAGATTAGTTACAGTCGAGCGTCCCTGGACGAAACCATGTTGTTCGTTAATAATAATATTCTTGCAAAGAGATGACAATTTACGAGAAACAATACCTTCAAAGATTTTGGGCATAACGTTCTGTATACATATTGGTCTGTAATTTTGAATGGAAGTTGGATCACCGCCCTTCGGTATTGGTTTAACTAAACATTGTTTCCAAGCATCAGGAAACACTGCAGAAGTGAGAGATTTATTAAAAATAATCCAGAGTATTCTCGAAATTATAAAGTTGCAGTGCTTAAAGAATAGTGGATGAAGACCATCCAGCCCAGGATTAGAGTTTGTTGCAAGGGTATTAATACTGTTATAAATGTCACTAATATTAATAGAGATATTGGAAATATCAAGAAATGGGGGGTGCTTAGGATTAATGTCCGAAGAGCGGTTAATGTCATCAAGGTATACAGATTCAAAAAATTCCGCAAAACTATTAACAATTGATAGATCATCAGTCAGTATTCTATCACCAAGATGTAAATTCGTGGGTGAAGAGTTTGTAGTTTTCATGGAATTGATAAGGCGCCAGAATGAATTAGTATTGTTTGTAATAGATATTTCCGCATTGTGCACATGCTTCGACCAGCAATCTCGGGTTAGGTTTTTACATTTAGTTCGTAGTTCGGAAAAAAGTAGATAGTCTGCAAAGGAATTGCTGCGTTTGTAGATCATATGATGGTATTTTTTTTGCTTAATTAAGGAAATAAGTTCTCGGGAGAACCATACTGGAAATGTAGATGAGTAACTATTGAAAGAAGGGATAAAATTATCCATAATAAAATTTAGGTGCGAGTACAGCAATTCCACCGATTCATTAGCAGTTAGATTCCGAAGACAGTCATCCCAGTTGACAGTTGAGAGGTATTCGTTTATAAATGTATAGTCGGCAATATAGAAGTTCTTCTTGATTCTCTGAGGACGTAAATGTGTTGTGGATAGAGGAATAGGGATATGGAAATCAAGAGGGGGGTGGTACGTATCAGGGCATATGATAGGATCAAGAGAAGGAATGGGGGTGATATTAGAGAAGGAAGAAAAAAGTAAATCAAGAGAGTAACCGGAAGAGAGGATAACATTGTTTCTTTGAAAAAGATTGAGGAGATTGAAATAATTAGAGATGATAGAAGATTGTCTGGTTACAGAACAAGGACCATTAATGTTGTAAATTAAGGAACCGTCATCATTATTGAACCATGTAGTATGTGGCAGATTATAATCACCAATAATAATTAATCTCGAATTTAGGTAGGTCTGCATAATATTTTCAACCGTGATTGCATGTACCTCATAACAACATGAGTCACTGCATATATGGGGTGTCTCTTAACTATGGGACTTCCCGGAAAGGGGGGGTAACTGGTGTGTTCGTAATGCCACAATTGTCTCTGTACTAACGCCATTTTCATGTTAAATTTCCACGATTGATAATTACATCCATGATGCGAGAATGATCCCATTTTTGTTGCTCATATGTACTTTGCTTTCACGTTTCTGTTTGATTTGTTAACACTATGTCTATGTCCATGTACATAACTTTACTTTTACATACCTCGCTTTTTCTTCTCTTCCAATGCCCATTTATAAAGGTTTTCATATACAGGGCGGTCCAGAACTCGCGCAGTATTCGGAAATGGGGGGTAGCTGAGGTGATTCTGAACAACTTTTTCCTTGACCAAAATATTGTTTGAAGCTTCGTTTGTTATTTATTAACGAAAAACACTGGCCCTAGAGCGCGCACTCCAGCACGCGACTCTCAATCGCGCTCGGTTGTGGCCGTGAACCAACGCATTCACTCGCGCACAGTACATACAACGTCTTCGAATTTTCTTGCGAACATTCGGGCCGCCTTTCTTGCAATCCATTGCTTTATGACCAATCTCTTTGTGAATAACTACTTTTTTATTATAACTATCTTTATTGATACTATATTACATCTATGAATACTTAATGCTAAACTTATTTTGTAATGTCTGTAGTTTTCTTTTTTTCATTGAGGAACTAAGATCTATATTATTGTAGGAGAAAGAGATTTAAACTAGCACAAACAACTTTTATTGAATAATACAATATTACAAACGAATAATACAAACGACACAGTCGAGAACGAATAATACAAACGACTCTTCACTTCACAACGACTCTCCACTTCGCAATTCACAACGACTCTTTGCTTCGCAATTCGCAACGACTCTACGCGGTTTTTGAAAACCGCAAACACGTGTGCGCCTAGGGCAAAAACTGCTATCAGGCCAGGTCAGGCCTTCTGCCCGTGACCATGTACACACACATTTACATACACGCACACACACACGCGCGCGTGTACATACATGAGGACAATCATCCTTGTTTTCACCCATCCTACATTATTTTTTAACTTAACATAATTTGTTACGAGCCGGGCTGTGTGGCAGCACGAGAGGCCGGCGAGGGGTATATTACCCAGGAATATGGTTATCAATTTGTTAGTTAAGGTGTGCGGACGAACCTGATGCGAAACCAGGGAGCCGCTAGGATTATTGAGAGCGAGGACGAACCCGGTGCGAAACCGGGGAGCCTCTAGGAGGGGGAGCAAGCGCGGACGAACCCGATGTGAAATCGGGGAGCCGTAGGACACGGACGAACCTGGTGCGAAACCAGGGAGCCGTAGGAAGGGTTAGGTTTCGTGGACGAACCCGATGCGAAATCGAGGGGCCACTAGGTTGGAATATGTAGTTTGTTTGTTTGGATAAAGATGTGCGAACGAACCTGATGTAATCAGGTAGTCGCGGGAAATGTTAGTTGCCTCGTAACTCTAAATTATTATTTGATACAACTCGAGCGGTAAAGTTGTATCGGTGGGAACGTTGTTACCAATATGCAAGGATTACGGGGTAAAGATAGGTTTGACGAATCTACTCGATTTATAAGTGAACGTATAAAGTTATATTCTGAGTTTTCAATATAAATACAAATGTTTCTGTCGCGATGAATTAATATAAAATGTGTAAGTTACCTAAGTATTTGCACGGTGTTGACGCACTGGCGATATGGGGTCTGAGAGCCGCTATTAGAATATGCCGAAAGAACTTCAACCGGACAAGCGGATTCTAACGGGTTAGTCTGTGATTCGAGAGGTGCGCTAAGCCCAATCTCACTGGATATAACTGATTCTATACAAGCGTGACACGACGTGACTCTACGCGTGACTATGTTACTCTGAACCAACGAGGGTAGAAACCAAAGGGTTTATACAGTCCCAAAATGCGATGGAACGCACTGGAACTTTCCATATAAGGAAATTTAGGAGTCGTCGTCGGGCCACGCCCGTCTTGGGTCATGATGCAGCTGACCGTGCTTATACTAAGGTCCCCTTTATTTGTTTACATTAAACGGAAGAATTTTGGGGCGTTTTCCCTTCACAAATGCGAGCTCGAAAACGCGTTGGGAGCGACGTATGGAAAATATTCTTCATACGTAACAAATTATTAAGTAATATATTAGAAAACACATTTTTTATTGTTTTCACAGTTTGCATTCCACAGCCACAAAGTTCCTTAATAACACATACTATATCACATTCTTGTAAAATGCTGCAATGTCCTAAACTTATCAATACATTTTTTTGGTTTGGTACGGACAGAAAAAGTGTTTCAAATTTATCTGAAATTAATAAATTCATTAAGCAAAACATGTGCGTTCGTATTAAGATCAGAACTTCTGAGGGAACTTTTAAGGCACCCATTTTGTAGACATCTTAAGGTGGGTCCACATTTATTACCGCACCTCACACTGTTACCGGGATAAGTACCTAGTCAAGTGGCCTGGAAGAGGTTTGGGAACAAATGTGGAGTGTGTCTTGTTCCCTCATACCGTTACTAGTTACTTGGTTCGGCAGATCGAGGAATTGTCGGTATTTTACCCGCTCCAAAGGAGCCAGTAAGCTGCCGTAGATGTATGAACTCGTCTCTGCGGCGTTGTTCCTACGTATTGTTGACTGTTTAGTCTTTGGAGATAGGCCTTATTGGGCCTATGCCTAAGAGATAGACCAGACCCCCTTGGCAACGTAGGACTGTTGTGAGTGCGTGCCAAGTTCGGCCCTCGGTCAGGTTTATGACGCGGTCGAAACAAACGCTATTTTTGCAAAGTACATTTTAGCCTTTCGACCATCTGAGTGCAGGATTTAGATAGTAAGGATTAGATAAAAAGAACACATGGTAAAGAGCTATGCAATTTCAAGCGCCACATCACTTTCCCATTTTTAATACAATTGTTACGAGCCGAGGGCTAAGGGGCACGGCTGCGGAGCCGAGGATCGGTTGTTTAAGAGTTTTGTTAGTTAAACGGTCGAGCCGTTTGATGGGAAATGTGTGGATGTGCCAATGCTTATTTCATCAATGGGTGCCACTGGAAGGTCAAGGTTTTTGTGGATGTGCCAAAGCTTATTTCATCTCTGGGTGCCACTGGAGGGTTAGAGTTTGTGGATGTGCCAATGCTTATTTCATCAATGGGTGCCACTGGAAGGTTGTTGTGGATGTGCCAAAGCTTATTTCATCTCTGGGTGCCACTGGAAGGTTTTTGTGGATGTGCCAGAGCTTATTTCATCTCTGGGTGCCACTGGAATGTTAGTAATTATTGCCTCGTAACTATCGATACACCTTGAGCGGTTAAGATATATCTATTCGGTGGATTGATACTACTGCTTATGATTGGTACAGGAAACAGAATGAATTAAATACGTCTATAATCAAATAATAAAATGTCTATATTCTTTATCTAAAAATGAATTACAGTACGTAGATATCGTGGAGTTAAAACCCACGATTACAGTCTTTAACGTTTATAAATACGAATGCTTGAAAGGGAATGCGACCCGATCTTGCTGTCTTTCGACGAATGCGAACTTTGAAATAAATATCGGATAACTGATCGAAAGGGAACTTAACCCGATCTCACTGAGCTTTAGACGAACTTTTGACGATCAATTACAGCGTAAACGCGTAGCTTGACTATTCAGAACTAAGCCGTTAATAAATAAAAGTTGCTCGAAGGGGACTTGAACCCGATCTCGCTGGCATCAGTATGGCTATCTGGCACCGACATGGTACGCAGGTAGTAAGGTCCATACTGATCCTTTAATAAATAGAAGTTGATCGAAAGGGAATGGAACCCGATCTCACTGGCATCAGTATGACTATCTGGCACCGACATGGTACACAGCTAGTAGGTCCATACTGAGCCACGAGAGTAGATTTCATGCCCTTTTTATATCCGAAATGCGGACCAAAAATATGGTGGGGGTACAGAATCTTCCAAGGGAGTCCAAAAGATCGCCCTGAAGCGTTGCGTCATCGCGCCATCGCGGAAGGGGCAGACTTGACTGCATGCACTCTCAATTCCCAAATAAGGGCATAATAGAGGAAAACGCAGGAAACAATACTTCCTACGTAACACAATTAACGCCTTAAATACGACTTAGAAATTATTGTTATACTAGAATTATCAACTATAATCAACCTAATCCGGCCAAAGGCAGCCAGAAAAGATACAAATTTTAAAGAAAGCTAGATATAACTATTCAAGAGCGACTCAAGTACCTTCTTTGGAGCGGGTCACTATACCGACAGCGCATGGAACGGCTGAACCAAGTAAAAAGTATCACTATGAGGTATCAAGACACACTTCACATTTTTTCTCAGACCTTTTCTAGACCACTTGACTAGGTAACAAATCTCGGTGCGGTAACAAATATGGACAGACTTTTACAGTAAGTCACATATACAGTATATGATATACCGCTGATCAATGTGTAAACGGTTTGAGACAGTGTCAGTGCCAGTAGCACGGCTCGCAACTCGCTTTTGGTTGTGTCGCTAGGTTGTAAAGGAAAAAACAAGGATCGAACCATGGCCGAGGCAGCCGAGACTACAAAACAAGGATAATACTGCGCGAAGAATTAAAATTCTATCAAATACTTAAAATTTTAAATAAAATGTATAGCTATACTAGTAGTAACTGAACTACTAGTGTAATTAAAAATTAATTCATAAGCTTCTCATCTTATTGCTTAGAACCAAACAATGGCAGGGCGCTTACGGCTCTGCCGATCGGCGGCATCAATCGGCCGCTCCCCCTCCACTTTTTTCATTTAGCTCTGGACGTACTGTACGTGCATAAGAATAGGAATGGGTCCCATACCAAACCTCGTTACCAAAAATTGACGTAACGGGTGTCAGTAACAGGACTACGTAACAAGTGTGGCCCCACCTTTAAGAGCAGCATAACCAGATATATAAAATAAACATGCTCTTCATAGGTCGTACTAATTCATTGCGGTTTCATATTTATTAATGTTAGAGCTATGGGATTTATTTTACTTACATCGACAAGAATAAGATAACAATGCAATACGATCACGCTGGGATCGATCGACTAACGATCATTTTGTTATGGCGCTGCAGGCGACCGGTAAGCGCAACGGCCTCTGACAAACGCGCGCGAATTGCTCAAAACATAGTATTTCCAACACCTCCTCTCAAGACGCGCACGCATTACAAACACCCATACATAAACACCTCCTCTCAAGCCTCAGGCGAAACAACCTCTTTTACATTCATCTCACTCATACAAAAATAATGCTTGTCTCGTGACAACGGTTTGGTGAGTACATCCGCAGGCATACTATCCGTTGACATATACTGTACACTCAAGTTTTCGTTTCGCAAGGCATCTCTTATAAAGTGAAGCTTAATATCTATATGCTTTGTCCTCGGATGTACAATCGCATTCCTTGACAATAATTGCGCTCCCTTATTATCGTTATAAATCACAACATTACCCAAATCACTTACATTTAATTCATTCAGAAACTTAGATATATGTATATAACGCGTGTTTAACAGCTTCCGCGATTGCCACATATTCAGCCTCGGTTGAGGACATGGCAACTGTTCGTTGCTTTTGTGACTTCCAGCCGATTGGACCCATCGACATATTAAATACGTATCCGGTGTACGACTTCCTGTCGAGCTTACACCTTCCCCAATCGGCATCCACATAAGCCGCTATCTCGGCGTCTGATTTCCTAAAACTAATACCGCAATTACTTGTTCTCTTAAAGTATCGTAGCACCCTCTTGGCCGCTTGCCAATGAGCCTCCGTATTACAATCGTTGAACTGGGCCAGGACGCTTACCGCGTGAACAATATCAGGCCTGGTTGCCACAGCCAAATATAATACATTAGCGAACCAACCAATTCACGATAAGGCCTCCTCTGGTAGCAGAGCGTGGTTTACATAAAACATCTCTTGCACCGAATCTACCCTTGGTCTATTGGTAGCACCTCTTCTTGCGTAACAGTTAATTAAAAAATAATTGAAAATAATCTAATATTGCAGAGGAGAAAGTGATGTCTTCTCTCTGAAGTCCAGAATTAGAAGTATTAAAATTATGAAACTTTAATTGAACATTCTCCATAGCCCATTGAATATTATTAAAACTAGTTGATGGCAAAGTATCTTCGACGTAATCATCTTCTGATTCTGACGTACTAAGTACATTTTTCCTCCGAATGTTGATTGCTCTCTTTCTTTCGCAATTTGTATTCATTATCTTAAAGGTGTGAAAAATAAACGAAAAATATAATAAAATGCAATGATGCAAAAAATAAAAAAATATAGAAGCACATACCGTGCAAATGTTTCAAACGTGTCAGCGAGGCCAAACGGATATACTGCCGAAATGCTATTTTTATACTGCTGTTCATTTTGCCAATCTGAAATGTCGTAGCATAAAACAAATGCAAAACACTTACGACTGGTAATCATGGATATAACAGATATACTCTGTGAATGCGAAAATTCACGGGTGACTATAGTCACCGTTAGTATATAGCGAGCGTCAGGCGTTGGGTGACTATAGTCACCGTTAGGAGCGAAAGGGTTAACGTTAATAACTTTCGACCGCAGAAAAGGATAGGTAGTGAAAAGAAAAGAGAAGCTGCGATCGTCTTTTGGCTTGGCTGCTCGGCCGCTTATCTTTACTCGCTGTCCTTTTCTACGTTCGACGCTGTCGGCAAATTTCAAACAACGTAGGAACCACACGCTAGTTGCGAACGTTCAGTCCCGAGGCTTTCGCACCTATCGAGACATTACTGTACGTAATTTGTCGGAATTGCGACCATATCGGGACCACCACACACGAAAAATTTCCCGACGGGCAACTCGCCATGACTTGTTAAAGAAGCTTTTAATTTCATCAAATCCATTTATTTCTACCCTCAGGCCACACTTAACACCTAGTAATTCGGAAATGCCTTCAGAAGTACTTTCTTTGTTACCCCTATAGGTAAATGTATGTTTTATAGTACTGAACTGATTCACATTTCTGTCGCCCATTCAAGCGAATTAATTCTAGGGCTTCTGGATCTAATTCCTTAACTTTTTTAGTACACCATTGTAGGATTTTCTATCGTTATTTCAATTTCTTTATTACAAACGTCTTTATTGTACAATGTGTTCTCGTACACGTCTCTACACGATCTGCTCTTCATTCGAACAACGCTCTCCTCCACCCATTCTTTCTCTCTCGCACACACGCATTCGTTCTCTCTCCCTCACACGCGTTAGACAAAACACAATCGGTAGCCGTTCAGTGGCAAATTCCGTGAGATCGGCGCGCTGCAGCGACGCCGATTCCACACGATTTTATTCTAATAGTGCTCATGTATGGATCTGGTGTCAAAAGGTGGCGATATAATAACAATAATAGTCTGAACAGTGGGACGAGGCGGGAATTGATTTTTTCATAGTTATTTAGAGGAAGGTGTCCGGAAAATGTTCCAATTTGCTAAATTGCGAGATTCTTTGGGACTTGCAAGATATTTCTTGTCAAACGCAAAACTGTTGGCGCAGTTTATTAACGTTAATGCATCACAAGATTTAGAATAAATTTATTATATATATTTATATTTTATAATTAAGAATGCCTCGAGTATATCGCTTTCGTTAATTACTAATGCTTTAAACTCTTTTACCGTTTTAATTACGTCTTCAATTACGAACAACAACCTCAATTAGCACATTTAACATTAATGGGCATACAGAGCAACCCACAGCGCTTGGCCCCCTACACTACCCGCGGCGCGAATTATAATCTACTTACAAAAACATTTCAAGAATTTGTAATAGTTCATTCGACAATATTTTTTTAATACATTTTATATTGTAAGCCATAGGTTAACTTTATTAGAGCTTCTTTACGCTACACAGTCTGTAACGACACTGATCGTTGAGGCACTGTCGTAGAGCGACAGCGCTCTCCCCAAAAAGAAAAACATATCGCTACGCAGCCACGCCATGGCTGCACCATCTAACACATGGCCATATAACACAAAGGTTCACACACACACACACACACACGCGCGCGCATGCATATACTACAGTTCGGCTAGCCTGACCAAGAGATCGGCCTCGATTTCCGGTTTCAATACTAAGCAATGTTACAATGTATGATTTCCAACTTAGACTAGCTTATACAACTGTATGATTTAGTACTTAAAAAGAAAAAAACACTTACAGTTAGGAACAAAAGTATTGGCACACCTGGCTTTTAGTTACACAAACACGTGTAAGACGTACTCAAATAAAAGCTTAAAGGTGATGTGTTTAAGAAACGCTCGACTCGAACTATTCTTTATTTATATTCCGTAAAACAAGTCAGGACTGCTCCGAACGGCGATCGATACCAGAATGTCCTTCGCTGCATCGTGATCGCCAACGACGCGCTGTCTGGGTTTTTCCCGGCGCCATGCCTTCAAGGGCCTTGGCCACGTGCGTCCTGTGGCCCATGGTGTCCGCTGGGTACGTACGCTTTCGGGGCTCGCGCTGACGCTAGCCATATGCCCCGGTAGAGCGTACGCGGTCCAAAATCTCTTACACACGTATAAATTTAAAAAAAAGCACAATATTAGGTTGATTTTTTTCTTAATCATAACTACTTGATCTATAATTTTATAATATCATAAATTTTTTACATTGGTTAATTATAAAACACAAAAGAACGATAAAGTATACATTAAAAGAAGTTTTTATTGGAACAAAAGTATTGGCACACTTATACAGTGTGGTAAGAAATGATAGGTTCACTCACACTTATCATCGTAACTTATAGAGAAACGTATCAATTGCTCTCAAACTTTCGAGATATAAGGTCCTTGTACTAACAAATCTTATTGCTAAATTTCGTTTTGGAGTAATATTTCAAAATGACGTAACATAAGAAAATCGTAATTTTTACATATTTCAATTGTTAAGAAATGATAGGTTCACTTTAAAAAACATATTTGTACATCGTCATTAAATAATTCCTAACAAAGTTATTTTATTCAAATTAATATCTAATAGGTTTTCCACCACTTTTAATTAGTAAATTGATTCGCTTTGGCATAGATTTGATAAGATCTGTGATTTGCCGACTAGTAACGCGATCCCAAGCGTTCATAATTGCCGTTTTGAGCTCGTTTACATTATTGAATTGGCGACAATCATCGTAAACATCGCGTACTAGTTGTCCCCACAAATTCTCAATAGGGTTAAGGTCAGGAGACCTTGATGGCCATGTCAACGTGTCTATATTTTTAGTATTTAACCATTGTCTAGTGCTTGAGGAAGCGTGTACAGCTGCATTATCATGCATAAATTTTAATTCTGCAGACGGAAAACGACGAATATAGGGCAAAAGGTGTTCTTCTAAAACAGCTTGGTATTTCTTTGAATCGAGCCGCGTGTCAAGGAAGGCTAATGTCGTCTTGCCAAATCCAGAGAACGCCGCCCAAATCATTACAGAACCTCCACCAAAGTTACGCTTTGAAAAGTAACGCGGTTCTGTACGTAGATTGTGCCAATAGTTCGCCAAACCATCTGGCCCATCTAAGTTGAATTTCTTTTCATCAGACCAAACAATCTAAAAATTTTAAAATAAATAAAATAAATAACGACCTCACTAGAAAATATGCGCATACCGAATGCCACTGATGGTTCCACGTTTGATGCAAATCTGCAAATGTTAAACGTGTTTTGCAATGCTCCTTTTTAAGCGTTGGAACAGATTTCATTTTCTTGTATACAAGATTAGTAGACTCTTTTAAAGCTTTCCATACTGTCACATGCAAAACATTTGGCGCGAATTCGTTGCGTAATCGTCGAATTCCTATTGTTGAATTTGATGCTTTCGCGATAATTGCTCTTTTATTGCGTGGTGTCAATTTCGGTGGTCTTCCAGGAGATTTTTTCACACCATATTCATCCCCCTTTTTTTTAAACTGATTTACCACATTGCAAGATCTGCCCATACGACGACCAATTTCACGATGAGACATCCCAGAGTCTTTGTACGCCAATATCTGTCCTTTTTCTTTTTCATTCAAAACTTTTCCCCTGCCCATTTTTTAGCCTTAACACCTTAATAACTCAATACTTCAACACTTTAACTTTTTCACTGTAAATGCGTGGGAGGATTCGTGAGAGATTATTTACTGTTTGTTTCCTTTGCAACCGGGATAGGTAACAAATGACACAAGAAAAAAATGACGGTGTCAAGCAGCAAAGTTCACAATGAATGCATTATAACGAAAGAATATTGTGATGTATTAAATTTTGGTGCATTAACAAATCATTTAATCGCCATTTTAACAAGTGAACCTATCATTTATTAACAGTTAAAAAATGGTTACATTCAGTAAAAGATTTCTAGTTTCTTTTTGAACCGTTATTTCCATATAATATTTAACAGAACAGTTTGTTAACATAAGAGCTAATGATTCTGAAAATTTGAAAGTGATTCATGCACTTGTTTCTAAATTACCACCATAAGTATGACTGAACCTATCATTTCTTAACACACTGTATGTTTTCACTATATTGTTATTTATTTTATATCGCTAATATTTCGTATGTAATCCCTTATTGCTTATAACGGCTTTCAATCTGTCTGGCATTGAATGCACTAATTTTTTCGTAATGTCTGGGCTTATTTTATTCCATTCCATCATCAATACTTTTTTCAGCTCTTCTTTACTTGTGATATGGTGTTTCCGTATACATATCCCCAAATGAGCCCAAAGATGTTCGATGGGGTTCAAATCTGGGGATTGTGGTGGGCTTGGTAACAAATGAGGGGTATTAAAAGCAATCCATTGCCGTACTAAATAACACTGTTCGACAAATTTCAACTTTTTTTTGATTTTGTAACCTTCAATATGCGTTTCTTATAGACTTTAATGTGCTGAATACGAATCTGCAATCCGTTTTCCCCCAGAACGTACCATTTTTGAAAAAATCAATTTGGAAAAAATCGCAAATTTTCAACTTTGGAAGTGTTTTTGTACTTTTGCGGTAATAGTTATTCAGTTGCGCTTGGTGCCAAATGATTCTTTGAAGTTTCACCAATATAATGGTATATGTTGTCATTAGACTATAAACATTTAAATGTGTTTAAATAATGATCAAAGTGAAAGGGACACCGAAAATACACCAATTTTGGCTGATATCTTTCAGTTTATTTCAAAAACTAAGGGTCCAGGAGAAAATCTAACTATGCCACGCGATAGAGCAGACCTTTCTGCAAAGGAAAGCATCCACGGAAGTTACAAAATCATTTTCGTTTTCAATATCAAAGCCAAAAAGTTTGGCAAAACACGTGGCACCGACAGTGATGCTCTATGACGGCGGCTCCCCGCTTATCGCTCAGCGTAGCGGAATCACTAAACGCGCTGTACTTCTGCTGAGTGTCACTGTTGCCGCCGCGTGTTTTACCAAACTATTTCGCTTGTATATTGAATACAAAAATGATTTGGTAACTTCCGTTGATGCTTTCCGTTGCAGAAAGGTCTGCTCTATCGCGTGGCATAGTTAGATTTTCTCCTGGACTCTTAGTTTTTGAAATAAACTGAAAGATATCAGCCAAAATGGGTGTATTTTCGGTGTCCCTTTCACTTTGATCATTATTTAAACACATTTAAATGCTTATAGTCTAATAACAACATATACCATTTTATTCGTGAAACTTCAAAGAATCATTTGGCACCAAGCGCAACTGAATAACTATTACCGCAAAAGTACAAAACACTTCCAAAGTTGAAAATTTGCGATTTTTTTCAAAATTGATTTTTTCAAAAATGGTACGTTCTGGAGAAAAACGGATTGCAGATTCGTATTCAGCACATTAAGGTCTATAAGAAACGCATATTGAAGGTTACAAAATCAGACCCGTGTTGAACAGTGTAAGTGGTATGCTTGGGATCATTGTCTTGCTGAAAGACAAATCGTTCCCCAAGGTCTAATTTTTCCACGCTTTTCTTCACATTGTTTTTTAAAATATTTAAATAGACATATTTGTCCATTATACCATCGATAAAAACAAGCTCACCGACCCCACTTGAGCTTATGCAACCCCAAACCATTACCCCACCGCCGTGTTTAATAGTGCTCTGAATATTCTTTGGATCTAGCTCGGTATTAGGTCGTCTCCAAACTAAAGTGCGTCCATCATTTTGGAAAATATTAAACTTAGACTCGTCAGAAAAGAGTACAGTGTACCAAAAGTCGTTTTCTTTTGTAATATAATCATTTGCAAGCTGCAATCTTTTTTCTCGATTAACTTTGCTTATGGTTGGCTTTCGCCTCGCAACTCGCGATCGGTATTCTGCCTTGTTTAATATTCGACGAATAGTTACTTTATGAATATCTTTATTAAAATTTTCGTTTATATTTGCCGCTAATTGCGACGCAGAACTAATTGGTGTTTCTTTTACAATATTAACCCTTTGCGGACCGAGCGCTCTTCACCGTTTCGTTCCAGCTGGACCGCGCTGCATTCGCAATTTCGTACTAGCAGGTCCGCGCAGGTTTGAAAATACTAAAACTAAGCCATAAATTTCAATAGGCATGGTCTATTTCGGATATGCTACACTGTAGCTCTCATCTTATCCCTTTGGATTAAGATTGAGACATTGTCGGGCCACATTGTCGGGAGACATTGTCGAAACGCGATGTCGAGTCACACTCGACATAGGACCGCAAAGGGTTAATAATTTTTCTTTTTTCTCGTGCACTCAATTTCTCAGGTCGTCCACATCGCGGAGCACTTAGAACATTTTCTGTATTAGAAAACCGTTTAATGATACTTCTAATTGTAAAACGACTTCTATTGACTATATTTGCTATAGACGAGTACGAATGTCCTTCATTAGACAAATTTAAAATAATTCTTCGCTCTGCAACAGTCGTTTCTTTCATTTTGCGTCCCATCTTGCACGTTTTCACTTTAGATTTTATAAATAATTGACTAACTACTAAACAAATGAATGCTATCGAAACGAGGGAGTTCCCCGGAAAGGAACATCGTACCAACCTTATAAAAATTGCTTTCCAGATCGTAGAAAAATGCATTTTATTTAAGTGTGCCAATACTTTTGTTCCAATAAAAACTTCTTTTAATGTATACTTTATCTTTTTTTTGTGTTTTATAATTAACCAACGTAAAAAATTTATGATATTCTAAAATTATAGATCAAGTAGTTATGATTAAGAAAAAAATCAACCTAATATTGTGTTTTTCTTTAAATTTATACGTGTTTGGGTAACTAAAAGCCAGGTGTGCCAATACTTTTGTTCCTAACTGTATACTAATTGGAGCCATTAGACTCTATCCACGGCCGCATGTTTCTCGCTTCCCAGACTCCCTGATAGGCTCTTTGAGAATTTTGAAATCCTTCAATGTCAGCTATGATATACCTATCGTTACGTAACACTTTACTCACTTTGTATGGACCTTTAAATTGTGGAATCAATTTTTTCGATACGCCCGGTGTACTATTAAAATTACGGGTCATCACAAGATCATTTTCTTTATACATACTCAGCGTTTTTCTTTTATTATTATAATATTTGTGGTAATTCTTTCAATATTTTACTGCGTCCTGTTCGCGAGAACACTGCTTTGCCGCCGAGAACAATTCTGCTTCACCGTTGCACAACTTGCATTTAGAAAAATTCGCCGCTCCGCGTGTTATTGCTTTCGCACTTCTGAATGATTAAGAAGGACTCTCGCTCGTTACTGTTCGTTCGCATCTCACACACACACACACACACCCCTCACTCTTGCTCTCTCTCACGCGTTCCACCAATAGCATCTGTTCTCTCTCATTCGCGCGCATTTTCGAACCATTCAGTCACCACATATTTTTCATTATATTGCTGATAACACGCCATTTTTTTAGCCGCTTCAGTTCGAAGTTGAACTAAGCTTTCACGCTTGCCACTGAGTGAGTCGTTCAAATATTCCTTTATTTCGTCGTCAACTTTTCCACGCTGATCAACCCCAAACAATAATTTACGGGGCGTTTCCCCCGTACTCTTATGTACTGTATACACTGTATTCTACTGTACTGTATTCTACTGTACTATTATGTACTGTATTCTACACTGTTCAACAACTTATACCAATATTTACACTCGTTCTTATCAATTAATTTACTTAAAACTACTGCCAATACGCGATTAACCCGCTCGACTTGGCCATTCGCCTGTGGGGATACTGTAGCAATTAGAACATGTTTGACATTTTGCTCAGATAGGAAATCACGAAATTCTTGCGCTGTAAAGAAAGATCCCCGGTCGGATACAGGGTGTCCCGTAACTACCGTAACATCGGGAAAGCTGGGATGCGCTAAAATGGGAGATATTGAGCAAAAACCATATTTTTGTTTTTTCGCTGCAACTACCTTCCCAGTCGAGCTACAGGGTTGAAACTTCGTACGAATTGGTTTTTCTTGATAAGCTATCGAATGACACTTCACAAGTTGAATTTGGTTTAGGGGCACATTGTACCCCCTTATCCGGCCTTTTACCCCCTTATAGCCTTGCACAGAATAGTGTCTCAGGCAAAGAACATTGTTCACCACCCAATAACAACAAAAATTTCCATGGGGTCCACTCGTCCCTTCCCGGCTAGACCCTTTGGGAAAAGTTATAGAATGGCACCACTAAATGTCCGGAAGTAATCGCGTCACTGGCAACATATGCCCGAAGGGCTAACAGTGTTTGATCGTGACGCTGAAATTCCCTACTTTTATCAACAAAATAGTCAAAACATTGATCGCATTTATATTTTTCTGTGCTTTACTTAGCAATGTACCCGGCCAAATATTCTATAGCGTACATCTCTAAAGAGCACACTGACGTCGACAATGTTGCTAACGTATTGTCAATTTGTAACTGCACATTTTCACTGTCCACGTGAATGTTCTCTTTTTCCACTTCATTTAATGGAACATCATTTGACGTGGAGGTACTGCACTGGAACAATATTATATCCTCCTCTAAAAGAGTTGCGTCACAGTCAGGTTGACAATTACTATTCAAATTCAACATCATATTTTTCCTGATGGCAAGACGCACTGGTTTTACAGAAGGATTGCGATTGTAATTCTATAGTGCATTTAGTGATAGTTTTCTATAGTGCATTTGCAGTATAGAAAAAATTTTGCAAAACATCTGTATTTAAACGGGAAGTCATCAAGAATATTACACCTTCCTTTTCTAAGTCATCCCAAAGGTGCACGGTAGAATTTACTGATTGCCGCAATCCTAAGAAACAAGGTGGAGTTTTTAATCCAGAAGGTGTTACTACAAACCAATTAGACATACTCTCCAATTGATTCAACAAATTAGCTTTTACAAGAGGATATAAATTAGGATGGCACACTTGTTTGGATTAGGATCACGAGCAGATCTGCTATTTAAATTATCAAACAAGTCATTGAGGGTTTCGACAAAGCTGGCAGTGTGCAACAAGGTACTCATCTTTATACAATTAGTGGAGCATGTAGTAAACAAGGCAGAAGAAACTCTTTTTGCATTGATTTTTACATGTCCGTCGATCAATATTAATGGCGTTAATTGTATTAAAAAAGGGAAAGCGTTGTGTCGATTGAAATTGCATGGCTCTTTACCATGTGTTCTTTTATTCTAATCCTTGCCATCTAAATCCTGCAATTAGATGGGTGAAAGGCTGAAAATTACTCCGCAAAAATAGCATTAGTTTCGACCGCGTCATAAACCTGACCGAGGGCTGAACTGGGCATGCACTCACAACAGTCCTACGTCGCCAAGGGGGCTGGTCTATCTCGTAGGCATAGGCTGAATGAGCCCTATCTCCTAGGCCTAAACAGTCTACAATACATAGGAACAGCGCCGCCCAGACGAGTTCACACATGTACAGCAGTTCAGGGGCGAGCTAACACTTTGGCAGTGGCGCAAGGACGAGTGCACACATCTACAGCCGCTCACTGCCTCCTTTGGAGCGGGTAAAATACCGACAATTCCTCGATCCGCCGAACCACGTAACGGCTAATGCAACGAGGAAACAAGAAACACTCCACATTTGCTCTCAAACCTCTTCTAGACCAGTTGACTAGATCCTTATCTTGGTAACAGTATGCGGAGACGCAACAAGTCTGGACCCACCTTTGGCGGACTTGTCAGTAAGGCATGCTAGCAGGCTCTTAGACACAGGGATAGTAGGGAATGGTCGGAGGTTATTATACATATACAGTCGGCCGCATAAGTATTCGTCCACCTACCGCATTCAGTGTATGCGCAAGTAAAAGTAGGAAAATATGTTGATAAAATTTGAAAAAAATTGCAGAAATAAAGCTTTATTTGTACAAAATGACATAACATTTTGCAAGATTCATAATTGTTATACATATAAGACTATTTGTGGCGAATTTTAAATAGTTAACAAACCAGAATTTGTTTCTCTGTAAACCAAAGAGTTTTATTTATTTATTATTGTACATTGAGTTATTATTTACACTATCTACATTCTCACCTGTAAACCAAAGAAACAACAATTAAAGTTCATTAATTAATCTTTCCTCTATTTGCGCTATTCGTCTACTCTGCCTAACCTTTTCACACGTGCTCTATCCTACATTCCTCCTTCTATCTCCCTCTCTCGATATTGCAGATTCCCTATTGTTCTACAGTCCCGCTCGCGTGGGACTGGGCACATTCAGTGAAGAACGTACACTTTCTTTACATACATAATGAAAAATAAATCAAACTATTATAATGTGGCGGAAAACTTGAACGCAAAAGTCTTCGTCCACTTACAAACTAATGAAATTATTGTTATACAAAACTACCATTAGTCCTCTCAATACTTACATGGCTAGTATGGTACCCTTTAGACGTTGGGGCATTGATTTTACTAACTTTTTGTTAGAATTTCTTTGTGAGATTGTTTAGTATATATGTATACAGAGTCTATTATTACACTAAATTATTAATTAAGAAGGGATCACACAAAAAGAAAGTAAAGCACGTGCAGCCCGTAACAAGGACGCCGGGAGAAGAAGGTAGAAAAACAAAAAGAAGTGTAATCGCTCACACGCACACAGTGCAGCCAACTGTTCCTCCGCAACTAAACTAGATACAATAAAAAATAAACTAACAAAATTTGGTTGCACTTTTCAACACTTTTCTGTAAAATCTGGTGGTATTTTTCCTGTTAGAGTTTTGTGAGATTGTTTATTATAAACAGTTACAGAGTTCTATAATTACGCTTATTTATTACACAAAAGGAGATCACACTCAAAAAATAAGCACGTGCAGCCCGTAACGAGGACGCCAAGAGAAGAAGGTAGAAACAAAAGAACAAAAAAGTGACCGCTCACACACACACAGTGCAGCCAACTGTTGCCTCTAAACTAACTAGATACAATAAAAAGAAATAAACTATCAAAATTTGGTTGTATTTTCATCATTTCCCCATTCCTCTATAAATCGTTGTTTTAATATAATACATCACGATTTTTCGGCGGTGATTGACGAATATTTTTTTTTATTACTGCCCATAAGTAATTCAAGGGGGTTTATATCCGGTGACAGGGGTGGTGTTTCTAAATAATACGGGGTGTTATATAATATCCATTCTCTGACGATGATGGCTTGTGCTTTGGATCGTTGTCCTGCTGGAACATAAAGTTATCTTTGATTCCAAATTTCTCAGCACTTCGAAGTAAGTGTTCCTTTAATATGTTCAAATACATCCAACGATCCATGATATTATCTATGTATAATGTGGTAATCACCAACCCCAGCAGCCGACATGCAGCCCCATACCATGAGCGATGGTCCCCCGTGTTTCGCGGTTGGTGTTAAGTTTTTTTTATGAAACTCCGTATTCGGTTTCCTCCAAACTTTTTTATTAGGCATATCAAACACACAAAATTTGGACTCGCCGGTGAATATAACGCGCTTCCAAAAATCCTCTGACTTTGAAACGTACTTTTTGGCAAACTCTAATCTCTTTTTACTGTTTGTAGCAGTAATTAATGGTTTCATCCGACTAACACGGCTCTTCAAATTGGCCCTATGGAGTACCCGTCGAATTGTGTCACGACTTACAGTTTTGCCTAAGGGAGACAGAATGTTTTCCTGTATTTCAGGCGTTGAAATGTGGGGATCCTGCTTAACAGTTCTAAGTATCCGACTTTCATCGCGATTTGTCAGCAGTTTTGGTCTTCCTTGCCGTGGTTTATTTACAATTGTTTTGTCTTCCAGTCAGCGAATGCTCGACGCTGCCTATGGTCGTTTGCCTTCAGTTCCTTGGTCAATTGAATTTTGTACGGGTGCAGGCCCAGGTCCCGACGCAAAATTCGCCAAGCTGATGTCTGCGAAATGCCTAGTTCTTGGGCGCGACGAGGAATTCACTGTCTCGGGTTATCCTGCACACTCTCGTTCACTGCAGCAATGTTTTCTGCAGTCCTCGCGTTCCGACGACGTACGGGTGTTGTTTGATTGTTTACTGAACCAGTTGATTCAAATTTTTTTACCAAACGACGAATAGTTGACTCAACCGGACGATTGTGTGCACCGTAAAAATTACGTAGCGCACGGAACGTAGCTCGAACTGAGCACTGATTTTGATAGTAAATTTTAATGATTTTCACGCGTTGCTCAAGACTGTAACTTTCCATGATGATTTGCCCAATACTAGTTATTGTAACCTCAAAATTTAACAAATGAAGGTTCATAAACATGGTCGCTATACATTGTTAAAGTTCTAGCGCCCCTATTGGAAAACCCTATATAAGAAGTATAATATAATAATATAATAATAATAAGCGTAATAGTTTAATTAAATACAAATATAACTTAAATTATTAGGTGCAAAAGTTATCATTCGTCACATTTCTTACAAACGTAAAGGTTCTTCTGCGTGCATTTTCCGCATACATATTTTTTACAAAGATTGCAAATGGTGGTAGTCTTATTATTATTACAGTACCCTATCTGACACCATTTGCGTGAATAAGGTGAGTTCTTTGACGTACTTTGGATCTCAGATGCTCTTTGTTCTATCCGTGATTTTTTATTGTCAGCGGCAAGTTCATCTGCTAATTGAAACATAAAATCTTCGCTTTGTATGCTCCCCGTGCGTACAATATTCCAAGGAATGCTTTCAATTTTGTTTCTGTTATTAAGTTCTGTATTTTCTTTTCGTGTGATAATTTACGAAACATTCGCCAAGATGGTTTTGGTTTTGGTTTTGGACTTGGTTTATCCGGACAAGTATCGCAATAGTACGTTGTTTCGTGTCTTCCACCTGGTTTGTTTCGATAAGAACACTCCTTACAATCCTTTTTTGTACCTGTGAGAATCACATGCAGCTTTAGACGAACTTCATCATAATTGGAGATCGACGTCAAAGCTCGATCTCGCAGTTGTCGAAAATCTTCTCTCAACTGGTCCAATAAAATTTTTCTGGATTGCAAGTGGTTAAGTGGCTGTTCGTTCTTCTGCTTTTTTACTGATTTCTAGAGAATATAAGAATTGATTAGACATATCTCCAATCCCCAAAAATATAACTTACGCCACCACTTCAGTGACTTTCTCATAAAACAGTATGTCGGGGCATACTAATCAGCCCGATCAACGCCGCCCATGAATTTTATATGTATAATTTAGGACCGCATTGGGCTTTCTGATAACAGTCTGAACACCATGGCGGGCAATTCTTTCCACGCTACTCATCTCTGCATTGTCCCAATTTGTCAATAATGTGACAACCCGCTTATCCCTCCACCCCAGTACCAAATTATTATCCCTGCGATAAGCTATCATCGATTTCTTTTGAAGTTTTGCTTTTTTGATCGCATCTGGCAACTCTTTTCTATTTGTCAATGTTGTCCCGGTCAAATGACATTTTAATTTTCGTAATTCATTAGCCAAAATATAACTGGTATAATAACGGTCTGTAAACATATGATGTCCCTGCGCACCGGGAATTTTATTCAATAGCATTGTGTACAGGTGCAATGGAATTCTAGTTGTTAATGGAGGTTCGGCCTTATCAATGTTTGTGTTGTAAGGCTGCCATAGTAAGGCAGAATTCCACAAATATAACCCGTATTAGAATCTGCTAATGTATAGATTCGAATACCCCATTTCGTTGGTTTTTCGGGTTATACGTGATAAACGAAACTCGGCCTTTGAATTTTACACAGACTCGTCGACACAAATTTGCTCACCCGGTATAAAATAATCCAAAAATTTTGAGTTTATATAATCAAGATAGTCACTTATTAGCTGCAAACGTGTTGTAGGATTAGTACCTTGTGCCGAAACTATTTTCACATGTAACATCCAACAAATTTGGCTAAATCTATCCCTTGTAAACGTATTGGCATAAAATGGAATGTGGCTTGTTTTATTTGTTGCCCAATACTCCTGTATATTGGCCAGTGGCATCGTCCCCATATTTATTATAACTGCAATGAACGTCCTAAATTCTTCTTTGGTGACATTATGCCATGTTCGCCAAATTGAATTTGATGTCCTTCCCTCTAACTTTTTTGCAGCATAATTGTTTGTTTCAATTATTATTTTATCGATTAAATCGTGGGTAAAAAATATTTAAAAAAATCAAATGTTTCTACAACATTTGAAGTTACCTATGGCCCTGCAGGTTTTTCGTCGGGTATGAATTTTATTCTCGGTGGTATTTTTCGAGATCCTTCACAAGGTATCCATTCGGAACTGTTAGAGTCTTGTGCGGCATCGTTGTCGCTTTCAGATTCACTAGCTATTACTCTAATCTTTCGATTTCAGACACCTAATACTATTTCACTATCTCCATCACTGCTTTCATTTTCTCTATCACTAACAAGGGAAGGCTCTTAAGTGGTCGACTCGGATTTTAATGTACTTTTGCAGGTTCATATTACACATGTCCCTGATGGCCTACGTAAAATATTAGGTGTAGTTATTCAGAAACTTTAAAGATATTAACAATTAAAGTTACATACCTTCTATGTGCTTCTATGTCTTCTATAAATAGAAAACAGTCTTCAAGAAGGTCGGTAGCCAAGTGAGATTGTTTGTGACTCGTACCATAAAGGTCCCGGATTCGATTCCCGATTAATTGATATTTTTTTTTTTTAATTATGGATTCATTTTGGCGACACTGCACGTTTCTGGATGATAGTTGTCATACATACAATTCAAACACAGAAAAGTTTGACACCACGCACACACTATAAATGACTGTTTGTTACATGGACACATTTTCTTCTTAACTTCGTCGGGAAAAGCTACTTGATTTACGTTAAAGAATATTTCGCGGCATGGAATTAATTTTGAAGCATACCATGCATACGTACCTTAACATTTTTGAATATATGGGTGCTCGTAGTTGGTTGTGGATAAGCGAATGTAGTTTAATGGAATCACTTCGTTTCGACATGTCGCGGTCAGTTGCAAAAAGTTCGTGATGATTTTGAAATCTTGCTATGTAATTCTTCACCTGTCTATAGAAATATACATCGCAAGGTTGGCAAAGTGGTGTGCAATTCGGAGGTATTATTTTGACAGTACAAGTTGGTATACCAGTTCTATCTATAAATTTTTGGTCATACATTGTGGTGTCTGTCTGGCCTCCCCAAGAATCAACTATCATTAAAAATGGTTCGTTTTTCACATAAGGTTTTATGATGTTGTCTAAAAATGTTTCGTAAGTGTTTTTTTGTAGTTTTCCTGATTTGGTTGCGGTTGCGTAGACGTTTTTAAATTTGTCACATAACTGTGCAACTTGTCGTGCAACTTGTGGTCCAAATGTTCCAGTTCTTTCTTGTAGACATAAGAATACCTTCGGTAATAAATTCCCAGACACTGTTATTGGCATACTGTGCTGTGTAGGAGTGTGTTATTTTGGAAATGTCTTTAACACTTACTTCCGTCGATTTCTCACCCTTATGGGATAACGTTCTGTGTATATTTACGCGATATTCGCATCCAGTCTGATCGGTGTTAATAATATAATTAGAATCATAATTTTTTATAAGTTCTGCTGTTTGCCTTTGAAATAGTTCAGCAGATTGTATCGTATTTTCAAATTGTTCAATGTGTCGGCCGCTAATATATTTTGTTACACGCCTTTGTCTTATTTTATTATTACGTTTAAATCGTGTGACCCAACTCTTTGATGCTGTAAATGAAAATTCTGGATTTATGTACTGGAACGCACCTGCCATTGCCCATTGTTGCAATGTTCGTGTAGTAATATTGTAATGGACACAGAGAAAATTTGAACTTCCAACTTCGGTTTTTAAGAGATTTTATTAACACTTAGACTTGTAAGAATGATAATGAGTGCGCTTGGACTTGTATGATAATAATGAGCTTTTCGTATGAAGTGAGCTCGGACTTGTATGATAATAATGAGCGAACTTGGACTTGTATGATGTGAGCTTGGACTTAGAGTATGATAATAATGAGAGAGGAGTCGGGAACCTTGGGTTTTTAAAGGGTGTTGGAAAGGATGTAGTAGGGATGGTGAGGGCGAATTCCAAAGGACTGCGGATGGGTAGGGATTGTAGGTAGTATGACTAGTTGTTTTGGAAGCGGTGATGTGATAAGGTTCCATGATGAGTATTTGTGATGTCGGAACTTAAAAATATTTGTACGTATGAATCCTTAAGTGACTAGTAGATAATGAGTAATACAGAGGTAAAGAGATAGAGAATAATACAGAAGTAAAGAGATAAGTAATAATACAGAAATATATATCGTAAGACTAATATAGATATTTGGGGGCGAATAGATTACAATATGTTGCTTGACTGCACGAGCTTCGACGAATCTTTTATACACCCATGTGTTAATCATTTCATATTTTTCGAAACGAGTTCCACCTTCCTGTACTTGTTGCTTCCATTTATTAAATTGACGTTTGTTCGTGAGCAATCGTGTACTTTTGCTTCGTAATGTATTAAATGACCAGTGTGGATGTAATTCGGCCAGTGCAACATCTTTTACTTTCATTTCGAAAGACACTTTATTACAAGAACGATTATCTTGCGGAGAAAGTTCATTGGGTGAAGAGCTTTCCTCTTCTTGATCTTCGTTTTCTTGTACTTCATTTTGAATGTCGTGATGCCATTCCGTTTCAGCCAATAACTCCTCATCGACAACTATCTGATAACGAGAAATTACAGAAATAAGTATTTCTGCTATTTCTTTTCCCATTATTTCACTGTTTTGTGGTGGACTTTCACTTCTTGCATTTGTGATATAATGTTGGGATTCTAGCAAATCTCTTGCATAATGCAATGCATCTGTAAATTCTTGCATTTTCGCACAATATCCACAAATCACAAAAATAAAATCACGTTGTACATACACCAAACACAATAAAAAATCGAACTGAAGTGGAATACGTTTCGCTAGGCTACAAAAACTATACTGATTCCTACAGGACTCGCTATGTATCTTGGACCGACTTCGAAAACTCTTTAGTTTGTATATATTAAGATAAATAATAAAGATCGACGCGTGTGGGGAGTTGAGCCTGTGCTTGAAATTGGAAACGTACTCCAGTTTATCTCCAATCTGATCATAAACACTGTGGACCGCATCTTCACTACAACGAACGCACTGTAAAGAAGTACTGTTTCAAAGTTATTAACATTTGAAATGAACTAGTTGTCATACAGAAACGTGCAGTGATGAATCCATAATTAAAATGAATCCATAATTAAAAAAAAATATCAATTAATCGGAAATTGAACCCGGGACCTTTACGGCACGAGTCCCACACAATCTAACTTGGCTACCGACCTTCTTGAAGACTCTTCTCTATTTATAGAAGATATGGAAGCACATAGAAGGTATGTAACTTTAATTGTTAATATCTTTAAAGTTTCTGAATAACTACACCTAATATTTTACGTAGACCATCAGGGACATGTGTAATATGAACCTGCAAAAGTACATTAAAATCCGAGTCGACCACTTAAGAGCCTTCCCTTGTAAGCTCTTCATGAATGTAATCAATCTCGTTTTGTATTGATGTAAAATCAAATTCATATTCACTTGAACTTATTTCACGTCTAAAATGCATTTTTGTAAGGCTTCAAGATTTTGTCAGTTTACACTGCCTAAGAAAGTAACAATAAGCTAAGGAACCTATATAGGAACCAATACTGCGCTCCTATCAATTGGGGGTAACGAAATCTAGCATAAATAAACTCTGGTGCCTCTCACTCGCCACTCGTGTTGCCACAAGAAACGCCGTGGCGACTGAGAGTCGCCTCTCCATTGTTGCAGTGTTCATTATGGTGACGAGAAATTTCGCTGTACGAGCTTCAACAAATCTGTCGTACACCCACGTATCAATAAAACCACATTTATCAATGCGGCTTCCACCTTCCTAACTTGGTCCTTCTACCTTGCCAGTTGACGTTTATTCGACAGAGCATTTGTTGTCTTACTTCGCAATGTAGCTAATGACCAACTAGGATGCAATTCTGCTAATGCAACTGCCCTTTTTTTCACTTCAAAGGACTTCGTCTTGCTGATTCCTAAGGAGGTGATTCTTCAGCCGAAGTTGAACATTCTACTTCATCGCTGTTTGTACCAGCATGTTCTCCAGTTTCATTGCAGCCGCATTCATTCTTCGGTACCAATTCTTCGGCATGGACCAATTCACGATCCGAAAAAATGGAAATGAGAATTGTTGCTATTTTATTTCCCAATATTTTGGAACCCTCTGAAGGATTTGGACTGTGTTCTTGCACTGTAGATGTATTCTTGTGAATGCAGCAAATCCATTGCATAGTAGAATGCATCAGTAAGTTCCTGCATTTTTGCACAATTTTTGCACTTAAGAAATCAACACACTTTCAATAAAAATCGAATGAGGAAAAACAGCTGCATATTTAACAAATATTTTTAAAACATTTGTAAGCTGATATAGTTAGTAGTTTGTTACGAACCAGGCTGTGTGAAAGTACGAGAGGCCGGCAAGGCGTATATTACCCAGGAATACGGTTATCAGTTTGTTAGTTAAGGTGCGCGGACGAACCTGATGCGAAATCAGGGAGGCGCTAGGATTATTGTAATCGAGGACGAACCCGATGCGAAACCGGGGAGCCTCTAGGAGGGGGAACAAGCGCGGACGAACCCGATGCGAAATCGGGGGCCGCAAGAGCGTGAAACGTCGTGAACGAACCCGGTGCGAAATCGGGGAGCTGCTAGGAGGTTGCTTTATTCGCAGACAAACCTGGCGCTTGACCAGGGAGCTGTTCGAAGGTTGGTAGACTCGCGGACGAATCCGATGCGAAATCGGGGAGCCACTAGGTTGGAATAGTTTGCTTTTTTGCATAAAGATGTGCGAAAGAACCTGATGCGGGATCAGGTAGTCGCAGCAAATGTTAGTTGCCTCGTAACTCTAAATTATTATATGATACAACTCGAGCGGTAAAGTTGTATCGGTGGGTACGTTGTTACTAATATGCAAGGATTCCGGGGTAAAGATAGGTGTTAACTCCAGCATCCGGCTCGAAGGACCAATGTGATGTCCTTCGCAATCGGCGGAGTAGAATATTTGGCAGAGGTAATCTCTGCTAGAACTCGGTACAAAAGAAACAAAAATCTATTTCTTCCTGTGCATGAGCATATGCTCTTTAATAATCACGTACAATTGTTAATGTGAAAACTGTACATATAACCGTAAGGTCGTTGTTGCTGCTCGTCAAAGACGAGAGTCGTACAATACTAGTGGTGGATTTGATCTGAACTGTCTTAAAGCTGAATTTATTCTAATTGTCCAATACAAAAATGTCAACCGACAAGTCGCCCGGTCCCTCTCCCAAACCTCCCTCCAAGGCGATCTTGGAGGGACTTCTGTCCTTGGTGGGGCATAGGGCCATCCAATTGCATCCGCAGGTCGGTCTTCCATCGATGCAACGCCCCCGAGCCCAGAGATTTTCCGTCACGTAGGCCCGGCAAGAACGTTGCACAAAGGTCCCTTGTTCTAGGAAAAACCGAACCCGCGGATGTTTAGCCGCGCTATCGTGAGGGTCTAAGTTACGTCAAGTGCTGCTGAGAATGGCGTGACTGGAAAATGTCACCTCGAAATTCGGTCTCTCTTCCAGCCAAGTCATAGCCTCTTCGTAAATATACAAGTCCTAAAGTTATTATGGGCTCTTTCTCAAAAGCAGCTTTGTCCACCGCGATCGCAGCGTAGACCCGACACGTGTCCTCAACATGCCGCCCACCTTGAACGCATCGCGTTCAACAATTATAAATTATAAACAGACAACACCTGAGTATAACATTGAAGAAAAAGTGCAATATGCTAATGTAAGAATAATCTCATACGAATTATAAATCCTAGTACTTACAGATATACTTATGAAATTCTAATGCGAAAATTAACATAGCATGTAATAAATGTATAAAATATGTAACAAAGATTAGTATACAAATTACATCTAACGTTATGCATAATGTCCGTACAATCGACGATCTGAATACTAATTACACCAAGATCGCGCAACGTTTGGTTGCCGTGCAGATATGGTGGCTGGTTGCGTAGCCCCATCATCGTCGTCTTGGTCCATTGGCAAGATGCAGACCTTCGTCATTGACCGCTTAAGAAGTCCATCAGCAGTCCTGATCGATACCACTCGATTGACTCCATCCTGCCCCGGATGAAGCTGTTCTATTCGACCAAGGCGCCATCGTAGTGGAGGAAGGTTGTCGTCCTTGACAACGACCATCGTCCCAGGTCCGAATTTGCCAGGTGTTGTTACCTGCCATTTGTTGCGTTGCTGCAACTGATGAAGGTACTCGCTCTGCCATCGTTGCCAGAAATGCTGAATCATTTGCTGAAGCATCTGGAATCTATTCAGTCGATTAAACCTGACCTCGCGGAGATCATGATCCGGAGGTGCGCTGAGTGACTCGCCAATCAGAAAATGTCCAGGTGTTAACGGGAGGAAGTCATCGGGATCAGGTGATAAAGGACACAAAGGACGGGAATTCAGGACTGCCTCAACCTGCGTCAGAACAGTGTACAATTCCTCGTACGTTAATATTGTTTCCCCGATGACTCGCTTCAAATGATATTTTGCTGACTTTATGGCGCTTTCCCACAGACCACCAAAATGTGGCGCACGGGGGGGAATCATATGCCACTGTATTTCCTTGGCCCCTAAGAAATCTGAGGCTCGATCATTACGTTCCTTATTTGAAAGAATATCTTTAAATTCCTTCAGCTCATTCCGTGCTCCGACGAAATTTGTCCCATTGTCGGAATAAATACAGTGACATAAACCCCGACGAGCGATAAATCTCCGAAGGCAATTCAAAAATGCATCCGTACTGAGGTCAATGGCTAGTTCAATATGCACAGCCTTTGTCGCGAAACAGACAAAAAGGCAAAGGTAACCCTTGGTCGTAGTCTTAGTCCGAGTCCGATCCTTAAGCAAATACGGTCCCGCGTAATCAACACCGCAGGTAGAGAATGCACGTGCCGGAGTGACCCGGGCAGCAGGTAAATTACCCATTACCTGTGTCACCGCACTGGGCCTCACTCGGAAACACCTGATGCATTTCCGAATGACACCCTTAACTGTCCTTTTCGCGGACAACAGCCAATACCGCGTAAACAAGGAAGAAATCACGGCCTGGCAACCTGCGTGCAATAAACGCAGGTGTTCATGTTCAATAATTAGTTTCGTGAATTTATGATGTGGATCCAGAAGAACAGGATGCCTCCTTTGATATTGAATGGGAGCGTTCCTAAGTCTTCCGCCCACCCTAAGAAGTCCATTACTATCGATAAACGGGTTCAACGAGTTAAGAGTGCTGCCCTTAGGAAGGTCCAAACCGCCCTTCAAACGCTCAATCTCCGATTTAAAATGCACCTGCTGTGCAATCCTCGTTACGGCATCCCTAGCGTCCGCGAGTTCGTGCGTGGAGAGAAAGCTACCGGGAAAAGGTTGCGAGTTTGGCAAACTATTCGAAGCCGCGTTCTTTCGGTGTAAACGAAACTGTATATTTCGAATAAACCGAAGGCAGCGACTTATAACGCGAATTAACCGGGTGTACGAAGAGAAGGTGTCGAAGATATCAGAGTCCTTATCTTCTATTACTACTAAACTATGACTGACTTCCTTCTCTTCGGGAAGTTCTTCTCTATACGGTTCTGTACATGGCCAGTATGTGGAATTGTGCAATAACCATGTTGGTCCATTCCACCACAACGTGGCATCGACCAGCTCCGATGGACGGAGACCCCGAGAAACCATGTCCGCAGGATTCTGAGTTGACGGTACATGATTCCACTCGTTGCACGTTAAGCGTTGGATCTCCGCTGTCCTATTGGCAACAAAGGTTTTCCATCGACTTGGTGAAGCCTTGATCCATGATATGACAATCATTGAATCGGTCCAGTAGAACTCGTGACTAAAATCACAGTCCAATGCCGTGCGCACTTTCTTTATTAATTGAGCAAGCAATAGTGCTCCGCATAGCTCTAGGCGGGGTAAACTGACTTTCTTTAATGTAGCTACTCGCGATTTAGCACACAAAAGACGGACAGTCCATTTTCCCTGCTCATTTGGTGAACGTAAATAAATGCAGGCACCGTATGCCTTTTCTGAGGCATCACAGAACCCATGAAGTTCGGTTAATTTGGGCTCGGATAACGCATGTCTAGGAATCGCGATGTGATTGATACTATATAATTCGGTCCTATAATTTAACCAGGATGTGTGAATATCCTGAGGGAGCGATTCATCCCACGAAATTTGTAACTGCCATAATTTTTGTAACAATAATTTGGCGTGCAAAATGACTGGTCCTAGTAGTCCCATCGGATCAAAAATCTGCGCGGTGTCCGAAAGAATGATGCGCTTGGTTACGCGCTGTCCACTGAAAGGTATTACTAAATAGTAAAGTTCGTCCTGTTGTGCATCCCATAGTAATCCTAATGTCTTTAAATCTTTGTACGCGTTGATTTCAACCCCAGGTTCCGACCTTTCGCCGTGATGCAACACCCGAGCGTCGTTGGTGGCCCACTTTCGAAGAACGAGCCCTGCGGTGCGTAGGATGCTTACTAATTCGTCCTTGAGGTTTTGCGCACTTAAAATATCGTCAGTCCCCGTGAGCAGGTCATCGACGTAGAAATCCCGAATAATAACACGACCGGCGACGGGAAATCTCTTACTGTTCATCTCGCCCAGCCGTCGTAATGCACGGGTCGCTAAGAAAGGTGCCGATGCAGTCCCGTAAGTGACGGTATTTAAGTCATAAACCTTAATTGGATCTGACGCACTTGACCTCCATAGAATACGCTGGAACCGACGGTCCTCCCTCGCAACGCGTATCTGACGGTACATTTTTTCCACGTCGGCGGACAACACGTACCTATGCTTACGAAATCTAATAATAATTGAAAATAAATCCTGTTGGACTGTTGGTCCAATATGTTGTACGCTGTTGATTGAAAGTCCCGACGTGGTTTTGGCGGAACCATCAAACACAACGCGCAATTTCGTTGTGCTACTTGTCTCCTTAAAGACTGCATGGTGTGGCAAGAAATATTCTAATTGTGAGGGCTCGAAATCCTTAGATGAGTGTTCACTCATATGCCCCAGTACCTCATATTCATGCATGAAGTCTATGTACCCCTTTTTCAATTCAGGATGTCTATTTAATTTACGTTCTAGAGAGAGAAATCTCTTATGAGCCTGCTCCCGCGAGTCCCCTAAATCTTGTATGTTTTCCTTAAATGGAATACGAACTACAAAACGCCCGTCCTTATCGCGAGTGGTGTTTTTTAAAAAATGCTGCTCGCAGGGGTCCGTCGAAATTCCCTTTCCATGATCGGAGACGCAAGACTCTAACTCCCAAAACTGTTCAACACGCTGGTGCAGCTGTTCGTTAGTGACCAGATTACAATAAATGTGTTTCTCCGCTTCAATTAATGGAGTACTGAGTTTTCCCGCTATCACCCATCCTAATTGTGTCTTCTGCAAGATAGGGTGATTAAGTCCTAGCGAGTGTCTGCCGACGCATTGAAGGTCCCAGAACAGTCCCGCGCCAATTATAATATCGATTTCTTCCGATTCGTCGAAATGTGGATCCGCAAGTTCAATGCCCGATGGAATAGGAAGATCCCTTAGCCGAAGGGATTCGTTCGGCATGTTTCCAGCAATTTTTGTTAGAACCAGGCATGGGATGGTGCGTCGGAAACCGTTATACCTGGAACTGACCTCCACGCACGTTTCGTGTTGCACTCCGTGAGTGTAACCCCCAATACCCGTAACGCGAGTATCCGAACGGGAACATGGCAAATCGAGCTTCTCGGTCATTGCCTTCGTTATGAAGTGCGATTGGGACCCAGAATCCAATAACGCTCTGCACTCGTGCTGAAACCCGTGACGATCTACTGCATATACTAACGCGGTGGACAAAATAACCGTTTCCTTACACCCTTGACGTCGGGTGAAGTACGTTATTGCTACATTAGCTGGCTTTACAACAAGGGCATCGTCCCCTTCCCTGATTGCCACCGTCCCTGATGCAACTGACCCGCGTGCAATCGCGGAATCAGCCTGCCGTCTTTCAACTTGATCAAGGTGCAGAAGGGTGTGATGCCTTTTGCCGCAAATTTTGCACGAGCTACGCGTGCATTCTCTATTTCGATGTCCTACGTTCAAACAATTGAAACACGCGCGCAATTGCTGAGCCTGTGAAAGCCGTGCCGCCGGTAGTAATTTTTTAAACTCGCCGCACTGAGAAAGCAGATGCGGTTTATTACACAGTGTACACGGGGCTGGCGTGATCGCGGTATAGGCGGATACCTGGCCTACACGGGTGCGATTGTTACCTGTGTTCTTACTCATTGGTATTTTACTAGAAAGAGCTGGTTTGTCCGATACCATCCTTTCTAGGTACCTACAATGAGTCTCCAAAAATTCAGTCAAGTCTCGTAATTTTGTATCGCCCGAAATTAGCGAGAGCTTGCGCTCCCATTCACGGTTTGTCAGTGGGTCTAGTTTTGTGGTCAACAGGTAAATTATGACACTGTCCCAGTGAATAATTGGTTCTCCTAATGCCTGAAGGGCTAATAAACTATTATTGGTGTCGTCAAGTAATCGTCCCAGTCCGGAAAATGATTCCTTTGTTAATACAGGTAGTTCCCAAAGAGTCCGTAAATGGTGATGTTTTAAGACCTTATGGTCCTCAAATCTGTCCTTCAGTGCAGTCCATGCTAACGCGTAATTGACCTCCGAAATTCCTAACGTTTGAATCACCCTAGCCGCGTCCCCCTTGAGAGATGAGTTTAAATAATGAAATTTTTCAATGCTCGTTAGATTGTCGTTATTGTTTATCATCGATTCAAACGTGTCTCTATACTTAACCCAAAAATTATAGTTACCGTCAAAGGTTGGCAATTCTATTGTCGGCAATTTTATTCTAGGGTGCGGTTCGGATCCGGAGGTCGACGCGGTCGGTGTAAGTACACCGGTAGGTACAACCCGTGCAGGTTCAGGTTGTTGCCTTTCGGCAATAAAATCCTCTGCCGCAGCCACGATTTCGCAATATGCATTTTCAAATTCGGCACGCTCCTCTGACTGGGTTCTTTCTAAATTTGTCCCCTCGACCTTAGCCTCTATGGTGGCCTGTACCGTATCAAAGTTTTCGAAAATCGGTAGAACCTTGCTTAAACGAACCTTAAGCGCGGAAATGCCCGATGTTCGGTCATACGCGTCAAAATATCCCTTGAAACGAGTCAACGCGGCCTTGAACCGACCACGCTCTACGATCAAGGCTTTCAACGACGCGTCCATGCTGTTCTAACGCAAGTAAGATAAAGGAAGGACTTACAGGAACCGTTTACAGGCGGTCAATGCAGCGTCACGCTACCAGTCGTCTCGTGACCAGATTGTGTTTGGCCTTGTCCTGTCAGCCTTGATCTCCAGCTTCTGTTGTCCTGATGTCCGTCAGGGCCTAGCGTTCTCGAAACGATCTGCGTCGGCTGGCTGGATGACTGTCAAATGCGTACGATGTACACCGTCCAATAATGTACAAGTCTAAACTGCCACAGTTCACTTGTTGCTTTTAATGTGTTACACTTTCACAGTTCAAAGTGCAATGTCCAAAGTTCAAAGTTCAATAGTCCAAAAGTGCAATTTTCAAAAATGCAAAGTTCAATAGTTCACAGTTTAAATTCAAAGACCAAAGTTCAAAGTACGAAATCCACTTCACTGTTCTGTATCCGGCTCGAAGGACCAATGTTAACTCCAGCATCCGGCTCGAAGGACCAATGTGATGTCCTTCGCAATCGGCGGAGTAGAATATTTGGCAGAGGTAATCTCTGCTAGAACTCGGTACAAAAGGAACAAAAATCTATTTCTTCCTGTGCATGAGCATATGCTCTTTAATAATCACGTACAATTGTTAATGTGAAAACTGTACATATAACCGTAAGGTCGTTGTTGCTGCTCGTCAAAGACGAGAGTCGTACAATACTAGTGGTGGATTTGATCTGAACTGTCTTAAAGCTGAATTTATTCTAATTGTCCAATACAAAAATGTCAACCGACAAGTCGCCCGGTCCCTCTCCCAAACCTCCCTCCAAGACGATCTTGGAGGGACTTCTGTCCTTGGTGGGGCATAGGGCCATCCAATTGCATCTGCAGGTCGGTCTTCCATCGATGCAACGCCCCCGAGCCCAGAGATTTTCCGTCACGTAGGCCCGGCAAGAACGTTGCACAAAGGTCCCTTGTTCTAGGAAAAACCGAACCCGCGGATGTTTAGCCGCGCTATCGTGAGGGTCAAAGTTACGTCAAGTGCTGCTGAGAATGGCGTGACTGGAAAATGTCACCTCGAAATTCGGTCTCTCTTCCAGCCAAGTCATAGCCTCTTCGTAAATATACAAGTCCTAAAGTTATTATGGGCTCTTTCTCAAAAGCAGCTTTGTCCACCGCGATCGCAGCGTAGACCCGACACGTGTCCTCAACAATAGGTTTAACGAATCTACCCGATTTATAAGTGAACGTATAAGAGTTATATTCTGAATATCAGTATAAATACAAATGTTTCTGTCGCGATGAAATAATATAAAATGTGTAAGTTACCTAAGTATTTGCACGGTGTTGACGCACTGGCGATATGGGGTCTGAGAGCCGCTATTAGAATATGCCGAAAGAACTTCAACCGGACAAGCGGATTCTAACGGGTTAGTCTGTGATTCGAGAGGTGCGCTAAGCCCAATCTCACTGGATATAACTGATTCTATACAAGCGTGACACGACGTGACTCTACGCGTGACTATGTTACTCTGAACCAACGAGGGTAGAAACCAAAGGGTTTATACAGTCCCAAAATGCGATGGAACGCACTGGAACTTTCCATATAAGGAAATTTAGGAGTCGTCGTCGGGCCACGCCCGTCTCGGGTCATGATGCAGCTGACCGTGATTGTACTCAGGCCCCCTTATTTATTTACGATAACCAAAAGAATTTTAGGGCGTTTTCCCTTCACATACGCGAGCTCGAAAACGCGTTGAGAGCGACGTATGGAAAATATTCTCCATACGTATCAAATTAAAAAAATTAATGTAAAAAGAATGAACCCCAAGGGGACTCGAACCCACAGAAAAGTTTGCAGCTGCTCGAAACAAAATCTCGGCCCGAGAGAATTCATTTTGCTGGTGGTTATAATTGTAACAAATGTGGCAAGAGCGTGACAGAGGTCTTGATACGTTGCCGCAGTTATATCTTACTTGCGTCTGTGTTCACGTATTGCGTATTCATTTATGAATCGCCATTCGTGGTGTCAAATTAGAACTTACATTTACCGACGGGTTTGTATTTTTATTGAGCCTGACGTGGTCAAATTAACTGCAATATACCATAAACGCTTCCGACGGAGAATCATTGAACTATTCTTACGTGTGATGCGTGTAAATCGTAGATTAAGGTTTTCGTCTTCCAGAAGTGATATATTGTGAAAATTCGAGCTTCTGTGATTTTGGGCTAGCTCAAGGAAGGGTGGTCTGGTGTGATATCAGTGAATAAACCTTTAAATCCTTCAATAATTGCTAAATCTGAAATGTGACGAGATGCCCGCAGCCTTCTTGTTGCCTATATCGTTGTCTGACTCAAGCTTACAGTTTTAAAAATTCCACTATTCTCGACGATTGGTGTTTATTGGCGTTCAAACGGATCAGACCGCCTTATGAGGAAGTCTACCCGTGTGTGCTGTACCCGCGAAAATTTCATTTGTGCCATTATTGAGACGTATACCGAAATCTACGGAATCGAATGCCTCTCTCGCATGGCGTATACGCGCATGCTTTCCGCTGTTTGTCCTCCTAGATCCTCCTAGGTTGAGGACTTAAAATTAAAGCATATTTTCGGAATTTATTTTTAATATATTATGTTGTCGCGCAGTCGATTGTGGTACAGGAATTTCAGTGAGTAAATATTAACACGTTGCACTTTCTTTATGCTTATACGCCTTTAATTATATTGAGAATATCGATAAGTATAAAACAAAAGTGAACTTATACATGTTAAACCTCTTACCAGGGGTGTGCGGGTTCTCGACATTTCGGGTTCGGGTCGGGTCGGGTCGGGTCGAGAAAACTCGGGCGAGATCGGGCGAGCTCTCGGAAATGTGATACTCGTTGAGATTCTCGAAAGTATTCGAACGCTTCGAGATCCCGAACGTATCGAGATCCCGAAAGGCGTGTCGAGATATGGAGATCCCGAAACTGACTATACGATGCAATGTTATTATGAACATACAGGCATATATATTACATAGAAATTATAATGTCCGACCAATTTTAACTTATTTCGCTTTTGTAAACTTCAGGAGCCGTCTCTTATAGTATTTACTATCTTTTAGCGTGCAGAACGTATGGTTTTTGAAAATATGACATTTTTGCAATTGGTTTGTGCTTTTACAGTAATATGTAGTTATGCAAGTTACTCTTGGTACGAAATGATTCTGTGGAATTTTTACAAAGAAAATTGCAGGTTCGTAATCAGCACAATAAAATCTATAAAAAACGCCTATCAAATGTTACAAACTGTTGAATAGTGTTATATATGTGTGAATTTATGGATGGAAAAATAATCACATACACGTAGAGTATAATACTAGATATTTTATTTTATTTTAAATTATAGTGTAAAAAAACCAAGTTCTTCTAAACTTTCCGGCAACAATCTTGTTCGCAGCGGCGTTACAATATTTCCTGCGTTGGAAAATAATCGCTCGCTACAGTTTTGTGTTGCCGGAATTGCAAGAAAATTCTTTGCTATATCAGATAAAAGGGGGAACCGCACAATTTGGCTTTTCCACCAACTTAAAATTGTGGGAATATTATTCAATGGTATTACTTTTGTTAAGAATTGTAAGTTTATTCTGATTATATAGATCTTTCTCTTACAACGATTACGATTAGAATGAATTTAATGGCGACCGCTTTTCAATTTACAATTTTGTTACCGGGTAAATTAATAAACAATAACAAAATGCGCTACTCACTGAAGACCGTTCATTCTCTTTGCCTTTTATGATTTCATTCACACGGGTACATTCAATCATAGATTCACATATGTATTCACACACAAGTACTCTTTTCTCACACCCTACAAAATATTACATCCTTCCTCTTCAACTTCCTCCGAAAAATATTGTCGAATTTCACGACGTGCATTTCTCTGTACACTGCTGCTGTTCTTAAAATTCCCTCCTAATTTGTTTCTAAAATACAATCGTAATTTTGATTGTGGTTCGCCTAGAAAAAGCAAAAAAAAGTGGGTATAATATTAGGTCGAGTCATAAGTAACTTCCGTTTTTTTATCAGACATTTATTTTGCTCTCATTGAATAACAAAATTATATTAATTTATTATGTATTCACCACTATTATCTATAACCTTCTCCCATCTTCCTGGCAGTTTATCAGTTCGTTCCTTGTAAAATGTGGTTGGTTTGGACTGGAAGAAGTTTTCGACAGCCTGCCTGACTTGCTCTTCAGAATTGAAGGTTTTTCTATTCAAAACGTTTTGTAAGGAACAGAAAAGGTGGTAGTCTGTCGGGGCAAGATCCGGGGAGTAAGGTGGATGTGGTAAAACAGACCATCCAAGCTGAAGAATTTTTTCTTGAGTCACCCTTGCTGTATGTGGTCGCGCATTGTCGTGTAAAAGAATGACGTTTTTGCGATTGACGAGTGCAGGACGCTTTTCATGGAGTTTCTCTTGCACTCTTTGCAACTGCTGAACGTATCTATCCGCAGTAATCGTTAAATTTGACTTCAACAACTCGTGGTCAATTATTCCTTTACAATCCCACCATACACACAATAAAATCTTTTTGCCATGGATGTTTGCTTTCCGATCTGGTAGGGGTGGTTGATCCTTATCAAGCCATTGTCTTTTGCGGACTATATTGTCATAGGTAACCCATTCTTCATCGCCTGTTACAATCCTGTTTAACCCTTAACTGCTATGGTAAAATAGAAATACGGTAACTCTATGGTGGGGTCCTAAAGTACCCCAATAACAAAAACTTAAATTAGGCAAAAAAAGAATTTTTAATAGGTATTATTTGAATGTAACTTTACATTATACATACTAGGAACTATAATTAACATAATTGTAAACAATTTGGACAAATTGAGTGTCGGTGGCTCTGGCATATATGTTTATCACACATTTCACACACCACTTTAGTTTTTTATCTGCTTGCCTCGGACATATGCAGCACCTGGCTTTTCTTAGTGGTTCTGATTCAGACGGTGTTGAGGAAGGTGTATCCCCACTAATTTTGGTAATTACGTTTCTTAATTCCCGCGTCAGGTATCGAACAGGACGACGTTTAATGTGGGGCATCACTAAAGCCATTCCCAGAGTCTTTAGCATGTTTCTTCTCGTTATACTATTGAGTTCGCCCATATTTTTGTTATATCGAAGTATAACACTAGCATTTACGCCTACTATATTTAAAATTGTATAAAAAATAGTTAGTGGCCAACGACGTGTTCGACGCGAGACAGTATAGTTAGCACATAACTGATCTAAAACATCTACTCCTGCCTTTGTCTGGTTGTAATCAATTATGATATCAGGTTTATTCTTGTAGTCACTAATTTTCTGATCACTGTGCATGGTGGATAATAGTACAACAGCTCGATTTTTTCGAGGTACATAGGAGCAAATAGTTTTTTCATTATTATGTCCAAATAAAGAAGATTGTACAGGACGGTTTCTATTTGGCTTGAATTCTTGTGGAATTTGGGGCTTATTTTGTTTTATAGTGCCTAAGACTGTCAACTTTCTGGCTTTCAATTGGTCACACAATTCAAGTGACATGAACCAATTATCTACAGTGATATTCCGGTTTGTGTTCTCAATCGGTGTTACAAGCTCGAGAACAGTTTCAGTTGGGATTGATAATGTTGTTTTATTTGTGTTTTTACCAGTGTAGACGAATGCATTACATAAGTAAAATGTTTGCGAATCGCAAAGACACAGTATTTTTAGTCCATACTTAGGCGGCTTATTAGGCATATACATTCGAAAGCTGCATCTACCACGAAATGGAACCAACATTTCATCAATCGTGACATTGCATCCCGGTGTATAATATTTCTTACAATTAGTTAGAAATACTTCCCATAGATCTCTAATTGCTGCAAGTTTATCATCAATTTTCCTAACATCTCTCGTGGTAGCACAATCAAAACGCAAACATGATAATATAAATAAAAATCGTTGCATGCTCATAGTAGCACGAAAAATGTCGCGTCCAGTTCCATCGTTAGCAAAAAGTCCTGCAATATTTTCGTGGTTTGACTTCATTATACCCGACAAATAAAGCAGGCCTATAAAAGCTTCCAATTCTATCATATCTAAAAGTTTCAAATACGTTGTTTCAGGCATCATATATTTTCCTTTTTTCTCGTTTATATTGATATTGGTGTTGAGTAAAACTGTCTCTAAAAAATCATCTGTAATAAACAATTGCCAAGCCGACAATATATCAGAGGAATCAATGTTTTTTGCATCGTGTTTTGGACCAGGAACCCCAGTAACGATATTACATGCGCGAGTACGAGTTATTACAGGAGCCTTTTTGGACCACTTATAACAGCGTTTTTTGCCAAAAAAGCATTCTTGGTCGGGAGGAAAATTATTATCTTCTGTATCGCAATCTGATTCGCTGCTTTCAAATGAAAATTCAGACGATGTCTCGTGATTACTTTGTATATATTCTTCATCATCCGCGTCACTTTCCTCATCGGATTCCACAAAAAGTTGATCTTCAAACAAATCCCCTAATTCATCATTGATTGACGTTTTTGATGATGCCATCTTAAAAATTATAGGTAACCTCAAATTTCTATATAATTATTTACTGTTTTACATTTTTGCATATATTTTAAAATAGAAGTGATAAAAAAACAACTATTCTAGTAGCTGGAAAAAACTTACATTATACAGTAATGTCTCGATAGGTGCGAAAAAGTGCTGCACGATAGTTGCAAAGAGTTTATCCCCACTCCTGGGGGGTATACCCCTAGAGGCGTCCAGAAGCTCGCTTGCCGATCAGTGTAACGCGATCCGGGGTCGGGTATATCGGTGAGGTAATACTAATTCAACGATGAAACTTTGCCATTTCTCATCCAATCAATGCCATTTCGTCATTGCATTAGTGTTGTTTCACCGATACACTGGCTTTCGTTTTAGCTTGGCTGCTCGGCCGCTTATCTTTACTCGCTGTCCTTTTCTACGTTCGACGCTGTCGGCAAATTTCAAACAACGTAGGAACTACACGCTAGTTGCAAAAGTTCAGTCCCGAGGCTTTCGCAACTATCGAGACATTACTGTAGTGGGGTCTTCTTAGACCTTTTTATTTAAAATCCGAAAGACGTACTATTATTTGCAAAGCTAATGTGGCTAATTGTAAACCATAACCTAATTAAGGATTACAGAGACACCTAGAGCTATCTGTTGATTGTGAGAAAAACTATAACGCCTTTTTTAACGTCAGGGGTACTCCTGGACCCCACAGTAGCAGTTAAGGGTTAAAAAAGGCTCAATTTTTACCCGTGAGAGCAGACTTGTGGCGATTGACATGCGATCTTCTTTATTCCGTTCACTGAGATTGTGAGGTACCCATACTCCTAACTTGCTGACTTTCCCTAATTTTTCGGTTCGTCTTTTAAGGTCGTATCTCCAGAACGGAATTTTATAAACCAATTTCTAACTGCCCGATTAGTCCTGCCAGTTATTAGTCCTTCACCATATACACTGCATATTTTTTCAGCTGTCGCCTTAGCACTATTGCCTTGTTTAAATTCCCAAAGCATTACATGACGGATATGTACTTTTTGACTCTCCATTTCAGAGGTTAAAAAAAACAGATTAATCAGCTCGGGTTCTTTTTCTCTCAAAGATCGGTCTAACCTTTCCAATTGTGCACTATACACTTCACTTGTAATGGTTTGGTTGGATGGTAAGAGTTCATAATGAAGAATTCTTTTAAAATTCCACCAAACACACAACATCACCTTTTTCGCACGCAAGTCTGGCTTTGGCGTGGGCTGCGGTGCTTCACTTTTGTCCAACCATTGTGGCCGTCTCTTCAGATTAACATAAAGCACCCATTTTTCATCTCCGGTAACAATTTGCTCTAAAAACGGCAATCGGTTTTGACGAGAGAGGAGCGAACTGCAGATTGTGATTCTTTGATTGCGGTTGTTTTCGGTTAATTCATGTGGAACCCACTTTCCAAACTTTTGGACCGTACCAAGTGACCGCAATTGATTGCAAATAGTTTTTTGCGAACAGTTTAAAGCTGTCGCAAGCTCCTGTTGCGTTATTTGAGGATTTCGAACCAAAAGAGCCTGAAGTGCTTCCTGATCAAAATTAGACACACGGCCTCGACCACTCTCATTCAACGAAAAATTTCCCTCGCGAAATTTCTTAAACCAACGCTGGCATTTTCTGACGCCAACAGTATCTTGACCCAAAGCACTACAGATATTTTTTGCAGCCTCGTTTGCTTTTCTTCCCAACTGGAACTCGTAAACCATGCAATGCCGAATATGCTCTTCATCTGCCATACTTTAACCCTAGTTTCGCAAAGTAAAACAGTTCGAACACAAACTTTTTGCAGCAAAGCTTGTTAATTACGCTTCACACTTTTTGTATGTACCACGCGTTTGTACGTTATGTTGATGAAGTTAGCGGCAAGCAGGATTCTAAACGAACACTAAAAAACGACACTAATTATTACTAGACCTGATAGAATCATTATCCAGCAGTTTGGGGATCTTACTATTGTTACTACTTGATGCGGATGATGCACTCGGTTTGTTATGATGATTATTTAGATTAATTAGTTGTTTCAATTTTTCAGTGACAATCGTCTTTTCGCTATCCAGGAGAAGGCGGTGTTTAAATCGCGGGTCTAACACCATGGCCAGCAATAATATCTCGTTTTTTTTTGAAGGTTCAAAACGTTGCTATAAATAAATACATTTATTCTATCGTTCCTCTCTGTGAGATTAAACTTAAATTAAGTAATTAAAATTACCTTTAACGCCTCAGAAAGATTCGTACAAATCTCACGAATTCTTTCATTTTGAACACTCTCCACCGGCACGACGTTCATTAGTCCCATATATTATACAATGGTATGTAGTGGTACAATGTGGGGTACGTCTCTCCGCTCATTATGGTTGTTGCTTCCTTCACCGACTCCAGTACATTTTTGTTATTGCCCCAATACGACACACTACGGAAAAAATCCAGAACAATAGTATCTTTTTTTTCACGTTCCTTGACAGCACGCAACAAATTCAATGAGATACAACTGTCCTTTACCAACACACCCCTGCAACTCATTCAAGAAACATACACACGCTGGAAATCCACACACGCCATGCTTAAACGAATGCTACAACTTCGAATTTCATTGAGTATGGTTCTGAACACGAATAATATGCCACAAAATTTGAGTTACGAGGAGTGGGAACTGGCAGATGCAATAACAAAGAAAATGAAATCGTTAGGAATTCCCAAGCGATTCGCACTGACGTGTAAATTTTCTTTTAGAACATTTATGTACTTATGCTTATCCATAATGCAATCAATAATGTGGAAATTTCCAACTCCAGTGGCGGAAAAACACCCCCAGACCATGACGTGCCCACCGCCGTACTGTAGGCTGGAGATTTGACATCTCAAGGCTGGTATTTGTTTTTCGCCATACAATTTGCCTATCATCAGATTGAAAGACATTAAATTTACTCTCATCGCAAAAAATAACACGCTTCCACGATTCATATATTTTTGTAGGATGTGGGGTAGTGGGGGTTTCAGATTTCTCATGAACCGTTACCGTACACACCACATTTTTTGTAAAATGTTTTATTCTCATGCGTTGTTAATTATAGGTTATGTATCACAACCGTCGTTTCCGATCACTCGTTATACTACGACTTCTTCGCCACTGCTTCCGATTACGACGCCGCGGCGCCCCGTCTCTTTATGGTGTCACGTGACTGCAGCGAAAACAATGGCGCGCGACCATGATGTTTAGGGCGCGTGTTTTTGTTTTGCTTATCTAATTTATGTACGCAACAATTTGCAAATTGTAAACGTTTTCGTCTATTTGGTTCACTAATATATGGATTCTTCCTGGGGACTCTTCCTTTATATCCATATTTTCTTAAAACGCAGCGAACAGTTTCATTACTAACTTTTTTACCTATTTGATTTTCTAACTTTGACGCAACTTTCGGGACGCTAATTTTAGGATTTATGTTGATTTCTTTTAAAATTTTTCGTTCGTCACGATCAGTTAGTAGCTTTCTGTTGAGATTTCAAAGTTTACTTTCTAATCTATTTTCAGTTTTATACCTTTTTATAATATACTGAATAGTAGACCGGCTTCTTTTTACAATACTACTAATTTCTTGTAAACTTTTTCCACCTGCATGATGACTTATAATCAATTTTCGTAGTCCAATTGACGTTTCTTCACCTTTTCTACCCATTTTGCTTCTTAGTAAACAGACTGCTTCTGTTAAGACAAAAGAATAACTGCCGATTGTCTTTTGTTTTGTGTAGAATAAACGGGGAATTCCCGATAAAGTATAAACATTTCCTAGGACTTATATTCTTGTTTGTATGTTGGCTGTACGAATACGGCTGAGTGATGGTTTTTATGGATAGTTACATTCTTTTTATATTTTCGTTTTTCTAAACAATGAAAAGTAAAACTGCTTTGTAAATAGATGTAAAACAGTGTAATAATTAATTTTGATGAAGATAAATAAAAAAAACTAATGTGCGCTTAAGACCGCACGACCGAAGTGTAAACGTCGATGGCGATGGTAATCTATTTTAACCCCTCAACGACCGCATCCGTATCTCGTACGGACCCAATGTTTTTCACATGTCGCCCGCGTCCGTATCTCGTACGGACCCATACAGCTAATCGCGTTTGCCGCTGATTTGTTTATGTGAACTGCAATATCGTAATAGGAAGTTTCAATCTCTCATTCAAAGGTGTATGCACATAATGTACACACGATTATGGACAGAATATCACCTTTTATTTGTAAAAGCATCGAAAGAGTTCGAAAACTTAGATACCTACTGCGGGCCGCATAGTACAGTTTTTGTTCCGCGAGTCCGGTCGTTGAGGGGTTAATTAATATATATTATATATGAATAATATGAATATTATTATTATGGGTCTTATTACTTGGACGAATCTGTTGGGAAACTAGATTATGAGGATGTGTGATAATATATAATGCACAGTTCAGTTTACTAAAAGTAATATATTTTATACAGTAAAAGAAGGCACGTCCTTACTCAGACGAGAAACTCTAACGAATGAATATAGAAGAGAAGCGTGGAGCATTCGGACCCTATCGGTCCCTCTTAATATAAACACTTTTGTACAAGCATTGGAATTCTGTACCCCCATATATTCTCAGAACTATAAGAGATAATTATTTGTTTATTTAACTGGGTTTTACACAATGCATAAAACCAACACGCCTTCACAAACATTATTCGTTTATAAAGGGTGTCCCAAAATTTACGCAAGATTTGAATTAAGTAAAAAACATATTTTTTTTCTTTAAATTGTTATTGTTTTTATTGAATCGTGAAGTACACAGGATAGGGTTATGTATGGAATAACACATTGGGCAAATGGCCTCCACGGCTTTGCTGGCACATACGCACTCTTTTGTAGAAATTTTCTATGATTACTTTGCATAAGTGTGGCTGAATTTCGTTGATGCAGCGTTGAATTTCCTCCTTCAATGCACGCGTGCTTGTGGGCTTGTTGGCATAGACCTTTGACTTCAAATAACCCCATAAAAAGAAATCCAACGGTGTTAAATCACATGATCTAGGGGGCCAATTCTTGTTACCGGAACCATTCAACGAATTCTCTTCGCTGTGCATGGTCATTAGGCTTCAATTCTTGTGCCAATTGAACTTTGTAAGCATGGAGACGCAAATCTTCAGTGAGTATACGCTGTAGAGAGCTTCTTGAAATTTGCAATTCTTGTCCACGACGCCGAATTGATGTTCCTGGACTTTCACTAACACTCTTACGTACTGCTTCGATATTAACATTTGTACGGCTTGTTTTTGGACGACCAGTGTGTTTAGCATCACCAATTGATCCAGTCTGCCTGAATTTGTCAATTAATCTCTTCACAGTTGACGAAGTTAAATCACTATTCCGACCATATTTTGTACGAAATACATTCGAACTGTGGCCGCCGGACTATCATTATTTTTTAAATATTGTTCAACAATGAAAACACGTTGTTCTGTTGTGTAACGCTCCATTTTTATTAACCCTAACCTATCAGCTGTCGAATGATTTTTTTATTAAGGTTAGTAACACTTCATTGCACAAATGGTGGCAAATTCAAATCTTGCGTAAATTTTGGGACACCCTTTATAAGAACGCACCTTCCTCTTACTTTCTCTGGGGTCAACTACACATGGTCCAACATTTGTTGCTTTGGATTAGGGAAACCCAGAAAAAACCTAATCAGACCAAATAGTACAATACTATATATATACATATTCACGATAGTTTAGAGATACTATCTTAATATCTATATTTATTTCTGTACTTTATTTCAAACCCATTGCACTTCTTAGTTCCACAAATTTCACAGTTGGTAATGGTTCTGTTAAAATATCAGCTATCGGGTTACTTGTTGGAATATATTTTATTATATTGTTGTCAATTTTTCTCAATTTGTTCTCTTGAGAAATGATATTTTATACACTGTGGAGCATAACTATAGCACCACTACAATTTTCAAGAGTTTTCTAATTGTAAATAATGATTTCTAAATGTTAATGATACCACGCGAAAAGGACAAAAAAAAAAATACAATTAATGAGAAAAAGTACACAAATAACATTTATTTAACACAATCTGTAATAATAAATTAAATATTGCAATGGTGCATAACTATAGCACCAATGAGTTTGCAACGTAATAATAAGGTCAAATAGCAATAAAATGTTAAATTTCTAATTCTGTTAATTAAAATGAGCAGTTTCAATAATGAGTAGGGCCTCCTTTTTTATGTATTAATTCAAAAATACGATTGTTCATACTTTTAATGAGTTTTTTCAAAGTTTGTTCGGGATTCGCTCATGGGGATGGCGCTCGTTCGCTTCGCGCCTAGCGCTGTTCCGTGGCGACAAGCGCGAGCGTTCTTCCCCACTTATCTCCGCATGCGCTTTGCCCCGCGCTGCGATATAAATACCGCTGCGCGACTTCACTATGGGTCGGTATTACAACATTTTTGAGGAAGATAAGAGGTTGGCATTTCAATCAGCGCTTTAAGACGAGATTTTCGACAGCTTATACATTGCTACTGGTGTATAACGACTTACAACCGTTGTACAATTATAATTACTTGTGCTTTATTGTTCCTTATTGCGTTATTGTACATTATTGTTCTTGTGCGGTGCTGTTAAATACATGTGATATTCGTGCACTACGTGAACTGTGTTTATTTTACATAAATTCCTAATCCGTTACGTGATAAAAATTAGATCTAACGAGCTATCCGAAACATTGGTCCTTCGAGCCGGATAGTTTAACGGACGGAATTAATAAACGGATTAAAATACATCGAATTAATCCCGTTAAATAAAATACGTTACCGGCTAAAGTGCGCGAGAAACCGTCGCCGCAAGACAATAATAACGAGGGTCGAACGCGGTTCGAATTACTTTCGACGCTTTTTCTGTGAATCGACCTCACCCGCGAGTCAAGAGCGGTACTTGTTGTTAACATTCAAACTAAGTAATGGAGAAATACGTTAACAAACAGCTTTCGCTTTACCAGCGAATTGCGAATACGGTGACAAATATGAAGAAGCTAGGAGCCGCTAAAATCACGGAAGGAGTGGTCACTTCGCGGCTAGAACTACTGGAGAAGAATTGGAACACCTTTACCGAGGGTCACGACCAATTATTGGACATTGTGACCCCCGAATTCGCAACATGGCCGTATTTCGTCAATGACCATTTGGCCTTATGCGAGGAGGCGTATCTGGTCAACAAGGCCGCGCTTCTGGACCTCCGCAAGCCGTCGGAGCAGCCAACGACCGCTCACATTGCCAACCCCCCGCAGCGATCGCTTCCACGAATTGACGTGCCTCGTTTTTCTGGGGATTACCGGGAGTGGGCAAGCTATCGTGACCTGTTCACATCTCTTGTGATCGACAATAAGCTTCTCACCGGGGTGGAGAAATTCCACCACCTTAAAGTCAGCCTATCTGGCGAGCCCGCTCAATTGATTCAAAATATACGACTTACGGAGGCCAATTTCACTGGAGCATGGAAGATTATCGCTGCGCGCTACGAGAATCTGCGCATCTTAATCCAATCGCATCTCTCCGCTCTTTCTTCATTGCCGTCCATGAGGAAGGAGACAGCAAATTGCCTGAAACCTCTTCTGAACGGCACACTGGACGCCGTTCAGTCTCTGGAAGCCCTTGGCCGGCCAGTCGAGCACTGGGATGACTGGTTGGTCTTCGGGCTTGTACAAAAATTAGATTCGAAGACAAGGCTGGCGTGGGAATCTTCGATCGGAGCTACAACCGATCCCCCTTCGTTTGAGCAACTGCACCTGTTCCTCACTGGACACCTGCGCGCCTTAGAAGCAGTAGAAGACTCGGTACCGGCTGCCGCTGCACCGCAGACATCAGGGTCAACGCTAAAAATAGACTCAAGATTAGCGAAATTCAGGACGCACACCGCATCGACTACGGAAGAAAGACGTGCGAAGTGCCCGCTGTGCTCCGACCACCACTTTGTACTGTTCTGCGCCAACTTCAAACGGATGTCTCCGGTCGAGAGGAAGAAGCTGGTCGCAGATAAAAATCTGTGCTTCAATTGTCTGGGAAACCATTCTTCACGTTCGTGCAAGTCTACGAAGCGTTGCCAACTGTGCGTAGGTAAGCACCATACTCTGTTGCACGTAAAATCTGAGCAGGGCTCTTCGCGGCAAATGTCTCCGCAGGGTCGCGTGGAGGAGTCAAGGACGTCGCACTGTGCGCGAGCCTCCTGGTCAAACTCCCAACCGAGTTCAGTCATATTTCTCGCGACCGCGAAAATTCTGGTCAAGTCGAGTCGAGGCGAGAAAATTGCTGTACGCGCCCTGATTGACCCCTGTTCCGAGGTGTCACTAATCTCCGAAAATCTTGTGCAAGCCATGAAGCTCGAACGATGTGTTGCGCGGTTTCCAATTCTGGGCGTAGGCAAAGCAGAAACCTACACGAGGGGAAGAGTGACGCTCACTTTCTCCGCTACTCGCGAAAACTCGAAGCCCCTCTCCACTACTGCTTACGTGCTTCTGCGCCTCTCGTCATATTCCCCCACTCGAACCACTGCTGCTTGGTTATCTCTATCTCACGTGCGGGATCTTAAACTTGCTGATCCTGATTTTCGTTCTGCTGGACGGGTCGACATCATTTTGGGGGCTGATGTCTACTCCGAAATAATTCTGGAGGGCATCCGGAAGGGTCCACCCAACAGTCCGGTTGCCCAATGCACTTCTCTAGGTTGGATTCTCACTGGACATTGCAATCCCACTCCTCACTCGAACTCTTCACCGCGTGAAGCGAACACCTTGCAATGTATTACAAGCGATACCGCGCCATCTGAATCACTTCAGCGCTTCTGGGTACTGGAGGAGGTACCCACACCTCCCCGTACATTTACAAAGGCGGAGAGTGAGTGCGAGCAGCACTTCTGCTCCACGCACTCCCGCGACTCCACTGGTCGGTATCAAGTACGGCTTCCTTTTAATTCATCTCCGGCCCAATTGGGAAACTCGGTCGACACAGCACTCGTGTTGTTACATAAACTCGAATCTCGTTTAAAGGGAAAGCCAGAACTGGGAAAATTATACAATTCCTTTTTGGAAGAATACTTGCAATTAGGGCACATGGAACCCGTTTCCTCGGACTCCATATCTTCTCATTCGGCATACTATATGCCGCATCACTGCGTATTGCGTGATGCCAGTGCAACTACGCGACTTCGGGTTGTTTTCAATGCTTCACAGAGAACAAAGTCCGGAGTGGCACTTAACAATTTGCTTCACACTGGCCCCAATCTACTTCCGGAAATATTTCACATTTTACTACGATGGCGAAAACACGCCGTAGTTTTCTCGGCCGACGTCCAAAAGATGTATCGGCAAATCCGACTTGCTCCAGAAGATTGCGACTTTCAACGCATTCTCTGGCGTCAACATCCTGAAGAAGCTCCCCGTCACTTTCGTCTGCGTACAGTCACATATGGAATGTCTTGCGCTCCATACCTCGCTGTTCGCACGCTGCAGCAGCTGTGCAAGGACGAACAGCATGCTTTTCCTTTGGCTGCAGCGTGCGCATCCACTGACGTCTATGTGGACGACGTTATTTCCGGAGCCGATTCACTTGCTGAAGCACTTGCTCTACAGCAGGAGCTGTTACGGTTGTTCACGGCGGGCGGTTTCACCCTGCACAAATGGTCCTCCAACAGAAGAGAATTGTTGGAGGCACTTCCTGTCGAAGCTCGAAAGGAAATCCCAGAGCTGGCATGCAACCTCGACAATGTTTCCTCTCTTCTAGGCCTCCTATGGCACGCGTCGGGGGATGCATTTCAGTTTTCTATAGCACCTCGCAAAACGGAATCACCGGTGACGAAACGCATCGTCTTTCGCGAGGTTGCTAGTCTTTTTGACCCACTTGGTTTTCTGGCCCCGGTGGTAATAACAGCCAAAATATTTATGCAGTCCTTGTGGCTTCTTAAACTCTCCTGGGATGAAACACTTCCCCCTTCACACGCCCACTATTGGGAAAATTACTACGCGCAGCTGCATTTACTGTCGTCCTTGCGCATTCCTCGGTGGTTATATAACCACGGAAACACTGACAAGTTGGAGCTTCATGGTTTTGCGGATGCTTCGGAAAGAGCATACGCTGCAGTAATATACTTGCGCTCCTCGTCATCCAACTCAATGCCTTTTGTATCACTCGTTGCTTCTAAAACACGAGTAGCTCCGTTGAAGCAAGTTTCTGTGCCTCGTCTCGAACTCTGCGCTGCTTCACTTCTTACACGCTTGACTATCAGTGTCAGAGACAGTTTGCATTTGGCAAATTGTTCCATCAACTTGTGGTCAGATTCTACGGTTGTGTTGAGTTGGTTGCAGGGTCACTCCTCGAGATGGAAAACCTTTGTAGCCAACAGGGTAGCAGATATTCAAACTTCCCTTCCAACCGCCACTTGGCGACACATTAAATCTACATTGAACCCTGCTGACGTGGCATCTCGAGGAGTGACAGGCAACGTGCTGCTTGATCACACACTTTGGTGGAAGGGCCCGCCCTTTCTTTCCTTACAATCGTACGATTATAAGCAACATACGGTTTATAACCTCACTACTGACCAGGAGGTTCGCTCATTGAGAGTGACCTGTCTCGCGATCACTACCACCAGCCGTTCCTTTTTTGAGGAACTTGCCGGCAGGTTTTCCACAGTTATGAGGTTGCTGCGCACAGTTGGCTGGTGTTTACGTTTTTGCCGAACTACAAGGGATCGCAACGCACGCGCGCAAGTATCGCATCGTCTTTCTGTCAACGAAATGAATAACGCTAAACTTGCCTGTATTCGCTGCTTCCAAAGGGCAACCTTTCCCAAGGAAATGGAACTTCTTCAACATGGCGGCCAGGTTACACGTGGTCTGACAGCCAGGCTAGCGCCATTCATGGATGGCGATGGCGTACTGAGGGTGGGGGGACGCCTGAAGCACTCCTTACTTGATGAATGGCAAAAGCATCCAGCCATTCTACCTGCTAAAGCACATTTTACTACACTGGTCATCAGGGATGCACACAAACGACTACTCCACGGCGGAACACAACTAACCTTGTCTACGTTACGAAGAGAATACTGGATATTGGCGGGGCGTCGCGCGGTACGCCGCGTGATTGCCTCGTGTGTGGTTTGCTGCCGCTGGCGCGCCCAAGCTGCGCAGCAGCTAATGGGAAACCTCCCCGCTCCCCGCGCGCAGCCTTCCCGGCCATTCACGCACGCCGGTGTTGACTACGCGGGGCCCTTTTCCACGAAATCGGCCTCCGGCAGAGGTCAACACACGAGGAAAACATATGTCGCTGTGTTTGTCTGTTTAGCGACCAGGGCCGTCCATCTTGAACTGGTTTCCGATGCAACCACTGCCGCCTTTCTTGCTGCATTCCGACGTTTCATCTCTCGACGTGGGATTTGCTCAACGATGTACAGCGACCAGGGGACCAACTTCGTGGGAGCCAGTCGGGAGCTGAGGGAGCTGTTGAAATCTGCTCTCCTTGACTGGAAGGATGTTGCCTTTCATCTCTCTCAAGAAGGAACATCATGGAAGTTCAATCCTCCTGGCTCTCCTCACTTCGGCGGCATTTGGGAGGCAGCGGTCAAGTCCCTCAAATTTCACTTGCGGCGGGTCGCGGGTAGCACTCCGTTAACCTTCGAGGAAACCGCGACCTTGCTCGCCCAAATAGAGGCTTGCCTCAATTCAAGGCCGCTAGCTGCACTCTCGGACGATCTCGATTCTATCGACGCTCTGACACCGGCGCACTTTTTAGTAGGCTCTACTCTTACATCCTTACCAGAACCGTCCTTATCCACTGCCAAGATTCCTCCCTCACGGCGGTGGCATCTAATTCAGCAAATGCGGGATCACTTCTGGACGCGGTGGTCGGCTGAGTACTTACATCAGCTACAAACTCGAGGTAAATGGAAAACGTCGCAGCCCGACTTACAGATCGGGGACCTCTGCCTTGTGAGGAACGAGTTGACGCCACCTTCTCAATGGCCGCTAGGACGCATCACGGCTACGCACAAGGGCGACGATCAACGTGTTCGCGTCGTTGATGTCCGTACCGCCAAAACCACGCTGACGAGGCCCATTACCAAAATTTGCCTCCTACCACCCGCCACCGAGAAAAATTAGCCTCGTGGCTCACTCCTTCACTTTATTGGCCTCTTTCATACTACACCCACTGCACTGCGAGTCGATAATAATGCGACTTCACTGAACCTGCGCGAATCCTTTTGTTACTATAATTGCGCCATGCAACGCATGCCGCGGCGGGCGGAATGTTCGGGATTCGCTCATGGGGATGGCGCTCGTTCGCTTCGCGCCTAGCGCTGTTCCGTGGCGACAAGCGCGAGCGTTCTTCCCCACTTATCTCCGCATGCGCTTTGCCCCGCGCTGCGATATAAATACCGCTGCGCGACTTCACTATGGGTCGGTATTACAACATTTTTGAGGAAGATAAGAGGTTGGCATTTCAATCAGCGCTTTAAGACGAGATTTTCGACAGCTTATACATTGCTACTGGTGTATAACGACTTACAACCGTTGTACAATTATAATTACTTGTGCTTTATTGTTCCTTATTGCGTTATTGTACATTATTGTTCTTGTGCGGTGCTGTTAAATACATGTGATATTCGTGCACTACGTGAACTGTGTTTATTTTACATAAATTCCTAATCCGTTACGTGATAAAAATTAGATCTAACGAGCTATCCGAAACAAAGTTTCTTCACTAATTTGGTTCCACGCTTCAATAATAGCTGTTTTTAGTTCCGAAATGTTTGAAAATTGTCGATTATTTGCATAAATATGCCGTACCATGATACCCCATAGATTTTCAATTGGATTTTGGTCTGGGGAGCATGCAGGCCATTTCAATACATTGATATCAAACGTTTCAAACCATGCTATGGTTTGTCGGCTTTTATGAATTGGAGCATTATCTTGCTGATAAGTCCATGAAATGTGATTGTTTTCATGAATAAAAGGCAATAAATGATTTTCAAGTATTCCAATATACTCCGCACTATTCATTCTTGCAGTTGGAAAAGCTAATCTGAGCTTGCCACAGGAGCAGAATGCACCCCACACGATAAGTGTCCCTCCACCGAAATTACGTTTCGAAAAGTATTTTTGTTCTTTACGAAGGTCCCTCCAATATGAATTAAATCCATCTGGACCGTCCAAATTGAATTTTTTTTCGTCAGAGAAAATAACCTAAGTTAAATAAGGAATATTGAATATGAAGCTAAAATCTCGATTTATGAATGTCTAAACTTAACTTACATTCTTCCAATTTCTGCTCATGTTTTCTCGTGCGTATTCAAGCCTGGCTATTTTGTGACGTTTCAGGAGCGTAGGTGCGGACATCATTTTTTGTCTTGTAATGTTTGAATTACGTTTAAGGACACGCTGGACAGTCCAACGAGAAACGCCGAGACCACATTCCTTCACAATTTCTTCACAGCTTTTTAACGTATTGCTCGCAACTTTAGCAATTCTCCTTTCAGTACGAGGGTCCTTTCAGTATTTCCCCCCTTCTTATTTTTCCCATACTTAGTAGGATCGCGTAAAAAATTCAGTATCACTTTATGAGATCGCTCGAGTTTACGTGCAATTTCACGTATTCCCATTTCTTGTTCTCTGTATGCTAAAATTGCACCTTGCTCTTGTTCATTAAGGTAGCTACCGCATGGCATTGTATCAATTAACTAAGAAATCCCGTGTTTACTAAAAAATTCCAACAGAAACCCTTGAAGTGTGTTAAAAATGAAGCTGGTGCTATTGTTTTGCACCCATCGCTAAACGTTTATCGATTACATCGTGACATATAAGTAGACAACTTCAATGAATTTCACCTAGAATCCATTATTTACAATGCTTTTTCATACCATATAATTGGTTTTTCCAAATTATTTTCTTACAGGTCGAAAATGATAAAAATGTTAGTGGTGCTATAGTTATGCTCCGCAGTGTATCTATGCGTTTAGATTTTTTGTGGTTTGCTTAAATCAATAACGATTTAACTTTAAATGAACTTTTAATAACCACAACAGGGTGTTGCGAAATTGTATTTGATGAATTTCTTAGTATGGGGTTATGTGCCCGGTTTTACGCGAAAGCGCTCTGCTCGTGGTATAAAATTAACTGTGTAACGTGGTTGGAAGTTGTTACGTAAGGTTCGGGCTGACCACAAATGAAAACTACTTGGATAGTAACAAACAATGATTATATATTTCACTTGAACAGTATTTATACACTTGATTCGTTTAGAGCTCGACGTAAGAAACCGGTGCTGTCTTGTGGTCCGGATATGTCCACACAAGGGAGCAAGTTCGGAGCCAGACTGTTAGGCTGTACAGTTTGACGTGTGCGAAACGTTAAGCGTAAGGGTGCCGTATGGTTCGGATATGTCCACGCAAGGGAGCAATGCCGGAGCCGGGCTAGTTCTTGATCTTCCGATGTCCACACAAGGGAGCGTCGTAGGATCGGTGAATTCACTATTAACGAGTGCGACGTTAGGAGCAAGCGTGCCGTGTGGTTCGGTTATATCCACACAAGGGAGCAATGCCGGAGCCGGGCTAGTTCTTGACCTTTAGAGGTCCGCACAAGGGAGCGTCTTAGGATCAGTGAACTCACTTGTCCATAAAAAGCTATCGCCGGGGCCCTTTTTATTCTTTGCGGGAGGTCTTGGGCCAGTGCGATTGGTGGAGGGGGAAAGTCAGCGCGCAGGCGCATAAGGGTTGGTCAGGTAGCGGGGGTGCAGGTAACCCGGGTGACGGGGGCGCTAGTCTGGCGGCCGCCCGGTGCATTATCTCCCTTAAGCGCCGCGCTACAACTGATAATAAAATAACTCAATAACTCAAAAATTAAAGAAACTTAATACAAACTTATAACTTTACATACTTATCGTCGAGTTTTACGCCAAAGCAATGCAATTAAATAGCGACGCTAAGCACTGTCTGATTTTCGCTCGGTCGGAAAACTTCAAATGCATACATACAGATATGAAGCCGCGTTGTAAATGCCCCTATTGTACGTGGGTTTCCGCACATTTCTGATCTTGTTAGAGCGAAACCGTGTTGCTGGATACCGTGTTATAGGAGTTTTACCTGTATAACAAATACATCAAAAAAATTCATCAAATTAAGTAGACCCCCCCCCAAATTAGAACCGCTATCCGTCGCACTACACTGTAAAGTGCAGTGCCACTGATTCTATCAGTGGTTGACAATTGCATGGAATAGCAATTGTACAGCCCCTGATTATAATTTTTATATTATTTTCTATTTTAGCAGGGGCTGTACTCGACGCCGGTATGCACATTTTAAAACAGTGATCTTTGAAAAGCAGACCCCCCCATTTAGGACCACTGTCCGGCGTCGCACTGCACTGTAAAGTGCAGTGCCACTGATTCTATCAGTGGTTGACAATTGCGTGGAATAGCAATTGTACAGCCCCTGATTATATTTTTTTCTATTTTAGCAGGGGCTGTACTCGACACCGGAATAAATTAAGATTATATGTATAAAATCATTTATTTTCATTCGTTTTATGATTAGATCTACCATGTGTGTGTGCATGTATCAATTATCTGTTTAATTTTGCTGTTGATTTTGTAAATTAATATCTTCTTCAATATTATTATAATCTAAGAAAGAAACAATGGGCTTGTGATAACTAAAATACGATATAAATAGTTTTGATTGAAATCTCTCTAAATATCTAAAAAAAACTCCGTCAATTGTAGTTCCATATTTTGTTGTACTCTCATTTGGGTCATTCGACATATTTAAATCGAATGTTGTTTTTAAAAAATCAATTAGGGGCTTTGATTTTTCTTTTGAGAAATCAACATTGAAATCTCCACTCAAAATCATAGGTAACTGATGTAAGTTCCGATTGGGCAGAACAGACACTGCATTTGTATAACTTATCAAATTAAGGTGGATGAATTCTATGATTTTGCTTACACTTTGATTACGTGAGATGTAAATAGCAACAATTATAATAATTATTCCATTTTCCGCTTCACATTTTGCTGCACAAATCTCTCCAATAGATGATTTATTAAATTCATATGATTGAGAATTACTAAATACTTCATCCATCTGTGAACATATAATGTTTGTCATATATTTATTATTTTTGTATATGGCTACTCCTGCAGCTCTGCACTGAGGTCTCTTAAACTTAGCAACACACTGAAAATTTGGAATATCGATGTTTTCTTCGTTGTTCATCCAAGTTTCCGTTAAAATCAATATAGTTGAATTTTGCATAACAGCGTCATCAATGTCCGAGACATGTGCGCGCAAACTTTGACAATTTAATGAATATACGGATATTCCCTTTCTGTTGGAAATGAAGTTTCTTAACACATTATTGATTGTTTCAATTTTGTTCATTGACAACCTTTTAAATTCTGTTTGTAAGTCAGTGACAGATGTTGATTCTATTCGACCATGAAATAATTCATTAATGTTATTTTTGGTGACAATATGAAGTCCTTCGATGCATGTTACTCTTGATAATGCAACGTATACCAATTGTTGAGAATGTGTTTTTTCATATTCGTAAACAACTTCGTCGAAAGATGCTCCTTGCGACTTATGAATCGTTATTGCGCATGCCCACACCAGTGGAAAATGATTACGCTTGGCATTTATAGTTTTATTATTATTAAGTTGTATAGTGCATGATCTTCTTGATATTGGTACAGCATTTCTTAAAATATTGTGAACCATCATGTACCCTGAAACTTTGCTTCGAATTTTTTTTCCAACTTTTTCTGGATTTGAAAATATTATCCAAACTCTGTTAACATTGCCATCTTCATCATAATCTATGTGGTACAATTTTCCTACGGCACCGTTAGCCAATCCATCGGATACATCCACATTAGTAGTCAACATATAATATTTACCTACTACGAATGTTATTTCGTAAGGCAATCCTCCTGTATCAATTGTCGACATTTTATGGAGCTTCTGCTTTACGAAATATCTTTTGCAACTGAAGTTACTTTATTTTCGGCCATATTCAATATTGCATTATTAGAATTTTGAACAGCTACGGTTGATAAAAAGAGGCGTATTCCATTAGGACAAGTAATGTCAGCTTCTTCTTTACTGACGAATCTTGATTCAATTAATGCCAATTCATCTGAGTTAAGTTTTTCACCATTTCCAATCTTTGTAAGAGCATTAGAAAACATAACGTTTGATTGCCTCATAACCTCTGAGAGTTCATAGAATTTCAAATTGCACCACACTGTCGGCCCTGTCATTGTGCGTTTTATTTGCTTGTAAATCGGTGTTGCTCTTACTGGAGGTAATTTTCTCAAATCGCCAATTAATATTACATCTAAGTCACCAAAATTTTTGCTAAAATTACCGGTGATTTGCTTAAGACGTAAATTGATTTGCTCTAGAAGTTCTGCACCAATCATACTTATTTCGTCGATTATTATGACTTTGACATATTTAAATAGTGACCTGTATTGATGTGCGATTTCCATACTCAGTGGTAACAATTTTGAAAGAGTTATTTTGAAAGCTGTGTGAACAGTAGTTCCATCTATTGCTACCGCTGCTTTTCCTGTCGATGCACATTACAGTACCCATCACTATCAGAAAACCGATTATATATTTCCATTATAAGTCTTATAACGAAGGTTTTACCGCATCCGGCTGGTCCAGTAAGGAAAATGTGTAGAGGACTATCATTATTAGATAATAATTTGTTTATTACATGCAATAGCAGTGCCTTTTGTTTTTCATTAGCCATCCTCATAGCTGCGCAAAAATCTGCACTGGACATAATATTTTCCTTTGTTTTAGCTATTGCAGCAAGTTTATTTAGAGTAGCTAATCTAAGATCGCTATTTATTTCTGAATTCGGATTATTATACAATAGTTCGAATGGATTTGTTTCCGGGAATCGATTGGCAACATCTCGTATTTCATCCTGATATAGGGGAGTTTCCTCCCGTCATAATTCTCTACAAATTTGAATAGTTTTATCAATGTCTATATTTGACTCGAATTCTTTCCCCCATTGCAGGATTATATCCTCATTATCATCATAAATAGAAATAAATTTCATCTCGGCTAATATTTCCTCCTCCTAACTTCGGAATGGTAAGTGGAGAGTCACCATTTCTCGCTTATATTCGTTAAAATCAGTGGCCATATCGTAGTTTCGATACCGAATTATCCTTGGCACCTTTCTTTTGTTACGAGCCGGGCTGTGCGGCAGCACGAGAGGCCGGCGAGGGGTATATTACCCAGGAATATGGTTATCAATTTGTTAGTTAAGGTGCGCGGACGAACCTGATGCGAAATCAGGGAGCCGCTAGGATTATTGAGAGCGAGGACGAACCCGGTGCGAAACCGGGGAGCCTCTAGGAGGGGGAGCAAGCGCGGACGAACCCGATGCGAAATCGGAGAGCCGCAGGAGGGTGAAACGTCGTGGACGAACCCGATGCGAAATCGGGGAGCTGCTAGGAGGTTGGTAGACTTACGGACGAACCCGATGCGAAATCGGGGAGCCGTAGGACACGGACGAACCTGGTGCGAAACCAGGGAGCCGTAGGAAGGGTTAGGTTTCGTGGACGAACCCGATGCAAAATCGAGGAGCCACTAGGTTGGAATATGTAGTTTGTTTGTTTGGATAAAGATGTGCGAACGAACCTGATGTAATCAGGTAGTCGCGGGGAATGTTAGTTGCCTCGTAACTCTAAATTATTATTTGATACAACTCGAGCGGTAAAGTTGTATCGGTGGGAACGTTGTTACCAATATGCAAGGATTGCGGGGTAAAGATAGGTTTAACGAATCTACTCGATTTATAAGTGAACGTATAAAGTTATATTCTGAGTTTTCAATATAAATACAAATGTTACTGTCGCGATGAATTAATATAAAGTGTGTAAGTTACCTAAGTATTTGCACGGTGTTGACGCACTGGCGATGCGGGGACTTAGAGCCGCTATTAGAATATGCCGAAAGAACTTCAACCGGACAAGCGGATTCTAACGGGTTAATCTGTGATTCGAGAGGTGCGCTAAGCCCAATCTCACTGGATATAACTGATTCTATACAAGCGTGACACGACGTGACTCTACGCGTGACTATGTTACTCTGAACCCACGAGGGTAGAAACCAAAGGGTTTATATAGTCCCAAAATGCGCGGGGATGCACTGGAACTTTCCATATAAGGAAATATAGGAGTCGTCGTCAAACCATGCCCGTCTTGGGTCATGATGCAGCTGACCGTGCTTGTACTAAGGTCCCCTTTATTTGTTTACATTAAACGGAAGAATTTTAGGGCGTTTTCCCTTCACAAATGCGAGCTCGAAAACGCGTTGAGAGCGACGTATGGAAAATATTCTTCATACGTAACACTTTCAACAAATTCTCCATTTATTTTTTGTGTATATCTTGATACGAATTGTGCTAATGTAATATCTTCCAAGTATTCTGGTCTTTTCTCGTACTTATCAAACCAGTTTTCTTTCCAATAATCATTACTATCATCTTCTAATTTACTCAACTCTTCCATAGTTTTTCTGGCAAATCTAGGGAACAGCCCAGACCTCACCGATTTCGATGATTTTTGAATATGCTGTAGATCACAGTATTCTGAACCACTTTTTCCTATGCATATAATGGTCGCTCGGCCTTAGTTTTCGAGATATTTGCAAAAAAGTATAGCTACTACACATGGAATTTTGTCTATACATGCACGCTCGGGGCAACGTGTGGGACCGCCGCGGCGCGCCGCTTTTCCGGCAGCCGGCGAGGGATCAGTATACCGGGTGGACTCGTCAAAATTGTACCTCTAGAACTGGATATATCATATCAGATTTGGTATTGGCGGGGGAGGGGCTCTGCCCCTCCCCCTGCACCCCCTCCCCGTAAATTTCTAACCAAACCTAACCCGAATCTAATTTTGATTTAGTCAAATATGAGTTTCTGGGGAGTGGGTGGCGGGAGGCGGGAAAAATGGTAAATCATAAATAAAAATACAATTAAATTAAATTTTATAATGAATTTTTATTCATAGTCAGTGGAAATATTTTAGCCGTAACATTAAAAAATTCAATTAGGCGGCTGTCGTAATCGAATTGGCGTCTAAATAAAAATTCTGCTATGTATCCAGCGCAGTGTTCCTTTCGGGTTCCAAAACGTGGAATATTTGCCCTGGTTTCCCGCCAGGCACGTTCTATATGCTGGGTGTGTGCTCCACTATCGGGATCAACGAAATTAATTTTGTGATTCACAGCTAAGTCTTGGTATCCTTCGTCGTTCAAACAATTATTATACGAGCGCCAACAATCAGACATGATTGTAGTTCCCGGTTTTATCCATTTTTTGATAACTGCAAGCAGTGCTTCAGTTGATCTGTTTGGTACAGATTCAATGAATAATCTTTTGCTAGACCGCGAAAACTAAGGCCGAGCGACCATTATATGCATAGGAAAAAGTTGTTCAGAATACTGAGTTCTACAACATACTCAAAAATCATCGAAATCGGTGAGGACTGGGCTGTTCCCTACATTTACCGTTTTTCTTACTCGCTGACGTTCAATTGGCCATACTGTTGGAATATATACGATAACTAATGAAGTTTTTGACAAATGGTTCCCGTAGTAAATACCAAGCAGCTTCTTGACTTGTGATCTCTGTATGATTTAGTATGTTCACACTTATGTTTTTGGTTATCTCAATGATATCAAATTCCGGATGTTCATTCATTGTTTCGATTATTTTCCTTTGCAAGTGACTTACACCCCTATTTGTTTTATTTACATATTCTACTACATAAGCTGCACATGAATATTCTTCTGTTATAAATTGAAAGTCTGTATTGGATTTAACAATATTAAATATGAATGGATTGAAAGGATTATGCCATTTTTCGAAAGGTTCTCGTTTTACGAAAACTTTTGGTCTATTTATTCCTGCTCTGATAATATTGCAATATTCTTCATCACAATTTATACCATTACGATTGTAAAAATCGTCCATGTCCACAAAATCTTCATTTTCCAATCGTACTCTTATTTGTGCATAGCGTTTACGATAATTGTTATATCCTTCCTCTGTATCTTTCATTGAACTTAACCACTTCGTTCTCACGGACGTGTTATGTCGCGATGCCGAAACTGTTGGTGTAAGATCACAGACGTGTTATCACGCGACGCAATGCCCCTTCTGTGATACCACAGACGTGTTATGTCGCGACGCCGAAACTGCTGCTGTAAGATCACAGACGAGTCATCACGCGCCGCGATACCGTTCGTGCAGTGCCACGGACGACATATCTCACGTGCTCCATTATTAGATTTAGTGCTTTAATTCGAAAAAGTGTTAATTCTGGGAACGGTACATAGAAAAGAAATACATTAATTTCAGGATATTTGGAATTTATTATTTCTCTCTGTGATACAATTCCAAGCAGGGAACTGCACATAATGCAACATCACATTTTATACAATAATATCTTGTTTCTTTGCGAATCGATTTTGTTTGGCACCATACACAACGCTTCATGGGATTACATTTTTTATTTGTCGGGGGTAATTTTTTTAAGAAACATCTCGATTGCAAACGAAGTGGATGAAAATGATTTTTGCTCCCTTTCTGATGAAAATTACTCATTGGATCGTGGTATTTTTTGAGTAATCCCAATATTATACAGTGCCGAACAGAAGTATTGGCACAGCCCGGGTGTTCGTATAAAACTCTCTGTAAATCTATAAAATATACGATTTTTTATTTCATTCTTTTGCGAAATATAACTTTCAAGTCTAAAGTTTAAGTATACCATGAACCATAAATATTAATCATCAGTATAATAAAGTGACATGGTAACATACACATAATGGTCAGTTTTCAGCGGAACAAAAGTATTGGCACACTTACGATTTTGCAATATAAATTTATTATAACATATTCATTTAATATCTTGTATGTAATCCCTTTTTCTGTATTACTGTTTTCAAACGATTAGGCATTGAATGCACTAATTTTTTTGTGATTTCTGGGCCTATTTTCTGCCATTCTTGAAGGAGCACTTGCTTCAGTTCCTGTTTCGATGTAATGTGGCGAGTTTTAATCCTTCTTCCTAATTCAGACCAGAGGTGTTCAATCGGATTTAGGTCTGGGGATTGTGGAGGGGTCGCTAACATATGTGGTGTATTGAAAATGATCCACTGACGAACGATATATGCTGTATGTTTAGGATCATTATCCTGTTGGAAGTAATAGTCTGCTCCTAAATTTAGTTTGTGTGCACTTTTTTTCAAATTTTGTTTTAAAATATTCAAATATACATGTTTGTCCATGATATTTTCTATAAAAACAAGCTCTCCTACACCAGAGGAGCTCATACACCCCCATACCATTACCCCACCACCTCCGTGTTTAATGGTTTGGACAATGTTTCTTTCTTCCAATTCTGTATTGGACCTTCGCCAAACTAAAACCCGGCCATCACATTGAAAAATGTTAAATTTGCTTTCATCTGAAAACAATACTTTGTCCCAGAATGCAGTATCATGGTGTACATATGTATTTGCGAAATCTAATCTTTTTTTTTTATTAATTTTGCTGATACGTGGTTTTCGCCTTGCAACTCTTGATTTATACCCAGCATTTCTGAGCGACCTCCGAACTGTCATGGGATGTACCTCCACATTACATTCGTCTTTTAACATTGCAGCTACTTCTGACGATGTCGTTTTAGGATTTCTTTTTATTATATTAACTATTTTTCGTTTTTCCCGATCTGTAAGTTTCGGAGGACGTCCACTTCTTGTGGCATTTATTAGATTTGCTTTGCCGAAAAACCGCTTAATGACACTTCTCACAGTAAAACGACTTTTTTGAATAATATATCCTATTTCCGAATAAGATTTCCCTTGCTTGTGCAAATTTAATATAAGCTTTCTTTCAGAAATTGTTGTTTCTTTTGTTTTACGTCCCATCTTCACTTCTCTCTCTTTTTCTGCAAAATGTACAACTAATATTCACAAATGACAATCAGTTTGAACGGGGGAGACTTTCCGCGACATGACAGGTACACCAACATTGGATATATTTAACTAGAGTACTATATAGTAATAAAATTTTTATGTGTGCCAATACTTTTGTTCCGCAGAAAACAGACCTTTATGTGTATCTTACCATGTTACTTTATTATACTGATGATTAATATTTATGGTTCATGGTATACTTAAACTTTAGACTTGAAAGTTATATTTCGCAAAAGAATGAAATAAAAAATCCTATATTTTATAGATTTACAGAGAATTTTATACGAACACCCGGGCTGTGCCAATACTTCTGTTCGGCACCGTATGTTCTTTTATTTCATGCAAACTTTTTCTACTTGCATGAAGACAGTTCCATATGGCAAGAGAATTACATATTGCAATGTCTAGTAAATAAAAGAAATATTTCTTATACCATTTTAAAGTTTTCCTACATGATTCTTACCCATTTAAAATCTGATCAATATGGTCAACCGCACCCATGTGCATATTATAATCCAAAACTATATTTGGCCTTTTAATGTGTTGTCCTGTAGTGTAGTCAATTTTGTCACTTGTGAGCAACTGTGGGGTGTTACGTCCTGGTCGGGATCCGCGATGCCCAACGGCCGACGCAACCTCGTAAATGCGTCTTTATTAGACAGTATACGTTCGCAGTTTCGATCGTGACTGGTCCCTAGGGGTAGTCAACTGGGATCGGGACGTTGAGAAGCGTGTAATTATATATAAAACGATATATATTTGTTCGTACGTTTATTTATTACAAGTAGTTTGACAACGTTTGGTTATTCGTCGTGCGAGCCAGAGGTAGCGAGCGGATGTACCTCCTTCGTTGTGGGATATGGCTAGCACACATTGTTTATTTATTTGTTTAACGGGTAGAAACCCTTTGTGTACAATGGTAATATATTTGTAATATATTGTTGCCGGTCCTTATTCCTCGCGAAATTGAGCAAATTGAAATTGGACGGTGTAGTACTCGTCGGGAACGGGTTCTCCCGGCGGTGTGTCAGGTTCGTCGAGGAACTCGTCGGAGAGAAAATCGGGATTGAGTCCGGGAACAAAGTCCTCGATCGGGTTCGGCTCCTCCTCGTCGTCGTCGTCGTTGTCGACCTCGTTTACATTTATGTAATCGCCTTGGAGGAACTCGTCCGGGTCCTCGAGAGGGCGATATTCTTCCTCCGAATCTGCGTCGTCGGTATGCCAGAACGCCGATGACGGGCGCCAGGGCGAGAGACTGAGGAGCGAGGACAGGTTCGCCGTGGGTGCCTCCGACGACACGGGTGATTTCGGCCGACCCGTGAAGGAGAGCCGTCGCGGGGCGTAGTTTATCTCGACGGGAGTATCGAAGGACGTGGAAGGAATCGGGGAGTAGGATTCGCCACTACCACGTCGGGGATGGAGACAGTTTCTCGAGACTCCAACACCTCATACAGCTCCCGGCGCCATCGACTATGGCGGAGCCGCGACGGTCGACCTCCTTGGTCCCGATTTACATTTCTATTTGGCATCTAACATTCGCACACCGTAACAATTAATCGTTCGATTAGGTTCGAGATGGGTAAAGTATTTAAAAGTTAGTTGTGATGGTACATGTTGCAATTCATTATTGCTCACCTTTACTTAACGGTGGTTACAGTTGTTCAAGAGAATTGTACGGTGTACACTGTCACTTATTTAATACACCGATAGTTGTTAGTAGTAAAACTTTGTATGGTAGACTGGATTGAACTGCTCCGACGGACTGCTCCGACTGACTTTTATTATTCTCAAGTGCTGATGCAGCAAGCCCTCGTCTTCGCAACGTGTGCATCCTTGAGCGACGGTTGTTATCGTCCTGGGAGCGGATGCTGATCCAGCAAGACACATAGCTCTTGCCAACGGATATTGTCGCGACGGGTCTTATCGTTCCGCCAACGGAAACGCGATAAGCCCGACGCCGAGAAGTTGCCACTCGATACTTTCTCGAGCCTTGACTACGGAATGCTTACGCATGAGACGATACAGTCTTATCGTCTTTTACTCTCGTCGGTGTTTATTCCTAATGGTTCTTAGTCTACGCAGTTCTTATGAACGATCCCGTTACAGGCGACTCAGCACGTCCGTGGTTACCCAATGTTTCGATGATACGTGTTCGCGCGACGCGTTAACCCTTGTCGGTAAAGTTGCTCGTCGACCGGATACAAGCGTCAAGCGAATGGTAATACGTCGGCGCGTGGTAACGCATAGGCGCACGGTAAGCGAGTCTTACCTACTCGCGATCAACACTTGCACGTTTGTTACAATCGGGTCTGCGCCGGGGAGTACGTGAATTCACAACTTTTCATTCGTGGCTTGATATTTAATATTGCCGCCCCCCCAACGACATCAAACCCAAACCTTACTCGGATCCATAGTACGGTGCTGTTTCGCCTGCGTGGTTACAATACGGATCGTAGTGTTTCGGGGGTTCGCTACGTGAAGTTAATTGTTTCTTCGTTTTCCTCGATTTTGCCCAAAGAGTCTTTTCCCTTTCCTTTGGACGTAATATGCTTGTGTGGCGTGTATCTTGAGCAATAGTACGGAGTATTACAGCCACACAGCGGCACGAGTCGTTTTTACGATTTATCTTGGATTTTTCGTTTACTCAAAATTTTCGATTTTGGTAAAGTTTTTGATTTTGATTTATTTTTCCTTGATTCCGTGCGAACCCTCGTGTGCGTCGAAACCTTGCCCCGACGAAGTCGAAGCAGCGCTACGACTTTGGCGAGCTCGGCTCGACAATGCTTCGTCGAAGCTTCGTTTCGCCTCGACTTCGTCTTAGCGGCGATTTTAAGACGAAGTCGAGGCGGAGCTACCGCGGTGCATTTTATAGTCATTTTGATAGGTTCGTGGTAGTTCCGATTTTTTCAGAGGTTGCAAAAATGGCCTTCCTGGCGAGTGACGTTTTTCTGATTTCGATGCAATTCTTACGCTGTTAAAAACTCGCGCCCCCACGACCACACTAACCACAACCTACCCTGTCTGCATATAGCGCGCTGATTCGGATGCGCTCTGCCTTGCGCCCCCACAACCACACTAACCACAACCAACCCTGTATCTGCATAGTGGGTCGATTCGGATGCGCGCTGCACTTACGGGCCGTCGCATCCTGTAACGCCACTGTGACATATATTAACGGTAGTGTTTGGTCTTATCCTATATCACTCCGTGGTTCTTTGTGGTTACTCAAAAGTCTTTTCCCTTGATTCTAAAGTGGTTTTAATTGAATAATATACTTGTGTTGTATCTTTTTCTTGAGCAATCGCGCGGACCTTGGTTTTGTTTGAGTAATATGTATATTTGTATTGTATCTTTTGAGTAATTATTCGGAACATTAAAACCGCAGTGCAGCATAAGTGACTTTGTGGTTTCTGTGCTTCCAGATTCCGTTTTCGGAGATGGGCGCACCGCGTTTGTTTCGGTAAACTACTTATTTCGAAAAACAAAAGTTTCTATTACTTATAGATTCTTGGGGGGGACAGACTAATCCGGTTATATATGATGAACTATTCCAGGATGACGGGGGTATGCCAACCTGTACTATTAAAGTGATACCTCGGAAATGCACGCCTCTAGTTCAGCCATGCGATGTATACTTTTACAGGCAGGTCAAAAATTTCATAAAGAGGCTACAAAATAGTTCCGTTTTAATTGAACAGAAGCGGGAAATAAATTCCCGCGAAGATTGCACAAAAATTCAAGCCACTGTACATCATCAATTGTCTTCCCCAATATTTTTAAATATGATTAAATATGCATGGTTTGCATCTAAATTATCTGATAGCAGGGAAATATTTATGAATGTTAATCAAGTTTGTTTCCCGATAGAAATTCTGTCTAAAAACGCGTGCTCTTGCACGAACGCGGCGTTTATAGTGTGTGCAAGATGCCGTAGAAATTTTTGCTTTTTCTGCTTTTATGATGAATATCACCCAGGCTCGTGTCTTATTAGCACGTAACTAATAAAAATAATACAATAATAAAGTAAATATAACATTCTGTATTTTTTTATGTTCCATTTCTTTCCCAATCCCCACAAAGAAACAAGATGCATTTTCTATTTCAAAAGTAAAAGTAACTGTTCCTTGGCACAGATTTCATACATTTTAGGCCAAAAAATATCAATTAAAAAAAAAAAATTATCGATACCGAGACTCGAACCAGCAACCTTCCTACTACCAGTATTTCTCGTCATGCCCTCAGCTACTCACCTTCTTGTTGAATACTTAACGCGAACTGCTTATATACAAGTATAGGAATTTTCAAATGCAATTTTCTCGGAAAATTCTGAAAAGCGCGCGCTACTGCTTTGCCAAATTACCTTTAGATATGTCATCTTCAAGTCCTGCAAGTTTGAGGAAAATCCCTTTCACGTCGAGCGTGTCCTCTCCTTGTTAGACTTTGAGTGTATACTCGATCCAGTTAATCCAATATCTTTCTTCGTTTTCTCAGTCAAAGTATAGTTTGGAACACGTATAAAACGTACCGATTCGTTCGTGGTTTATAAATAGAAATAGTTACGTTCCAGGCAGTCCCGGGACGTGACAGGGGTATGTAAGGTGCTGAGAAGCGTCACCGGTCTTTTGAAATGCCATAAATTTGTTAAAACGTACTATCATCTCACCCTTTTTCAAACTTTTTATTTTTTTAATCTTTTCGTCGCACGGCAAACCTTTTCTATTCATTCGAACGGTGCCACAAGCATCCCGACTAGAATTTCAGTTAGGCAGACATTGGGTCCGCATTAGGCTGTCTTAATTTGGCTGTTTGGTCCTAATGGGGCAGCCCCATCAGGCCCGCATGCGGAATGTAACGCGGAATATCCGTGACTGCCTAATTGGGAACTCCGCATGAGGCCCATATTAGCACACCAGCATATAGGGCCGCATTAGGCTTTCCCAATAACTATCCAATGAGGCGAATCGCATTAGGCCCACGTTGGGATAGCTTTATTAAGCCCTCATTGAAAGACATTAATGTAATCTTATGACGAAAATTTCATAAATTCTGTGTTAGGCTTGAGTTGGTTAATTCGCGAATGAAATAAGGCCGTTCTTTTATCACAATAACTTTTCATTTATTATACATATATAATTGGTGATTGTATGTAGTCATGACATGCTGATAAAAATTGAAATTACATCTTACATAAACATTACATAAACATCAATCTTGATGTAAAGTTGTATCTTCGGACAACAGTTGGATTTTTTTCTGGCGTTTAACTCGCCCTCCTTCCCAATCTCTAAAATGATGCAAAACGGTGGACACAACTTTTATTATATCGCTTTCGCTTAAAGGATTTTCAGTTGATGAAAAAGTTGACAGCAGCGATGCTGGATTAAAAAATTAGTTTGATTATATTTTTTCATAATTCAATTAACACAAATCTTACAAATGGAAAATATAAAAATACCTTTGACAATATTGTAAAGATTCGTATTCACAAAAGTGAATAGTTTTCCCTCGGACGCTTTCACAGGGTTAAACTTCAACGCAAGATCTCGGGCCAAACAAAATCTCAATATTTCGCCCATATTCCGGGCGATTGTTGTACGTTTGTTTATAATATTAATAAATTTTTGCGCCTGCAGGAAATTTCATGATAGATTAATTCTTGTTTTACATTAGAAATAGATAAGTAAAGACGAAAAAATAAAACAATAGTAAAAGTTTACCAATTTTTTGCGAAAATCTACATCTGTTTTTATTTTGTCGTCGAACTTTTCAAATTCTTCTTTAGTACTACAGGGAAGTAATTTCCAATTATTTTCGAAATCAGAATTGACATCACAGTTCACAGTTGTTGTTTTCTCTAATTGTTTGATGGCGAGTTTTAGATCAACCAGTTGGCTACGAAATTGGCTCATTTGGATTGATAACGACTGATGGTGCTTCTCTGCTATGGCGTTTAAATAATCTATAATAAATTAAAATTTTGTGGTTGCAGAAATGCGTATAGAATATTGTTAAATAGGCGAAAAATTTGGTGTTCCCAATCATTTCTTTATCTAACAGTTTATCATAATTACCTTTCAATGAATTTATTTGATCTTGATAAGTTGTACAGGAACATGATTGTTCAGTTGTTACTGATATATCAGAGGGCATATTGTTAATTATTGGATGATTCCCTTTATTTGAAACCTGTATATCAGGATCACTCTCTGAACTCTCCGAAACTGGTGCAACTTTCTGTGCTTTTACGCCTGCACTAGATGAATTGTTTTTCTTCCCATGTGCTATAATCCTCCTTTTTTTTGTATGCATTATTGATCCGTCACTATTGTTATCTTCTAAATTATCAGAATTTATATCAGAATCCATGTCATCTACAACTGTTAACGAAACTTTTTAAATTTTTTTGTGTTGACGATGATGTTGATTGGTAAATTATAATCACTGAATAGCAGAACGAAACAATTATTGCATTTACAATTAAAAAAAACCGTACAATATCTAAAAAAAACTTAAAAACATGAATGACGAAAATGAATCTATAAAATTTGGGAAATTGTAGTATATCTTACTTGTTTTGTAATTCACAACGCTTTGGGATTTTTTAGGATATTTGCATCTGACGTTTTTTCTTGATGAATTTTTAGCATTCGCCATTTTTGAAAACACCATTTTTGAAAACAGGTTGAACAGTACTCACTTGTATTATCACCGAAACAATTACGTAAAATGATCCGATTCTTTCGACAATTCGATGCACGCTACATATATTTTATTGTACAAACCTTCTGGTGTACTTGAAGATAGTATCGCGTCATGTCAGAAACAAATAAACAGCAAACGATTAGTTCAGTTTATTTAGATTGACATTGTCGAAACATTTGACAGCTCGATACGTATATAGAAGGTGTATCGCCTTTTATTTGTAAACTGTTTGTACCATAACAAATTTCATACACTTTTGCATAACCCATTTTATGCTTTTGATATTGTACTTCACATATGAAGTAGAGGCATCACTACAATTTTTTCTCTAACACTATCACTGAAATCAAATGGGACCATCTTTTTTTTAATATCGGTAATTTTACACATTATAGTGTCCGTATTTCTACCGCTAACATTCCACATTTGTAGATGGTGAGAATTACAAGGATACGAATAAAGTGCTCTTCTCTTCCTCAATATCTTTCCTGTAATTTCTATACAATTTGCGTCATCATTTGGGGATATACTCATACTATTCAATTGTACGATTTCATTATTATTCAATAAAACTGTATTGTTTGGAAATGTTGTGGTTAAAAGCGCCTCTTTATACTGGACTCTTTTAATCATTATTTTATTCCCGAATTCTTTTGATCTCAATTGTCTAGTAATTTGTATTGTAGGTGGAATGTCCGCTTTCTCGTACCAGATATGAGAGATTTCATTCAACCGCCGGCATAATTGAGAGAGAGGCTTATTTCCATTTCGAAGAAGTCGTTTCATTCTTCCTAGAGCATTTTCGAATGGAAAACTGGAAATATTAGATAGAGAGCAGTTCATATTTTCAACATCATCTGCAAGATGGATCAGATTATGGACAGTTCCAACCATAAATTCTTTTTTATATATAACTGGTGCTTTGTTCACAAATTTCTTCAAATACAGTCTAGCATATTCACATTTATCCACGGCTAATTCTTTGGACGCTAATATTCTGCAACCAGTGTGAAGGAGTAATAGATGTCTATATACGTCAGTCGGCAAATTTTTTTTAAAAATAACAGGTGCTGCATATAACAGCAAAAATCGGTATTCAGTGGCTTTGAATTTATGAAAATCTGTTAGTGATCTAGTCGTTCGTTGAAATTCAGCAGGTACTTTAATCCTTTGTAGTAAATTTGATAATTGCATCTTAGCACGATCTCTCAGCTTCAACCCTTTCACATTTCCATCTATCCAATAGTGTAATAGTTTTTTCATAATTCCCAAATACACCAAGTGCATGGAGTCTAATAAAAATTGGTTGATCATGTCAATGTTCGGATATAAGCGAAGTAAGGGAGATATTCCTAAATGATGTTGTGCATCAGTTTGATTTCTAAATGACAAATCACTCCTTCTTTCACTATTTGCCAATGGATAAATTATCCGGTTCTTGTATCTTTCGCCACTTATTGTACATCTTTCGCACGCCCAGTATCCTGCGTGACCTTTAATACATTTCAAAACCGAACGTGCAGGTCTGTCACATATGAAAGCTTTGATGGATATAGTAAATGCTCTATTTCCTATAGCGATACCAGTACGTTGAAGATCGTTAATTTCATTTATAAATTGTTCCAAATATCGTCCAAGATTGGTTGGCTTTCCATCTCCGCAATATGTGGCAACAGGAAAAGGTTGGTAAACATCAGGATGACGAAAAATTTTACATAAGATTGGCCAAAACTGTTTTCTGCTTGACTTAAATAACGGTAAACCATCAACGTTAAACATCAATGGTATATCATTACTTTCATGGATCTCTGGATTTACACATTTCTCAAGAACTTTACTTATCCCAAAATACACAAACTCATCATCGGTCCCATTAAAGCTTTCGATGGTGTTACGTATGAATAATATTCTCCTACGCCGTGCTCGCACGCGTCGTTCGATCTCGCGTAGGAACGGAAGACGCCTAACGATTTATCTCGCTACCACACGACGGTTAACCCTTTTAGCATCGACCAACTGCATCGCGACCGATTAGGTGCATTCGTGACCCGACGAAGACTCTGCGCTCTTACCTTTTATGGAGGCTTCTAATTAGCCCCTCCATACATTTTGGGACTATATAAACCCTCCGTTTCTAATCATCTTCGGTTCATAACTACACAGCTACGCGCATTGTCACGTCGTGCTACGCTTGTACAGAGTCGGTTGCATTTCAGTAAGAATTGGGCTTAGGGCACCATTCAGATAAAGTTAACCCGTTAGAATCCGCATAGTCCGGTTGAAGTTCTTTCGGCATACTTTGTAACCGTTCTCAGACCCCGCATCGCCAGTGCGTCAACACCGTGCAGCTTAGGTAATAATTCACACACTATTTAACTATATCGCGACAATTACACTTGTACAAACAACTGGTTGCAATATAAACTTATTAACTGTTCACCATTAAATCGAGTAGATTCGTTAAAACCTATCTTTACTCCGTAATCCCTTATATTAGTAGTAACGTCCCACAGATACAACTTAACCGCTCGAGTTGTATCGAATATTTATTTACGAGTCAAACTAACATTTCCTGCGACTCCCTGATTTCGCATCAGGTTCGTTCGCACGCCTTATCCAAAACAAGGTAACTACTCCAACCTAGTGGCTCCCCGATTTCGCATCGGGTTCGTCCACGAAACCTAACCCATCCTACAGCTCCCTGGTTTCGCACCAGGTTCGTCTGTATCCTACGGCTCCCTGATTTCGCATCAGGTTCGTCCGTACGTTTACCAAACCTCCGAACAGCTCCCCGGTTTCGCACCGGGTTCGTCTGTGAATAAACCAACCTCCCAGCAGCTCCCCGGTTTCGCACCGGGTTCGTCTGCGAACTCTTTCCTAGTGGCTCCCCGATTTCGCATCGGGTTCGTCCACGACGTTTCACCCTCCTGCGGCTCCCTGGTTTCGCACCAGGTTCGTCCGCGCTTGATTCTATTCCTGAGGCTCCCCGATTTCGCATCGGGTTCGTCCTCGCATACATCAATCCCAGCGGCTCCCTGATTTCGCATCAGGTTCGTCCGTGCACCTTACTAACAAATTCTCAACCATATTCCTTGGGTAATATAAACATCGCCGGTCTAGGCGTTGCCCACAGCCCCGGCTCGTAACAAACTGGTGACAGCGGTGGGATACTGCTAATTTGGAATTACCGTAAATTTTGGTTTTTAAAAAAAATACGTTCTATTACTCGTAGGTGAACATTTACAATATACTAGTTTTCTCTAGTTAGTTACTTTAGTATTTTTCAAAATGGCAAATCCACAAGCGAACGTCTCTGCTAGTGAGATGCTAAACTTGACAGCTTCGATTGCTAATACAATGACACTCTTAACGCAACGGACGTGTATACAGAATATCACTTTGTCCATTCCGACTTTTGACGGAGAAAAGCCATCGTTGACGCACTTTGCACAACATGTGGAAAACGGGTTAACTTTGATTCCTGAGGGTACGGAAGCGGAGTATCTTGCCATTGTTTTAACTAAACTCATCGGTCCAGCACGTAGATGCACGATAGAGCATAAATTCGACTCTGTTAAAGCACTGATTAAGCACTTAAAAAAGAGATTCGCGCCTGGTAGAGATTTGTCGCATTTTCAAGTAGAAATCGCGAAACTACGTATTCGTGAAGGTGAAAGTATTCGACGATATGTCGATAGAACGAGTCATCTTGTTTATTGTACGCGCGGAGCTATCCGGGAAAGATATCTGGATCACGCTGAAGAATTCGTCAAAGAAATGGAAAAGGACGTTAAAGAAAACTTTATCGATGGTTTACCGGATCGAATTTCCTGGAAAGTGTCGGCTAAACTTCAAGATTTGGAAACGCTTGAACAGGCTTACGACGCCGTGCTACATATTGACAGGAAATTAAGTAATCGGCAACGGTCGCCATCCAGAGAATCACCATCTAGATGGTCACGCCGAGATCGTTATGATCGGGATTATCATAATCACGACCGCGAAGTGTCGTATCCACTGTCTCCGAACAGATATGATCGGTTCAGGGAACGACCTGCTAGAACATCTGAATTTGAAGAGGAACGAGAGAGGCAAGGACGTACGACGGCCTGGACTTTACGACAAAGGACCCCCTCGAGATCCCCTTCTAATCATCGCGATTCATCCGTAGATGATCGAGATAAAAAATTTTCAATTCTTAAAAATCCTGACAAAAATCGTAAGTCAGATTTATATTGTTGGCATTGTGGCATTGCTGGACATGACGGGAAGTCATGTAGGAATCGTCCGCGCAGTCCGCATTATCGCCGGGATTCACGGGATTCATCCGTTGAATCAAACAAGACTTTAAACTTCAATCGCGCTCAACGTACAGGCGACACGATGAGCGGAAACGAGGAAGATCGCCGAAGGAAAATCCGATTCAGCGACGAGAAGAAAGAAGACTCATCAAGGAAGCACCTGCACCAAGAATCAAGATCAAGGTACCGGAACTGGAATCAGGAACGGGAGAATTCTTAATTGATGGTGGAGCAGCTGTTAATCTGGTGGTCATCGACGTACTCGGAAAAACCGCAGAAATAGTTTCTAGAGAAGAAATTGAGTTGACAGGACTCACTACAACGCCGATTCACACCCTTGGAACTACAATTTTACATATTCATGGATCTCCAGCATTTTTCTATGTGGTGAGAAATCTTGCAATAGACGCAGATGGACTTATTGGAAGCCCGTTTCTAAAACAGGAAGAAGCTGAAATTTCCTACTATCATGGTACTTTAACATTAAAAAATAAACCGATCCGACCAATACGTTTTTCAAATTATCAAGATTTACCTCAACAAATTAAAGAGCAACAGACAGCTACAAAATATTGTATCAAACCTAGAACGTCGCAACAGATTGCTGTAAGAGTAGCAAACGTGAAGATAAAGGAAGGATACCTACCGCGCATAAAAACCCACGAACATCTTTACATAGGGGAAGCAGTCGTGACCAACAACGACGGAAAGTGTCACGTTATGGCGATAAACACCAGTGAAGAAGCAATTGAAGTAGAGATAGAGCCTCAGTTGTTGGAGCCCTATGATATCGTGAGTTCATCAGAAGAAGATTCTTACCCAGAAGCGGAACATTCGTCGAGCTTCAAGATTAAGAAAGACAGGATACATGGAATTCTACAAACTCTCAATTTAAACCATTTAAATAAAGAGGAACGGAATTTTGTGACAGATTTAGTGGAAGAATTTCCAAATCGATTTTTCCTTCCAGGAGATAAACTCGGGAAGGCTCGTGACTTTAATCATTCAATTCATACAACTAATGATATTCCAATTAATACCAGACAATATCGTTATCCGCCTGTACATCAAAAAGAAATTCAAAAACAGATCAGCACTATGTTATCTGCAGGCATAATTGATCACTCTAAATCTCCGTATAATTCACCATTATGGATTGTTCCAAAGAAAGCAGACGCACAGGGAGTTAAACGCTGGCGTTTGGTAATAGATTTTCGTGCACTCAACGAAAAAACAATTTCCGATAAATACCCATTACCTCAAATCACGGAAATTTTAGATCGATTAGGAGGAGCTAAATACTTCTCAGTTTTCGATCTCGCAAGTGGATTTCATCAGATAGAAATGGATCCGAAAGATAAACCAAAAACTGCTTTTACAACCCCGAATGGACATTACGAATTTTCTCGAATGCCTTTCGGATTAAAGAGCGCACCACCCACTTTTCAACGCCTTATGGATCAAGTACTCACTGGACTTCAAGGGACAGATCTTTTTGTTTATTTGGACGACATAGTAGTATACGCTTCATCGTTGCAAGAACACAACATTAAAGTTAAAAAATTATTAAACCGCCTTAAAGATCATGGATTAACCCTTCAGACCAATAAATGTGAATTCCTACGGAAGGAAGTTGCATACCTCGGACACATTATATCAAAAGACGGAGTCAGACCTGATCCTAGGAAATTAAAATCCGTTCAAGATTTTCCTACACCTACTACACAGAGGAATATTCAACAATTCCTAGGACTTGTGGGATATTACCGAAGATTCGTACCTAATTTCACCTTAATAGCAAAACCTTTAATTAACTTGTTAGGGAAAGGTGTCAAATTCAAGTGGACAGAAGAACAAGATCAGGCTTTCAAACAATTACGCAGCGAATTGTGCCAGCAACCCATTTTACAATATCCAGATTTTGATAAACCATTCATCGTTACAACAGATGCATCCGAATATGCTATTGGAGCCGTGCTCAGTCAAGGGGAGATAGGAAACGATCTGCCGATTGCGTACGCGTCCCGCAGCTTAAATAAACCTGAGAAAAATTATTCAGCTACAGAAAAGGAATGTTTGGCAATGGTTTACGCCGTAAGATATTTCAGGCCTTACATTTATGGAACTAAATTCACACTCGTTACAGATCATAGACCATTAGTCTGGTTACATTCTGTTAAAGATCCGACTTCTAGACTCATGAAATGGAAACTTAGACTCTTAGAATACGAGTATCAAGTCGTTCATAAAGCCGGAAAAACGAATAAAAACGCAGACGCTTTGTCGCGTAACCCCGTATCTGTTTGTTTACCATTGATGCCACGAGAATGCAGAGATTCTGAATTCAAAATACAGATACCTAAAATAGATCCTAATACTGATTCAATTGGACAACGTGTTAGACAGTCACGACGAGATAGAGAAACCCGACCCAAGTATCGGGATAGTAGCAGCTCTGACGAAACAGAACAGGCCGCATATGGAAAGGTCCAGCATTCGCCGATTATAGACAGAAATCGATCCTTTCCGAGTCTGTCTCAAGAGATATCGATGCCAGATGAGCGCCTGGAAACTATAAACAGTTTCTTACCAGCAGCAAATTCTACTCGAATTCTGCCTTCACACGAAGACCAAACCCTACACGACGATTCATTATCTTTTGGAGAACCACTCGAAGACACTGTAATAAAGAATACAAATAATGTTCACCAGGACTTGTTTAGTACAACGCAGGGGTTGACACCAATGCCGAGTGTAGTTTTACAAGCCCCCGCAAACCAGCTACCTGCGAAGACCCTTGCCGAAGCAAGTGTCATACGGTCACCCGATAACGGTTCGACTCGACATGATTTGCTGGACCATACGCTCGACCCTTATCCATTCATCGCCTCGGATTCAGGAAAAACGTCTGATGTAGATGATCTGGAGGAGGTGTTATCTGCACAGCTGCATAAAATTACTGTCTCACCGAACACCCTCACAGCTGAAGAAGGACACTGTGTACATTTTATATCTGCCGACTGTAATTTACAAACCGACGTTGGAAAACTGTTACTGGACACCGAGACAATAAATAAACCGGATCTTCTCGCAAAACGACCAGAAAAGGGACATATAGTAACTTTGGATAATGGATTGTATAAATCTTTCAGCATAGTGGTCTCCGACAGTTTTTACGATAACGTTAAAAAATCAGACGTTCTCACGGGTTTGAAAATTCTTAGAGACACCTTAAGTCAACATCATATCAAATCATTTCGAATATCAGCAACTGGAGATTTCCATAAACTACCGGTCAACGAATTCTTCAAGATGTTAGAAGAAGTTTTCACTGGAACAGCACAGCAAATTATTATTTGCAATTGTATTATCACTACACCATCCATAGAAGACAGACAAGAAATGGTCCGCGAAGCTCATGATAGTTTGATTGGAGGACACAGGGGAATCACGAAGACTTATAAGCGCATTCGTTCAAAATTCCATTGGCCGCAAATGCGCAATGAAATTCAAAATTACATACGAAGATGCCAAGGTTGCCAAGAGCAAGAATTAGTTCGAGCAAAAGCTCGTCAGCCTATGTTAATTACCGACACACCTATGGGACCATTCGATAAAATAGCTTTGGATACAGTAGGACCTTTACCAATCACACCTAGCGGAAATAGATACATTCTCACTATGCAGGATAATTTAACTAAATATTGCATGGCAGTAGCAATACCGAATATTCGAGCTGCTACTATTGCAGATGCTTTTGCTAGATATTTCATTGCAATCTATGGTACGCCTCGCGCAATATTAACAGACAAAGGAACTAGTTTCATTGGAAACCTTATGACAAATTTGTCCGAAATATTTAAAATCAAGCAAATTACAACTTCGGGATACCGACCGCAAACCAACGGATCATTGGAGCGAAGCCACATCGTACTCACCGAATACCTCAAGCACTACATGGATAGTTACGAAGATTGGGATTTGTTGATACCCTTTGCAATGTTTTCATACAATACATCTGTACATGAAGCAACAAATTTCACTCCATACGAATTAATTTTTGGAAAACCAGCCCGGGAACCAAGTTCATTTCCAACTGATGAAAAATTAAGATCATACGGAGACTACTTAACAGAATTAATTACACATATGACTAACATCCGTAATTTGGCCTCAGCAAAGAATTAGAATCTGGATTAATCAACGAAATAGAAAACACCGTCTACCTGGACAACCCCCTTACAACGTCGCCCAAGGCTGGATGGAACTGGGTTTCGTTACTTCAACCACCAGCTGAAGCAGACCCGCAATAGCACAATAGCGTTAAGTACACAAACACATACACCACACTCGACAATTTTCACACCTTTAAAATTTTGATAAATCTTTAACCGTTTTCCTTTCTTTGGAAAAGCATCACGCGAAACGCGATGTTTCGTCTCGGGGGGGGAGATGTTACGTATGAATAATATTCTCCTACGCCGTGCTCGCACGCGTCGTTCGATCTCGCGTAGGAACGGAAGACGCCTAACGATTTATCTCGCTACCACACGACGGTTAACCCTTTTAGCATCGACCAACTGCATCGCGACCGATTAGGTGCATTCGTGACCCGACGAAGACTCTGCGCTCTTACCTTTTATGGAGGCTTCTAATTAGCCCCTCCATACATTTTGGGACTATATAAACCCTCCGTTTCTAATCATCTTCGGTTCATAACTACACAGCTACGCGCATTGTCACGTCGTGCTACGCTTGTACAGAGTCGGTTGCATTTCAGTAAGAATTGGGCTTAGGGCACCATTCAGATAAAGTTAACCCGTTAGAATCCGCATAGTCCGGTTGAAGTTCTTTCGGCATACTTTGTAACCGTTCTCAGACCCCGCATCGCCAGTGCGTCAACACCGTGCAGCTTAGGTAATAATTCACACACTATTTAACTATATCGCGACAATTACACTTGTACAAACAACTGGTTGCAATATAAACTTATTAACTGTTCACCATTAAATCGAGTAGATTCGTTAAAACCTATCTTTACTCCGTAATCCCTTATATTAGTAGTAACGTCCCACAGATACAACTTAACCGCTCGAGTTGTATCGAATATTTATTTACGAGTCAAACTAACATTTCCTGCGACTCCCTGATTTCGCATCAGGTTCGTTCGCACGCCTTATCCAAAACAAGGTAACTACTCCAACCTAGTGGCTCCCCGATTTCGCATCGGGTTCGTCCACGAAACCTAACCCATCCTACAGCTCCCTGGTTTCGCACCAGGTTCGTCTGTATCCTACGGCTCCCTGATTTCGCATCAGGTTCGTCCGTACGTTTACCAAACCTCCGAACAGCTCCCCGGTTTCGCACCGGGTTCGTCTGTGAATAAACCAACCTCCCAGCAGCTCCCCGGTTTCGCACCGGGTTCGTCTGCGAACTCTTTCCTAGTGGCTCCCCGATTTCGCATCGGGTTCGTCCACGACGTTTCACCCTCCTGCGGCTCCCTGGTTTCGCACCAGGTTCGTCCGCGCTTGATTCTATTCCTGAGGCTCCCCGATTTCGCATCGGGTTCGTCCTCGCATACATCAATCCCAGCGGCTCCCTGATTTCGCATCAGGTTCGTCCGTGCACCTTACTAACAAATTCTCAACCATATTCCTTGGGTAATATAAACATCGCCGGTCTAGGCGTTGCCCATAGCCCCGGCTCGTAACAATGGTATAATTGATGGATGTTGTACGTAGAAATGTTTTGGCTGTTTTAGGTAAATTAGGATAAGAATGTCTCTTTAATATGTTCATCAATACTTCCAACCGAGTGTGTGGTATTGGTGCATCCATGAGAGCCCATTGGCGAATATCTTGTATGTCATTAAAGTTACAAATTTCATGAACATTCTCTGCAGCCTCTTCTTCTGTCTCATCGCTTGTATTCTGATAATGCATAAGAGTCTCTGTACGTTTATCTCTACTACTATATCCTGCATTCTCTCTTGCCTCGTCTCTCTCTGATGATACAATATCATTATTAATTATCGGTGTTATCGGTGTATGTCGATCGACTTCCGACACTTCCACAACAACCGAGTCAAAGTTTTCTAAATTTGCACTCCCACGTTCTTCATAGACTCTTGATTGAAATTGATATTCTGGGTATTGCTGATCAGTCAATAATCTTCGCCGCTTACGCAGCCGTTGAACTCTGAGACGTGTGAGTTCACGCGTTTGCAGATCTTGCATATCACCAAGTTAAATTGATCTGATGGAACAATCGTAAAACTCTTATCATTTTGAAGGCCCTCTTACGGTAACCTAAACTTTATACACAAGCGTACGTTTGATACTGACATGCCTGCAAATATATTATTCCTGCATTTGTTTGAGCGCCCCACTACCCCTAACTTAGGCGAGCGTTCGGCCATCCCCATCTGAGCCACGCATGGTGACTCTTATGAGTGCTTAACTTAGGCGTGCGGTCGGCCATCCCCATCCGAGCCACGTATGGCCACTGTAAGAGTGCCTAACTTAGGTTTGCGCTCGGCCATCCCCTTCCGATCCACGTATGGCCACTGTTAGGAATGCCTAACTTAGGCGTGCGCTCGGCGATCCCCATCCGAGCCACGCATGGCCACTGTTAGGAATGCCTAACTTAGGCGTGCACTCGGCCATCCCCATCCGAGCCACGTATGGCCACTGTTAGGAATGCCTAACTTAGGCGTGCATTATTCTTTCTGCATTAGGACCTAATGGGGTAACGATTAAACTTGCCGCAGTTAGGTATGCCCAATCGTTTCCGCATTAGGTCCACATTCGTTTTTAGGCATGCCTAACTGAAATTCTAGTCGGGATGTGTCTTGTATTTATATAATTCCTCATATAAAGCGGGAGAGGTATACCAGTTGTCAAGATAAATGATTCGTCCTTCATTTAATAAATTTTTTGACAAATCCATTACAATAGAACCAGATTTTCCTAGTAATGTGGACTTTCCTTCATCTGATATGCGTCCATTATATAATTTCAAATTATAGACATACCCAGTCTCTGATTCGGCTAAAATAAATGATTTTAAATCAAATCTTGCACGTTTACTACTAATATATTGTCTGAAAGAAAGTCTGCCTTTCCATAATAGTAAACTCTCGTCAACAACTATGTGCTGTCTTGGTCGATATGCTCTTTGGAAACGGTGTATTAGAATATCAATCACGGGCTGTATTTTTTGAATCCTTTCATTTTCATTGTTATTCTGGTCTAAACTAGAAAAATGCAGAAATCGCAGAATATTGAAAAACTTCTTCTTTGACATAATTTGCCTTATAAACACAAAACTATATATGGGATTTGTATTCCAATACATAGACAGTTTCTGTAAGCGCACTATACTCATATGTACAATAATGGCAAAAAAACAATACAAATCTCGACCGGAAATATCAAAGTACGAACTCGAGAAACCTTGTTTTCGCATAAATTTCTTACTCTCCTTTACAATTAATTCTATAAGTTCTTCACAAAAGAAAAATTCGAAAATGGAGAGAGAGGAACTATTTTCCGATATACCGGATTCGTATAATACACTGTTATGTATATCGGTATAACCAAAAACTTGTGGTTCAAAATTAATTGTGGCAGTGGGAATATTCCATTTTCTTTGGCTTTTTAAATTCTTCCACCTTTCGGACAATGGAACGTTCTCGTCACTTAAATTATCTTCCGTAGTACTTTCGCTATCACTTATGATGCGATTTCTAATTCGTGGCATAGTGGTCTACTCCGGTGAACAGTCAAACAGATACTGATTGAAACATCGTAGAAATAAGCTAAGTATCCTCAGAAGGAGCAAGACAGTAGCCGCGTGTTTACACGTCCGTGGCACTGCACGAACGGTATCGCGTCGCGGGATAACACGTCTGTGGTATCGCACAAGGGGCATTGCGTCGCGTGATAACACGTCTGTGATCTTACACCAACAGTTTCGGCATCGCGACATAACACGTCCGTGAGAACGAAGTGGTTAATATCATTGTTTTTTTTGATGGCATAAAGGGAGCTTCAAATCTACATTTTTGTGCTTTATGGACAAAAGTGTTTATCCTCGAAAAAATTATGCTTTCACAAATACGATTAACTGGAATAAAAATCTATTTTTGCGATTCGAATGAATACATCAATTATTCGAAGAAGTAGGCTCCCATCCTTCGACTGTGTCTCCGCGAAGAAGAGTATCGGGTTTCGGTCGACTGTTTACGTTGCGCGACCGAAGTTCGACCGTGAGACAGAAGTTCGTCCGGTCGGAACTGCACGTGTTCAATTCTTTGAAACGCCGAAAGATCATCCGATTCGATTCGTTTTCGTGGCCACACACGTGGTCATTTCATTTTCAAAAATATATTGTATTCATTAAAATAATAGGAGATCCTAAATCTGTGTCCCTATGCTGCACTCTTCCTTCCACGTCATAAAATTCATATCAATCATATATTCCGCCAGTTCAACATTTTAGTTGCCCGGTTACTAACCATTCCTATTCTAATCGTACCAATGCATTTATCTGGCGCAATTATTATATATTTCATTTCGCATATAAAAAAAGAAAAAGAGTGGCGCATCTGAGTAATCTGTCGTTTCATATTAAATGCATTTATAAGTTTGGTTGCAATTTTACGTGCCCTATTATATACATATTAAAGAAAGATACTTGGGGAGTACGTTCGTCTTTCTTCCAGTGCAGTTCCTGATTGCTTCATGTTTTCCCGTTGCGTGCGAAAGTGAGGCGCGATTAAATGGTTCGTTTGAATCTCTGCAGCACACCTGAAAATATTCATTATGATACAAATAAACCATTACGAAGGTAGTACACAATTAACGATCATAATTCTTTTGAGAGAAAGCTTTGTAGGAAGTTTTAGTTAGGTATTTAATTCATAAGTTTAACTTTCCGCGGTACCGACAAAAGTGTTTTGTAAGAATTAAACAGTGGAAGAAACGGAATGATGTTAATAGAAAGATGAATGTATTTCGACAGGGCGGTGTTGGAAATGGGTTTATTAAATAACTCTTTCTCGTTTGGTGATTTTAGCATATACTTTATTAACCACGCACTGAGAGTGACTTCCTTGCTATTGCAATGGTCTGAAGGAACTAAACAGCATCCAAATTAACGGACAGACCCGATGCCCTAAAGCATCGACGACTACTCTCGGTTGTGAGCGGGGCCCTATCGCCTCTTATATAAACAATAGATAAAACCTTATAGCCAGAGATGTGAAGCGACTGTATAGGGTATCCCCCTTGCACACGACTATGAAAGATTAATTTTTGTATCGATTTTCAATAAGAAAATCTAACAGGCGGTACAGGTTGAAATGCAGCGTGTCTCGAATTGAGGTCTGTGCAAGACTGACTGCTCTTGACCGGGTAGTCCTTGCGTTGACGCTAACGAAATTCCTTAAGGCCCTATTTAATTTATGACGGGCCTGGCGTCGCGTTTTCCGAACCCGGCATCGCCGTGGTCGCCTTTTGGATAAACATCCGCAAGCGGCTGCGCCTTGTGCGTTGAGGGGTGTCAGATTTCCTAACATTCGGCCAACCTGCAACGATGCTTGCCCCAAGTATCCTTATCGCGTTGTTTTCTACAACAAAGAGATCATTTACTGGTAAGTACAGTGTTCGCTTTCCTCAGTCCGATCTAGTCAAATTAAAACACCCAATAAAACACCCAATAAAGTTTTCGGTTACACTTCCCCGTAAATTGCTCATGGTCCCATGAGCCATGCCGTTCAGGATCAATTGCACCGCCAACTAGGTGTTACGGTGTATTTCTTTGGCCGTTGCCGACTCCTCTTGCCTACGGTGATACAAGGATGTCCTTTCGATGTATCATCGAACACATCTTTATCTTGTAGGGGCCACGCTCGCGACTCTCTACCTCGACACCTACATCTCACTCATACAGTGGTGATACCATCGTCACCGTTGTCATGAAGAGCACAACCAAAACCCCGCCTTGCAAGGATGGCATTGCCCAAATCCTTCGCCACGATGGCAAGTCACACCCATGCAAGGAAGGCATCGCCCAAATCCTTCGCCATGGTGGACAGCCCACGCTATGTGGGGTCGGCGACAGCCAACTCCCCCACCATAGAGGCTCTCGACCTCACAGCCATCGTCAGTTAAAAATCCCTGACGCCTCCCCCCGCAACAACGCTTCCGTTACAATCGTGATGGTCAATGTTCCACACTGCAACAGGTCACTCTACCTGTCGCCAGTGAATTCAGATCAGTACCAAATGCTGACGATCCAATTGCTCCCTTGACCTGCAACTCATAATACACAAGTAATCGTTCTTTCAAGGTCACTCGTTTACGTCTGCAACCCAACGCTTCAATCTCTCGAATGCGACCACTGTTTTGGCCCCTCTGCCTCCTTCTCGCAAATCTTTCACCTCATACCGGTCATTGTACAACACTCTATATACTCTGAACAGTCCTTTGAATTTCGGTGAAAGCTTTCGACTTTCCCCAGTCGATTTGACGATGTTTCCTCTGATCTTGTGTGATATGCTTTTTGATCTTCTTACGCAATTCGCTCAAATTTAACCGCTCCATTTCAGTCTGAACCTCCTGTAATAGACTCGACTCCGCAGTGTTCCGTGCTTTATAACCCGCTCGAGAGATAGCGACCGCGTTCAACACATGCTTGATTCCATACGTTGAACAAACGACTGTAAAACTCCTCGCCGTGAACGCCGTCCCTCGGTCACTGATGATCCTATGCGATACGCCGAAAAGATGTATCACGTTTACCAATATCTTTATTGTCCTCTTTGCCCTGGTACCCTTCACGGGCTCAATGATGGTAAATTTTGTGAAAGCGTCAACTATCACGAGTACGTACTTGTTCTTTTTGTTGCTAGATTCAAACGGTCCTACGTGATCTGTATGTATCGTGTGGAACGGTATTGGTGTCTTTTCTATTGGGTGCAGCTTCCCTTGCTTCTAACCCGCGTTCCGTTTGTAATACGCGCAATTTAAACAGGCATTAACATATTTCCTGACAAATGCATTCATGTCAGCGAACAAGTAATTTTCTCGAATGCGCAACAACGTCTTCTCTATAGGCGGCAAATTTGAAATTGAGTCGACTTCAGTAGTCAGTCAGTAGTCAGTCGTCGTCGTACTAGTTATACAGTCGACATACAGTCGGCGTACAGTCTTTATACAGTCGTCATAGAGTCGATACAGAGCCATGTATACGCGGTCGCTTGACCACGTTGAATAAACGAATACAGACACATCAGAAGGTTGTTAACTCCTTCCTACCCAACCGCCTAGGGAAGATACCTACTCCACCCGCTGTGTAGGGCAGCGCAACAAGTCGAGGCAATATCGACGACCCTACCAATTGTAGCTTCAATCTTGAGAAAATGCCCGTAGTTGTTAAGGCATCTGTTGCGTCGTTCTTCTTAAGCCTGAAATTATCAGTACGCTTCTGATGCGATCCTTTTCCGGTAGGAGCAGGACGTTTCCCAGAAAAGCTTGGCTTCTCCTTGGAGTCGGTAGTGACTTCCACTTTATTATCAGTAATTTTTAGTGACAGAGAATGATTCTAGGTTCGGCTACTATCAGTAGTACTTCGGTACAGCCCATGCTGAACGCCCGCCATCTAATCTCCTACAAACTTTTCCTTTCTTCAGTAAGTAGTTAGTGAAATACTGCTTGGTCTCATTAGTTTGAACATTTTCCATTAATATTTTCCGAATCCGGTTAATTTGGTCGTCCTGCAATTGTGCGGCTAGAATCCAATCGGCCTCTGTTATATCTACCGGGTACACTTCGATCTGACATACCGGATTCCTACTTAAAGCATCGACGTGTTGCATTGCGGTTCCCGCTCTATATTCTATTTCAAAAGTGTAATCTTGGATTTCCAGCCACCATCGTCCGACCCGTGGTATAAGATCTTTTTTTGTAAATGTCGTTCGCAATGCGTTGCAAGCCGTCAGAACAACAAATTATAATCCTATCAGGTATATGCGAAAATGTCGAAGTGCAAAAACTATGGCCATTGTCTCCAACTCGTACGAATGATACTTGTGCTGGTCCACGGTGGTTTGCTTGCTGTAATAGGCAACCACCCGACGTATCCCGTCCGGCGTAAATTGAAAGAGAATCGCGCCCAGCCCTATCGAGCTGGCATCGGTATGCAACTCCGTTCTCAATGAGCTATCGAAAATGGCTAAAACGGGTCGCGTCGTTAGGGCTTCCTTCACTCGTTTTATTGCCTCTTCTTGAGTTTTACCCCAAGTCCAAGGGATATCCTTCCTGGTTAACGTCTTCAATGGGGTCACGAGACTAGCATAATCCTTAATAAATTTTCGAGAATACCCAAACAAACCCAAAAACTGGCGAATTTCCTTTACGTTCGTAGGGTTTAGCATTCGTAAAACAGCGTCTGTTTTCCTTCGTCCTGGTTTGATGACTCCTTCCGCACTTATCTGTCGTCCCAGAACATTTTCTGATTTTCAGCGTGAGATTACGTTCCCGTAGCTTTTCTAACACGAGTTCTAAACGCTCTAGACCCTCCGCCTTTGTCGTAGATGGTATAATAATATCGTCGATATACGGGAATGCGATTGTATTACGAAGCGGCTCTAACACGGTGTTGATCAGTCTCTGAAAAACTGCTGGCGCATTCGTTAATCCAAAAGGCATTCGTAATGCCCGTCTCGTGTCACGAAAGCTGTCTTTGCTATCGACTCTTCGTCCATTGGAACTTGGTAGTACCCCGAGGCTAAGTCAAGGGTAGTAAAATATTTATGACCCCCTAAACGGTCGATTTGATCCTCGATCAGTGGCAATGGGTACTTATCCTTTTCCGTTATAGTATTGAGTCGGCGATAATCAATGCATAACCGTAATTCCCCTGTTTTCTTGTTTATTATTATTATCGGGCTCGCATACGGTGAGTTCGATTCTCTTATTATCCCGTTTTTCAATCATTCTTTAATAATTTCACGTACTGATGCTCTTTCGGACTCAGACTAACGATAAGGCCGGTATACTACTGCCGTATCCGTATTGCATTTGATACTCAGCTTCACCGCATCGGTCTTTCCCAAAGTTTCCATCGATGTGGTGATTCGGTCCGGTATTTCGTAATAAATTCTGTGAGTGCAATCATGTCCACGTCCGACATATCCCCAATATCCAAATTGTCAAAATCCGTCGCGTTTTCAATCACGCAAATATGTACAGTGCTTTCTCGGTGCTCAATCTTTTCCGGTAGTTCTCTTATCGTGATTTTATCCGGTCGCTTAGTTAGAACTATGTGGTTCTGATCTAGAAGATCTCGCCCGACAATCATTTCGTGGCTAAGTTGTTCTGACTCAACTATTATAGTTCGTACTTTTGCCGTCCCTTCTATAATTTTAATAATGATCTCGGCAAATGATTGACTAGAAGTCCCCGCTCCAGAGGATCCACGTATTTCGAGCTCTCGATTCTCAATCATATCTAACCCTAATCGCGTTGCTACCAGTTTCTTTAGCAACGTATGCGAGCTGCCTGTGTCGACCAAGCACTTGATTTGCCTCCCGTTCACGAACGCCGGTAAAATATACATACTGGGTTTATTCAAGTTTACCTGTGTTGTGCTAGCATGGGGTTTCGACTGCTGGAAGTATTTCGCCAGATGACCCGATTTCTTGCATGAATGGCAGGTAATACGGACCCGTTGACACTGCCTCGAAATGTGCCCCCGTTTTCCACAGTTATAGCAGACCACTCCTCCATATTGCACCCCTTCCTTCGGAACCACGGCCTGTTGCTCCGGTCGCTGTGGCAATTTTTCCGCTGCCGTCGGCTGCCGGCGTTCGGGTTGACGAAGACTGGGCCTTTTCGCACTACAGTGAGCGAAATGCGTATAAACGCACCTAAAGAAATATGATTTTTGCCGGTAAAAGTTTTAAATTCACATGAGGCGAATATAATAACGACAGAAGAGTAAAGATATATATTGATGTGCTATAGATATTTACATATTTATATTTAACTAAACATATATATACATTTATTTATTGATACACTCTTATTCTTTGTGCGAAATTCGTTTAAACGCACAGCAAGAAAAAACGAAATAAAACTAAACTTATATTATAATTATAAATTTAATATTTTGTATGACCTCCACTATTTTGAATTAATGCAAAAATTCGAATCGGCATTGAATTTATGAGATTATTTATGAGTGTCATAGGAATCACTTCCCAGCAACGTTTAATTTCTGCTTTTAAAGCTGCAGTATCGCTGAATTGGCGGCCATTTGCATATATATTTCTTGCCATTATACCCCATAAGTTTTCAATGGGGTTCATGTCAGGACTGCATGCAAGCCATTCAATTAAAGGGATGTCCCATGCCTTAAACCATTCACGGGAATATTTTGACACATGGATTGCTGCGTTGTCCTGCTGAAATATAAATTCACGTTCGCCAACTGTATCTTCCAAAAACGGAATTAACACTAGGTTTACGGAACGCGTCAATCTGACGCATTTCAGAATTCGGTAGACAGAAATTAATGAAGGTCCGTTAATATTATAGAATTATTTTAATTATATTTCATTTCTAAATTAGGTGAATTAATTTTTTAAGGAAAATGCGCACTTTTATTGGCAATTGTTAATCTGAGGGAAGTCAGTAAAAATAAGTGTCCAAATTTGTCCGTAAACCTAGTGTTAATGCTGCATCTAGCATGTCGACGTACTTTTCCGAATTTATTGTGCTGTTAATAAAACAGAGTTTCAATTTCCCGTACGAAGAAAATGCTCCCCAAATCATTACACTTCCAGCATGGAAATTTCTGGATAATCTAGGGTCATTTTTTTGACGTAAATCGTGCCAGTAGGAACTGTATTCATCTGGGCCATCTAAATTGAATTTTTTCTCGTCCGAAAAAATGACTCTCTTCCATTCATCAGTCCAGTGCATATGATTTTTTGCATAGTCCAGTCGAGCAACCTTATGATGCGCTTTCAACATCGGCTTTTTCTGTGGTTTCTTAAAAACTATATTTGTATTATTATGCAAAATTTGTTGAACACGTCGCTTTGTGATTGATAATTGCATTTTCGCAACAATTTGACTTGCAACTAATCTATTTTTTGTAGCTTCATAGAAAATAATATTCTTTTCCCGTTTCGTTATTTTAGAATTTCCTTTCGTAGAACATTTCTTTCCATAATTTTCTTTCAATTTCAAGAAATTTCTTACTACATACTCTGAACGATTAATTTCCTTTGCTATTTTCCTATTCGATTCACCTCATTTATTTAAAATTGCTATTGTAGCTTTTTCGCCTTCGGTCAGGAAATTTCCTCTTGGCATTTTTCCCCTTTTCATTAAAACAATTGTATTACTAAATATGTTACTAAATACAGTTTAATACTACACAATTCAACAATATGTGTTCTGTTAGGATGAAATGAGAAGTTACGCAGGAGTTGATGCGTTTGTTGTTTGTATTATGTATTAACATAGAGATATATAATATTGAACATGCGTAGTACACTTGTCGAAGGCAAACTACACACAGAGAAACTAGGAAAAACCGCCAAGCGCGAAGACGCTACAACCGCGCTAGCGCATGCGCACACCACACATACAGGGTGCTCGAATTGCACCGTTACAACATGTTCTTACCACTATTATTTCTGTCAATATTAATCGAAACAAAGCACTGCGTTTATACGAATTTCGCACGTGCAAACATTATTATAAATGTTTTACTCTGCCACTTGGCTCTACAAGTAACTTAAGCAAACTGAAACGTAGGAACGTTGACACTTGAAGGCATGAAAACAAAAGACAGCTTCCTGACAACGCACAGTGGGGAAATTCATCTATTTCGTGGCCAAAACCTTAAAACTTAATTTTTATATAACATTCGACATTTATGTGTCTTTATATTTGTTTATTTGTGGAATAGTGAAGAAACAATGAAGTTTGTGTAGAACTAAAATGGATACACACCCACACACTGACAGATGAAGAACGTCTTTTTTAGTATTCACATTAAACGGTTATACATACATGTAAAATACACTTTATACATATATACATATAGAACTATTATATTATTTTTATTAAAAAGTTATATACGCCCGTCGAATTTGCAATCCAAGTCGGAATCGCTACTTTCTTCGTTAGAGTTAGCTGCAGCAGGGCATATAAGGAGGGATATCGCTTCTGATGATACTAATTAATGGATCTGATGATAATAGAAGCCAATTGAAAACATCTTCCATAGTTTTTTCCCTCGAGCACTTGCGAGAGAAATTTCGTCGATAATTTTTGATATCTTTATTGCGTGCTTCTTGTGCTTCCTCAGAAAGCTGTCCAATAGGAAGCAAAGCATTTGCAATTATTTGAGGTCCACGTATTTGCCATTTCTTTACATCAAGCTTATATGACAAATGTAACAAACATTCAAATAAGCGAATCCACGCATGTAAAGAAGATATTCCAAACTGTAGATACGACTCATTGACTTTTTGTTTCAACATGCTGTCAATATTGTTGAAATTTTTTGCTGTAGCACCACATAAATAACAGCGAAGGGTAGATTTGGTAGATGATACAGCATTGCACACTTTGCCGTCTACCATTGTAAAAAACATTTTATAGGATACTGACATGTGTTTTCCATTTATTATACTTGAAAAGGGAACAAGAGATTGAATTTGCTGGTTGTTATAGTTCATTTCGTTAACTGTTGTTTCAGAGTTTTCTTGAATAAGTTGCACTCTTATTGGGCGACAAAAACGGGGAGACGAGGGTCTTGGATTATTCCAAATAATTGTTTCTTTTTTAAAAATTTCGTTATACGACACAAGTCGTAAGGGAACAAATGACGTTAGAAATATACTAGAATCCGATACTGTCTCATCATTAAATTTTTGCTTATATTCACTTTGCCCTGAACTTCCGTCACACCCCCATTTCGAAATTAAGGTAATATTTGTTTCATTCTCGAGGGATAAGGTATGGAGAACATCGTTCTGAACTTTTAAAATACGTTCTACGGTATGATCTAGCAATGGCTGTAACATAGCTTCTGCACTATGTTCGGTTATTGTAATTTGCGAGCGTGGTGGATATGATGAAATTTTAGCTTTTCGAACAGTTTCATAATTAGGCAAAAGGTTACTGCTACATTCGTTTATTATGGCTCTAATCGTATTATACTGCTGTCTAGATAATAATTTAGCTTCTACTACACTGTTCGACAAATTTCAACTTTTTTTTGATTTTGTAACCTTCAATATGCGTTTCTTATAGACTTTAATGTGCTGAATACGAATCTGCAATCCGTTTTTCTCCAGAACGTACCATTTTTGAAAAAATCAATTTTGAAAAAAATCGCAAATTTTCAACTTTGGAAGTGTTTTGTACTTTTGCGGTAATAGTTATTCAGTTGCGCTTGGTGCCAAATGATTCTTTGAAGTTTCACGAATAAAATGGTATATGTTGTTATTAGACTATAAACATTTAAATGTGTTTAAATAATGATCAAAGTGAAAGGGACACCGAAAATACACCCATTTTGGCTGATATCTTTCAGTTTATTTCAAAAACTAAGGGTCCAGGAGAAAATCTAACTGTGCCACGCGATAGAGCAGACCTTTCTGCAAAGGAAAGCATCAACGGAAGTTACAAAATCATTTTTGTATTCAATATACAAGCGAAATAGTTTGGTAAAACACGCGACGGCAACAGTGACACTCAGCAGAAGTACTGCGCGTTTAGTGATTCCGCTACACTGAGCGACAAGCGGGGAGCCGCCGTCATAGAGCACCACTGTCGCTGCCACGTGTTTTGCCAAACTTTTTCGCTTTGATATTGAAAACGAAAATGATTTTGTAACTTCCGTTGATGCATTCCTTTGCAGAAAGGTCTGCTCTATCGCGTGGCATAGTTAGATTTTCTCCTGGACCCTTAGTTTTTGAAATAAACTGAAAGATATCAGCCAAAATGGGTGTATTTTCGGTGTCCCTTTCACTTTGATCATTATTTAAACACATTTAAATGTTTATAGTCTAATAACAACATATACCATTTTATTCGTGAAACTTCAAAGAATCATTTGGCACCAAGCGCAACTGAATAACTATTACTGCAAAAGTACAAAACACTTCCAAAGTTGAAAATTTGCGATTTTTTTCAAAATTGATTTTTTCAAAAATGGTACGTTCTGGAGAAAAATGGATTGCCGATTGGTATTCAGCACATTAAAGTCTATAAGAAACGCATATTGAAGGTTACAAAATCAGACCCGTGTTGAACAGTGCTATCATTGAAAGTGCTTTGTCAATAGGTAACTGGGTGACAGGTTTTGAGTTAAGTGTCTGAATATAAGAGTTAGCTTTTGTAGGGTTTTCAAAAACATCTTTCACTATTTTCGCTGCTTCACTATTGTTACAAGAACGAAGATTCATTTGTGCAGCATATAACAATTGTGAAGCACTATTTTCTTTACGAAGTTCTTCGGTTCTTCGACGTTTTGTACGTTCACTAGCTAATTCGAAACTTATTGAAGGTCGACCACCTTGAGTTATTCTAATTCCTTGATATAAAGGAATTGATATTGTAGGTGAAAAACAACGAGGTTGTGTAGGTGAAACAAAAATGACTTTATTACGTGAACGCTCGGACACGACTGATTACATATATTTCTTCCTACGTACAACTAACGTCTCCCTTCGTATCGGTCCGGGGCCATGTGCTCTGGCGAGCAGCGGAGGGGACCGGGCACCACGGTGCACCGTATGACGCCGTGGGTGGCAAGGGCCCCGACACTACGCAACCACCGCACCGTGTCTATTCCTGTAGGGATTTTCCCTACAATATACAACTTGATAACCACGATTCATGCTTTTTAAAAAAGTATTCATTATTGCGTGAACAAGCTTGCCACATGGTTCTGAATTTGTAAAATATTTTAGATAATTTCGAATAAGCGTCAGAGTGAATACGAACTTCGTGATTATTATTTTCTTCTAATCGTTCTTCTAAATGTTGTATTTGAGTTTGGATAGTTTCTGTTACACAAACGTGTATTAAAGTAAATAATTCTTTTTTAGATATAATTATTTCTGTTTGGCGAGAGTCTGAAATGAAAACAAAAAAGAAAAACTTTCATATCTATAATAGGCTATGTACAGTCTGTTTCACAAGAGCGTACTCTCGATAACTACGAAGAAACCAACTTTATGTAGAAAACTTATAGATAAATAGAAAGTATATTTAAAGTGCTATTACGCTCTTACTCAATAGTGGGTCCAATCTCCTGCGTTTGCGATTATTGCTTCGCAACGTTTTGGCATACTTTCTACCAATTTTTCAGCATATGATACTGGTAGTGATCTCCATATCTTTCTTATGCGGTGATTTAGACTTTTCACGTTGTGAATATGTTTTCCACGAAGCTTTCGCTTTATATATGCCCACACGTTTTCAATTGGATTGGCATCTGGAGACTGAGATGGCCAATCCAACGCAATGATGCCGTTTTCTGTCTTCCATTCCGTGCAAACACGGCTTCGGTGTTTGGGATCGTTGTCCTCTTGAAGTATCCAGTCTTCACCGTATTTCTCGAACCACTTCTTAGCAGACGTCAGGAGACCCCTTTCATATAATCTTTTCATTTTTATTGCATTTAAATTGTCTGTAAATAAGCACAATGTACCAAATCCACGCACATTGAAACACCCCCAAACATGCACTTTTATTGCATGTTTAACAGTACGTTGGATGACTGGCATTCCTTGTACAGACCAAGCTTTCCGTACTGGCAGCCAACCCCAGAATGAACACTCATCAGTAAACACAACATTGTCCCAATCGCGATTGGATTTTCGCGAGCCCACTTCAGGCGTTTTTCCACGTGTTTCGAAGAGAGCAAAGGTTTTCTTATTGTACTTCGCCAAGAAATGCCTTTTTCTTCCAAACGCCGTTTTATGGTCAGAATACTGACATTTATGTTCTTTTTACGTAAAAAGCCCTGAGCTTTACGTAACGATAGTGTCGGATGTTTCTTGTAAAGCTGAACAATGGCTTTCTCTTCCCTCGTCCCTGTGCCTCGTTTCAAACCTCTATTGGGTAGGTCATCGACGGTTTTTGTTTCTTCAAAACGTCTCACCCACTTTCTTACAAACTCCTTTGATTTGTGTATAAATCTTACTGCCGATGTAAAAGACATTTTCGGGCCTTTTGGGTGATGACACAGAAAGACTGCCTCAAATCGCTTGGCGTACGCGGAACTCATCTCGAAAAACTGTTGCACTCTCGAAGGTTTTGAATTTATTAACAGACCTCGTCGAAAGCGTATTAGGGGACTCCTTGACTGTTTATTTTATCGTCCCACCCGAAGAGTTTTTTCGAAGATAACACAGATACAGCGAGTACGCTCTTGTGAAACAGACTGTATGTAAACCAATAACGATCGAGGTTATGTTGTAAACTTGACAGATGTTTAAACAAATGCGTATAATTTTAAGATTAGCAACTATTAGCAATTAATTATTGAATTTTCAGATTCAGCATAGTCTAAACTCATACAAATATGAAAATCTTTACGGGATATTGTGGGATTCATACATATTTTGTGTATTTAGACTTGATTATTATATGAAAATGTCATCTCTAAAACGATACTTTAAGAAAAATATCAATTACGTAAAAAAATGGAAAAACCATATTAAATACATAAAAAGATTCTATATACTGCCAGGAATAGAACCCATGTCTGCTGATTATTTTCGGACTTTCCAATAATACGAAAAAATCACGTTAAACTATGAACATACAGATCGACTGTCTCCAAACGTTTGTAGTAACAAATTGACATCGACTTCTGTTGAATTGTATAACAACTGGATGAAACAATTAAGAACGAAATCGATGTTAATTTGATGCCTGTATTAGTTCTTTATGCGATAGTCTCATTTGATTTCTTAAAATCAAGGATTTCAATTTTGTCGTTTTGGCCACGAAATTGATGAATTTCCCCACTGTGCAACGTTGCCAGTTTTGTAGTTTCAAGTAAGAGGAAAAATTCGTAGAATTTGGAGTGCACTTATACGAATTTCGCTCACTGTAGACCGTTCACGCGGCATCGCTCCCATCTTATTCATAGTCGCGTACAAATCGTACACGTGAGCTGCTCCTGTGTAACTATTGCCGGGCTATGCCTTAAATTATCAACGAATAGAGGATTAATCCAATATCTACGGATTCTTTTTCCTCGTTACCTACGTTGCAAATATTGCCAAGCTACCACAACATCTTCCTCGGACGATGACATTTTAGTAAATGTTTCAACATTTGCTGCACTGGTTTACGCGGTTTAGCAAGTTGAGACATTTACCTTACGTCGCATGTTGCGCGTTGCGTGTTTGATGTATCTTTGGTGTACGGCCTGCCTAAGCGTCTCTTCGCAGCACTACGGAATGACTTAAAACTTCTTTTTTGTTTCGTAAACGTTTTGTTTGCGTTCCGTAAACCTAGTGTTAATGCAGTTAGAGCAGAGGAAGTTGCAGCAGGTAGAAGGACAATCGAACGCACGAGGGGCTACTCCGAACTATCACTACATGCTTAGTTTAGTATATTCCTTAAAGAAAGTTCATGAAGATAGGAAGTACATAATTGGCAGAAAGTTAGAGCAAGTCTTCCGTGACGAAGAAGCGCAAAATAAAACAAATAGGGGAAAGGGGGGCATGATGGGGAAGCTAAGGAAAAATGCAATTAAAATAACAACCGTACTATTTAATCAAGTCTTTATGAATTATAAAACAGTTATAAGGTAACATTGGAATCTTTGGCACATGCTTTGGTCAATATAAAATCAGACTTCCGAGTTATTAATCGTTTAAACAAAATCAGAGAAAAACCGTCTTGCCCCTACTGCGGGGTAAAACGGGGTATCGAAAATGGGGCAAAATGATTTGTCCTAAGTATTATTGCAATCGATACAAATATGTATTTCTACCGAATTTTCATCAATCCCTGCACAGGAATTGTGAGACCAACGTCCACAAAGTTGGCATGCAACCCAACCTTCCGTTGACTGCAGATATGAACCATTACAATATAAACATTTGCAGTCTTCTTCTGCTGATTTTGTAGATTTTTCTGCTTTTTTCTTCTGCTTTTTTGCATTTTTCTTTAATCGGGGATCATTTGGGTTAGCACATTTTTTCTTTTCTTTACGTTTTAGATTCTTGAGTTCTTTTTTATATGGACTAGAAGTAAGAATTACGGTTCTTCCACGGCGATAATTTTTTCTGGGCTCTTTTCGTTGAACTGCAGGTTTAGGTAAAATATCTGTAGGAGAAGCGTTTTCGAAACTGGATGTTAGATTACGGCAAACAGTTTTAACAGGTGATGAGATAATAGCTACACTATTATTTTGGTCTATCAAACTGCGTGAACACCATGGTTCGGGATTGAAAATAAGGGGAGCATTTTCCTGACTTGTGGTGGTATCAGATTCTACAATTGGTATGTTTGTCGTTTCTGCAGCAATAAAATCGGAATCTGTAAAACGGTTTTGTTTGAATGGCCAAATTCCACATTTTCTGAATCCATTAATAGCTGTTGACATAGTTGCTGCTTGAACATATGCTTCAATTATTCGACCTGGATGTGATTTTAACCAATTAGAAGCAGCTTGATCATAATACACACTTAAGGGTTTCATAAAGGACACATCCAAAGGCTGAAGTTTGTGAGTGCAATGTGGAGGGAAGCAAAGCATTATCACTCCGTTTTTCCGGGATAGTTCGATAACTTCTAAAGATTTTGTATGAGTTACATGTCCATCTAGAAGAAGTAACACATGACTTGTGGGCGACGCTCCTGAAAATTGAATGAACCGCTTAAGCCAAATAAAAAATATTTCACTGGTCATCCATCCACGAGCATTGCATTCGGCAGTAGTTCCTGGTGGAGCACGGTCTAATAGTTCAGGTTTCATTCTTTGTCTGGGGAATATCATAAGCGGAGGCATATAAGAACCAGCAGCATTAAAGCAAATTTCAGCAGTTACAGTCTGACCGCGTTCCGCAGAAGACAAAGCTCCTACCTGTCTTCTTCCTTTCTGTGCTATTATCTTACACTTCATTTTCGAAACGTTCGATATTCCTGTCTCATCACAGTTATATATTCTGTCAGGAGTTAATTTATATTTGTCATATATATCCCCTAATAATTCAAAAAATTTAGAAACCGAGACTTTATTGAATCCCATTGCCCGAGCTGCTGATGTGGCTTCAGGTCTTCGTATAGATAAGTCCGGGTGACGTTTTAAAAAACCCTTTAGCCAATCTACGCCTGCCATCTGCTTGTCCTTGTTAAATTTATGTTTTTTTCCATTCTTCACGGCTAATTGATAAGCCATTTTTCTTAAATCCATAGTAGTTAAGCCAAATAGGCGTTGTTCCATATCTTTAAGATATCCCACAAGTTCTTCTTCCTCTACCTGGGAAAATATAGTTTTGATTGGCCCTAAAGGTAAACCTACGGTCACTTCATCTTCTTCTTTTAATTTCTTAACGTAACGTTCCAATGTAGTTTGTGGAATAGAATATTCTTGAGCAGCTTTCTTGTAGCCCATTTTCTTACTCAAAACTTTATTTATAGCTTCTTTCATCAATTCTATAGACCATTCTCCTCTTCTGGTTTTTTTCTTGTAAGTTCTGACCATTTTTTAAGTCCAAGCTAAGAGTTACGAAATTCATTTGAATTAAATTGTAATAGAGAACGATAATGATGCTTAATCTCATACGAACAATTATGGGGTACTGGGGAATAATGGGGTACCCCATCATTCCCCGTATCAAAGACCCCATCTTGCCTCAAACCATCATTTTTCAGAAACTAATATATTTTTGCAATAAATAACAAAATTCCTTAATTTTAAATATCTTACATTAAAGTAGATAAAATGAAGACTATGATATTACAAATATAGTGGACTTACTTTTCTTAAATATACACTTATCACGAATCTCTTTGTCATAGAAAATAAGATCAACGTAGCACGCGAACCGTTTCGTCAACAGAAACAAAAGATACATGCTCTCCCATTTGTTATAGATGGCGACCTCACTGTTTTAACATAATGGCTCGCTATGGGTGCATTCATCATGTGATTAGCACCTTTCAATTGGCGTTTAAGTACGATACCCCATCTTACCTCGCTACCCCGTCATGCCCCCCCCTTTCCCCTAATACCATATACATAACACACACGCACTCACACATGTATAACATTATAAATAAAAATGACCCTTTAGTATTTAAATGATTCATGATAAAGCACTCATCACCTTAACACTTTATCGACCGGTCGTGGTTGAGGCTGCCACTCATTGTCAGTAAGGACCAGCTTAGTCGCGCGTGCATTTGCTCCCAGTACCGGCTAAATTTCCGCTTTTGATTGTGTTGTGCTTATTCCTTTTGTCTCAAATGAATGTAATTTTGTTGATATTTATACTTTATTTTGCATTTATTTTATACAATAAAGAGCCTTATAAACTAATATTCATAAAATATATTCAAGGTAATAGTAATTCAATTTTTTAATAATTCTTTAGAGTGTGTTATCGCTCGTAACAGTCACCCTTATGTAACGGAATTTTACAAAATTTACATACGAAACATGTTCTACTTCTTATCTTTTTCGATGCATATACTCTACATTGTTTTTGGGGTGTTTTGCTTTTACCACTTGTCACTATTCTTATAAGTTTATGCTTCTTTATACATGATAATCTTTCTGGATGATCTGATCTTGGTGCTCTTCTCGTAGGCTCTAGAGTATTTGATTTGTTAGTTGAGTCCGCTGTGTCGTCACTTTGAGAATCTGTTGATGATAAATCGGATATCCACGAAATTGCCGCTTTGTGTAAGAATTTCTTATATGTCAACTTCTTCCCGTTCAATGTTGTGTACGTTTTAAATGAATTAAATAGCGCACAATTGATTAAAAACATTACGACTCGTTTGGTCCACTTCTTCGTTTTTCCAAAAATAGAGTAGTACGACAGATATTGATCTGCGCGATCTACCCCCTTCATATACTTGTTGTAATCAATTATCGACTCAGGCTTTTGAATTGATATATGTGATCTTCTATTTACACTTCCGGATTCCATTATTCGCGCCAAATGTATCGTCGAGATCATGTTTACATTTCGTTTACCGTTATTCCATATTTGTAACAGATTATCGTGTTTTCTACGAAATGTAGCTTGACCATTTGAAAGGGTTATTTTTTGGAGACATTGAGGAAGACCTCTATTTTTCCGAACGGTTCCACATACCCGTACTTTATTTTGCAAGAGAATTTCAGCCGTATGTACACTGTTATAATAATTGTCCTGATAAATGTGATGCCAAATATTTTTATAAGGATCAATAACTTCTAGAATAGTGTTTTCCAATTTCATTCCTTGGCAAGCATACGCTTCAAAATTACAAATGTATCTCGTGTGAGCTTCACAGATTGCTCTCACAAGTATGCCGTACTTTACAATTTTCGCGGGATTGTAGGTTCTGAATGACAGTCTTCCCCGCCACGGAATAATACATTCATCTAATGATAATCGTTGACAAGGTTTGTATACATCAATAAATCTATATTTTAAATAATTTATAACTGGCTGAACTTTTACAAGTCTGTTTGAATTTGTGGGTATATCTTCATTGTTACAAAAGTGCCAACTCTGCAGTATTTGCATCAATCTGCTTCTGCTCATTACTTTCGAAAAAAACGGAGTTTCAATGCTTGGCTCAGTTGACCAGTAATCGTGAAGTCTGTCTTTTTTTGCTTGTCCCATTAGAACAATTAGACCTAAAAAAAAATTCATTTCTGGCAACGTAGTATCCATCCATTTCTTCGTCCTTGAGATATTTTTATATTTATTGATTACTTGATAGTGATATCTATTCGATTCTTTAATCAAATATTCCAAAAAGTCATCTCCAATAAATAAATTTACAATGTCCATTACACTTTCTTCAGATTTTGGTAGAGTTTTTATACCTGGGCTGCCTTCGAAAGGTTCCAAAATAATTGATTTGTCATTTGTTGACCATGTATCGATGTTTACTTCAGCGGTGTCATCATTATCACTTTCTGAATCGCTAGATTGCAGTGGCAATAATTTGCGCGGCTTCCGAATGTTTATAGAAGAATCACTGCTATCACCATCACTGTCATTTTCTGAATAACTGCTATGGTCTGACAAAGTATCTAAGCAAAACTCCTCATCTGCACGATCTTTATCCATTGTAAACGGTAAAAAATATAATTCATAAGGATATGGAGAGGTTAGTATACAGCTACTAACAAAACAGTAAAGAAACGAAAACCGTCGATAGCTAAAAGCCGATTAATAGGCTGTCGGTCGATAAGCATTGGCAATCGAAAAGCCGATTAATAGGCTAGCGGTCGATAAGCATTTGCAATTGAAAAGCCGATTAATAGGCTAGCGGTCGATAAAGTGTTAACATAACAGCAAGTTTTTCTTCGGGAAAAATGCATACCCGAAAATTTGATTGCTTCTTAAGTGTTTCAATTCCGTTTAAGATGTAGAAAAATGTTTCTGGAGTCATTGGAAAATATTCTCGAAATTTATCTGGTTGATTTATAGATTTATAGGTCCGGAAATAAAGTGTGATACAGTAAAAGCTGGGTAATTGCCGGAGAGATTGGGGCGCGAACGGTGCATTTAGCTAGTCGAGAGTCGAATCTATTTTTACATGGGAAATCACCCCTTAAAGTTTCAGCAGAAAAATAGTATTTCGGAAATTGTTACAGATATTAGGAAACTTCTTAGGGAAAAGTTTCATGGTTTCTTGGGGTAAAAGAAAAAGTGGTCACAGATTTTGTAAAAAGTAATTTGTTTGTAACCAAAAATTGTGTTGTTACATTATTTTAGGAGATACAAAAATTTACATAAAGGGAAAAAAGAAGTAAATTTTTATTTGTAAATTTTCAATACGCAGGCTGCGCGAATCCGCTTCGCTCACCCACCCATCATCAACCGCACACGCACGCTCATGTCACACGCACATCCCACATGCATTTATTTTACACAGTTCTAATATAAATAGGTTCTTAAATAATTAAAAAAAGGAGCATAGGAAAATCAGTTTTCAATTTGACTGACTTTAATGAATAGAAATTGGCATATTATAAAATGTTTTTTTTAACTTCTGACTTTTCACTGTATCAGTGTTGCAGGTGAAGAGTGCGCATAATTCTCTAATTACCTTCAAAACGTTCAGAGTCATCCCCATGTAGGCGCATACTCCTACGTTAGGGAATACCGGTGAAGCGGTTTGGCATTATAGTTATGCATTATCGCCGTTAGAGCGCGTATCGCACTACAAGCTCCAATATGCATTCGTCAAATTGAAGATTACTCTTGAAAATCAAAGTGCTTAACTGTTATACATGATTTTATAGCGCTTATATAAAATATAGTTATAGCACTTCACTTAAATTTCGAATATTTATCGATGAGATTATTATGTGGCTGGCCGTTGAAGCCGATTATATAGCTAGCGTATCCTCGTGCGCACATCCCTTGCGTCGATCGTAACCGACATATACCGAACGTATGCGACCGGTTTGTTTAGTCCACCGGCCGTTTGCGAATAATGAGGATATCAATGTGTAATAACGAGCAAAAGTGTGAACAGGACACTAGTGAACAGGACAATTTGTAACTCACTTATTAGTGAGTCCTATTGCACTTGGTAATTACAGGCTGATTCTAATATAGCAAATCTAAAACTTTGGTTTGATTAACACAAACACTGAAAGGGAACAGCATAAGCAAGAAGGTACGTATACCATCAACTTGAAAAACTTTTCATCATACATACAGTCGAGCCCACGATATGGCGAGGTCGTTAAATCGGACAGGCATTAAAGTACACGTGTTCGGTTGCCGGGACGAGAGAATTGACTGATATGTGTAAGAGATAGACGAGCGGGGAATGTACAGGGGCAGGAATAATACTCGGGATTGAATTAATCGTATCTGTATATTTAGATATAAACGCACCTCTCTCGATCACTATCGAGCGAACATTGCCGTTCGGCAATCGACGCTGGGCCGCGTCGACGTGAATTCAACGTTTTACATTGTTGTCGGAAGAACGTCGCGCTGCGTTGCGACGCGTCGCAACGAAACCGGGCTCTTACATACAGTGCTGGGATAAAGTATTGGCACTCTGTAGTCGGGCAGAAGTAAAGGTAATTCTGTACTGGAAAATGAGTGAAAAAAGGGATTTATTTGTATGGAAATGATAGTTTGACACATTTAGAATAAATGCACGTAAATGTTGATATAATAAAATGATTTATTCAAAGTAATGATGAACATGTGTAACTAGAACATAAATAATACCTGTGAAAAAGTATTGGCACGGAACGAAAAAACGAAATTGAAACAATAAATATAGTAAATATCAGTATTTGGTATGAAGTCCTTTACTTTTAATAACTTCTCTTATTCGTTTTGGCATGGAATGAACCAGTTTCGATGTAAATTCCGGCTGAATATTATTCCATTCTTCCAAAAGTAGCTGTTTCAATTGATTTTTGTTTGTAATGTGATGTTTTCTTACTCTAACTTCGAGCTCAGCCCACAAATGCTCAATTGGGTTGAGATCCGGTGATTGAGGCGGTGTTGGTAATGTATGGGCAACATTATAAGCAACCCACATACGGACTATATGAGCCGTATGCTTTGGATCGTTGTCACTTTGAAAATAAAAATCTCGTCCAAGCCCTACTTTCTCAACACTTTTTTTTAAAATGTTTAAATAAACGGTTTTATCCATTATTTCATCTATAAATACAAGTTCCCCGACCCCTGAGGAAGCCATACACCCCCAAACTAGTACTCCTCCGCCTCCATGCTTTACTGTACTTTGAACATTCTTCGCATCAAACTCCGTATTTGATTTCCTCCAGACTCTGACGCGACCATCACATTGAAATAAATTAAATTTACTTTCATCAGACCATAATACGTGATCCCAAAAATCTAAATCTTTATTCTGGTAGTCATATGCGAATTCCTTTCTTTTCTTCTGATTACGTTTACTAATTAAGGGCTTCTTTCTTGCAACTCCCGAAGCGTAACCCATGCCTTTAAGAAATTTCCGAATAGTTGAAGAATCTACTTCTAGGTTGTCGTATTCTTTTAACTGTGCAGATATTTCCGAAGATGTTAATTTTGGATTATCTTTTATGAAACGAACAATTTTTCGTTGGTATCTTACAGACAACTTCGGTGGACGACCACTTCGACACGTGCTTGCAACGTTTTCTTTGCCTTCATACCTTTTAATTACACTTCGTACAGTAAATTTACTTTTATTCACTATTTGTGCAATCTCTAAATAGGATTTATTCGCATTACGTAGATTTAATATTATTTTTCTTTCTTCAAGTGTAGTTTCTGGTCCTCTGCGTCCCATTTTTTATATTATTTATATAAACTCTGTTCAATACCGAATACTGTAAAGAAACTTAACCTGTAGTAGATCGGGTATTCCCCGTTTTACGTATAAGAAGTGCGTGGGAATCCCCACATGTATACAATAACCCGAAAATTACTAAAATGTCAGGCGTGCCAATACTTTTTCACAGGTATTATTTATGTTCTAGTTACACATGTTCATCATTACTTTGAATAAATCATTTTATTATGTCAACATTTACGTGTATTTATTCTAAATGTGTCAAACTATCATTTCCATACAAGTAAATCCCTTTTTTCACTCATTTTCCAGTACAGAATTACCTTTATTTCTGCCCGACTACAGAGTGCCAATACTTTATCCCAGCACTGTATGTATACGGGAATTTAATACTTTGACTGTGGAATCAATATCAATAAGATGGTATCAGGGGTGCAGGATTAGTTGCAACACTTCGAGACATTATCGTTGCAGCTGTACATGCAAATGTATCTTGGAATTACATTCGCTCGGCTGTGGCACTAATTGTAAGTGGATTAGAAGCAGTGATGGGCAAAATGGATTTAAAAAAGTATTTGTATGACGAATACATTATCAACTTGTAATTTAATTTTTCCATGAATCCGAAATGTATTTAGATATGTACATACTTCTATTCAGTTGCTCCGTAGAATAGAGAATACATCTGTATTTCGTAATCATTATACCAAACTATGTATGTGACAAAAACCCTTATTCACTTTTATTTTGGAGTAAATACATCGATGTATTCGTTGTAAACGACCTACACAGAAATACGGATTAGAGTGTTCTATTATGTTCACAATCTGTCGGTGATGTGACTCGCTTGTTGTTGCTACTTCATTGTGGCGTTAATTGTGGAAATTTCACAGTGAGATATTGTTCACTAGTTTACTACGAAAATTATTTCTTTATTACAAGACGCCACTACCTTCTTCTGCAACCGTAAAGCGATTATTTTCATATGTTACTATGATCAATTTTACACTAAACCTACCGACACCGGTCAAATTGACCGTTTTCAAACTTTGGTACAACTTTTACATATTTAAAAGTTATCACATCGCTATCAAACTTTCGGACTTTCCTTAAAATATGCATACAATGTATGTTTCAGGATTTACGTCCCGTTTGATTTTTTTTGTTTCTGAGAAAAATATGTAGCCGGTCCTACTTACCGCGGCCGGTCTTTTTGACCCGTCGAGAAAATATGGTGTTTATTCTTCTAAACGTATACAATCAGTACAAAAGAAAGACAATTTTATATTGTGGGATTGAAAATGCTGCGTGACCGTTTAGAATGATTCCAAGCTGTGAAAGATATGTGTTTGAAGCTGAACACTTGAGATGATCGTGCGAGCGTAGTGCGACTGCGACTCAATGATTCTAGTGGACGTGAGCGACTGTCGCCAAGGAATGTCTGGTACATACTGTGCATCCTAAATGTGAAATACAGGAACGCTGCGTTTTATATCGTCATTTTATGAAAGCTGTTCATTTATTAATTATTAATTCATTCAGTACCAAATTTACTATTATCTACGTTTAATTGTAAAAACAGTAACTTTCTTTTAAGGGCTGGTCATTTTGACCGGGAACGGTAGGAGTATACCCCGATATACACGAAGTGTCGGTAGGTTTAGTGTTAAAAAAAATTTAATCGCCTACACGAGTGATTCTCAACCTTTTTTCGTCACGGTACACTTTTAATAATTTAAAAATTTGACGGCATCCTAACAATAAGATAAATTAAAACAATTTTATTTGGTTTATTGTTTGATGTATCTGTAATATATTTTGTAAAATTAGCATAGGATAATAATTTTGAATGAAAAATAACATGAAAATTGCATTACAAAGTAAACAAAGTGTTTATTTAATGATAAATTACAAATTACATTTAATGCGAAATTTGAGCATGGTGTTTTTTGATAACTTCATTTATATTTGGACGTAAAAATCGTAATGCTACTCTCATTTCGTGATCCAGATTTAAAAGTCTGCATCTTCTTTTCGTTTTTATGTTGGTCAAAGTCGAATATCCGAATTCGCACAAATAAGATGTGGCAAATTGTAATAACACACTTAAAGCTTTTTATGATATTGTCGGATAAGGAGGCCTAATCGTATCTAAAATTAATCCGGAACGAATTAATTGATTCTTTTGAATGTTTTCCTCTTCTTCCTCTTCTTTCATTAAATTTGGAAAGTAATGAACAATTCTTTGCTTTAGTATTGTCAAATGATCAATAACTATTTCATGAATTATTTTATAACAGGCTTTTGGAACTGACTCAAACTTTTCTAAACTACCTTGTGCTTTATTCTTCCATAAAGAAATTTTTTTTTAAATCCCAACTCTTTATCGGTTGAGTTTAAAATATTTTCTTCCGGTCCTTGCATACTTGTATTTATGTTATTAAAAATAACAAAAATAAGTGAGCTAGTTTAGCACACCATATTTTGTCATCCAACAAATCAACAAAATCATTATTATCTTGTTCAAAAAATATCTTTATTTCGTTTTTTAATTCAAGCACACGGGATAAAACTTTCCCTCTGGACAGCCACCTAACTTCCGTATGCAGTAACAACGATTCGTATTTAGACTCCATAGCCTGGCATAATTGACTAAATAGGCGATGTTTTAATAAACATTGTGCAATGTTATTAATTGCGTTTGTCTGCCAACGCGGGTTTTCATTATGACATTTCCAATCCCTTTGGCTTTGAGCGTAGCTTTTTCTTCACTGGTTTCTGCAGCGGTGTTGATTTGTTCAGGATGAATCTCTTTGAATGTCCGAAACCAATCTCTATGTTTGCAGACGTGGTGCGTACACCCACTGTCTAATAACCAAGTGTCTTCCATGTCAATGTTGTTTAGCGAGACTAAGAATCCTCCAGAATTACTGTATTTTGTTTTATAATTTGAATTTTGTTGATTGTTGTGGTTCTTACCTTTATTTTTCAGCCACCAATTCTTTATGTCATGACCTTGTTTCTTACAATGTGAACAGAATGTAGTCTTTGGTCTATTGAATGTTGCTGTGTTTCTATATGGTACTGGTTTGACTCCTGTCGACTGTAATGCCTCTTTGCGGGCCACATCCTCTTCTGCGTTCCTGGTTGTTCGCCTGTGAAACTAGTCAACAGCACTTTGCTTATTTCAGTTGATGAAAATTTATCGTCTGGTAACACTGCTAGTGATATGTTCATTTTCATATGAATCTGGAAGTCCTGATAATATAATGTATGCTAGATCTTCATCTCTCGGTTCGGAATTTGCTCCCCTTAAATATTAGCCAATACTTTTTTTTTATATGTATGCTGACATGGTTTCATTTTCTTTCATTTTTAATTGATAGAGCTGTTTTTTAAGTTGCATTAACCCTTTGCGGACCGAGCGCTCTTCACCGTTTCGTTCCAGCTGGACCGCGCTGCATTCGCAATTTCGTACTAGCAGGTCCGCGCAGGTTTGAAAATACTAAAACTAAGACAAAAATTTCAATAGGCATGGTCTATTTCGGATATGCTACACTGTAGCTCTCATCTTATCTCATTTGGATTAAGATTGAGACATTGTCGGGCCACATTGTCGGGCCACATTGTCGGGAGATATTGTCGAAACGCGATGTCGAACCACACTCGACATAGGACCGCAAAGGGTTAAACAAGTGAAGAATGGTATATTAGTAAAATAATGTGTGTGAATAAAGATTTTTAAGTGTGTGCCAATACTTTTGTCCGGGCATAAAATGGTTTGAAAAGACATTTTTATTAGTTACATGTTCCCTACTTTATTAATATCGTTCTGTTTTTGTATATAGGCAAGTAAGACATTGTAAATAAAGATCCATACGAAAACAGAGTGGTATAAAGAATTTTTTTAATAGGTATAAATGTTTGTATGCGGAACATCATACTGTGCCAATACTTATGTCCACCACTGTATATAAATATTCAACAAAGGTTATGGGCGACAAAGTGTTTTTTGTTAATAACTCAAAAATGTAGCTGAAAACCACATTTTGGCCAAGGAGAAAGTTGTTTAGTTACACCCCGGCTACGCCCCAATTCCCGATGTTCCCTGAGTTAGCGGCCACCCTGTATACATATACATATACAGGGTGAGTCTCCTAACATGACGACCTCAAATAACTCGTAAGGTATTCGTTGCACGAAAAAATGTTTCAAACAAAAGTTGCATGGTATCTAGGGGGACATACAGTGCTCTAATCTGTTTTTTATTACCTTACTTTTTTTATTGAGATATTAGGGTCACCTTCAGTTTTTTAAATGGAATGTCTAATATTTTTTTTCGAATTCGGATAAATCACCAAATTTTGCGTAAAAAAGTATTACACAAAGTGGGACTTCAAATGAATAATTACGGAGATATCTTCAAATTAATAATCTTCTATTAGGAAATACGCGTAGTCAACGCGATTCTTAACACGACTTTGTTTACGACGGCAGGTCATACGAAGCATACGAAAAATACGATATGATAATTGTTTATGGTGCATGTGAAGAAAATGCTATAAGAGCTAAGATCTTGTACCAAGCTAAGTATCCTGATCGAAATCAGCCATCGCATTCTACCTTCTTAAGATTTCGTCGAAGACTCAAACAACATGGCAATTTTAATGTACAGAAACGTAAAAGGTATCACAAAATTGTAAATAACGAAGGATGTCGTACTTCAACCTTAGCAGCTATTGCCCATAAGTGCATTGACTGTAATGGACAGCACTTCCAACACCGCTTGAAATAAAACTTGTTTCAAAAATATCTCAGTAATTATTCATTTGAAGTCCCATTTTCTGTAATACTTTTTTACACAAAATTTGATGATTTATCCAAATTCGAAACAAAATATTAGTCATTCCATTTAAAAAACTGAAGGTGACCCTAATATCTCAATAAAAAAAGTAAGGTAATAAAAAACAGATTAGAGCACTGTATGTCCCCCTAGATACCATGCAACTTTTGTTTGAAACATTTTTTCGTGCAACGAATACCTTACCAGTTATTTGAGGTCGTCATGTTAGGAGACTCACCCTGTATATATTTAAAGATGGATACATGAAAAGATATATGAATAATACTGTTATTATAATAGTTGCGAAGTTGAAACGCACGACACGCAGGATAGCGCTGGAGTGGTGAGGGCGCGAGCAAAACCCCTTCAGTTCTTGATTTTATATAATTAATCATTTTAACACATTGTTCCAGTACTATTTTCAATTCTGATGGTAATTGTTTTGTAATGAGTGTTTCCCGATGCAAAAAACAATGGGTAACTAATATATCTGCATTATGTTCCCTTACATGTGCTACAAATCCTTTTATAGATTCAGTCATAGACGGAGCACCGTCTGTGCAAACGCCAATGCACAAATTCTACAAAATTTTAATTTCTTGTACTCGCGGTGACTCTATGGCGCCGTATACTATAAACACCGATAAGGGCCTTCCAACGAGACCCGATCCAGCCAACGCTTACAATTCGCTTACCTTTGCTTACAAAGAAATCGTCGATCGCATACCGCTGTGCATCCTTACATTTGTTGTCATTGAATTGCGAATTCCTTTTCGATCATGACTGCTTCTTTTACAACAATTATCGTTAAACACTTTATCCCGCTCTAACAATTTCTTCCATTGCACAATATGGTTACAATCTATTTCCGCAGAAGACAACGGTTTCAAACGACTTTTACCGCGCTTATTACACTGTTCAACACGGGTCTGATTTTGTAACCTTCAATATGCGTTTCTTATAGACTTTAATGTGCTGAATACGAATCTGCAATCCGTTTTTCTCCAGAACGTTTTCAAAAATGTTCTAAAATGGTACGTTCTGGAGAAAAACGGATTGCAGATTCGTATTCAGCACATTAAAGTCTATAAGAAACGCATATTGAAGGTTACAAAATCAAAAAAAATTTGTCGAATTGTGTTATTACCATAATCAATAGAACGCACAAACTTCCCCAACTTCTTTCCCTCTACTGCGAACGCTAAATCGTTCTTCATAAAAGACTTTCTTCTTTCGGCTACAATGCGATTGTTCTCACGCGCTCTCCCAAATACACCTGCTCGCCTACTGACATCTGCTTGTAAAGGCCGCGATACAACTTCTCTAATATTTATATCTACATCCTCAGATAAAACATCGCTACACAAGCAATTTTCCTCGCTCAAATTAATTTCTACTGAGGATGGTAGCACTATTAAAAAGGAAGGAGAATCTTATTTTTGAGCACATGCTGCGATATCCGGATCGCACTGAACTCTTATTACCGACGGCTCGGAAGGCTTAAAAATTTCTATTGCTCCCGGCTCGAAAGACTCCATTTCTACTCCTATATTTGCTTATATAGGATCCACGCTTTTACTCTCAACCACCTCAAAAGAATCAACTTCAAAAAATTCTACAATATCACGACTCTTTGTTTCGGGTATTATACGAACATTTCCGACACCGTGCCTAACGCTCGATTTTATATCTAACGTTACCATGGGGAAAAAATCGCTATCTTCGTCTTTATGGGAAACTACGTAGCTTACATTTCCTTGGAGTGTTGGCCCTGCTCGTACCGATGCCCTGTGGTGCCGCACTGGAAACAGGCCACTCAGTCCCTCCTGCGGTTCTTGCACTCTGAACTAAAGTGCTCCACCCCGTTTCAGTTGTAACATCGGACACGCTTAAAATCTTACGGGCCTCTCTGTTCCTGGGTGACCCTTGCCGCTGGTGGATTGACCTCTCATCGTGGCATTGTCCTGTGCCGCCTCGTCTCATCTGACAGTGTTGACCTTGCAAAGGCCTGCACCAATTCCTCAACGGTCCGGAACTCTTGTACGCTTGCCAATGATTTGAAATTCTCAACTGGTATTCCCTCGATGATATACTCAACCATCTCCTCGTCCGAAATGGGTACAGTAATGTCTCGCACTGTGTCCAAAATCGTGATTCGATGGCTGTCCATTTCTATCCCCCCTACTTGGGGCCGTCCCCCTTGGATTCGGGGAAGCGTCGTTCGGATCACTTTTGATGTTGTGATTTTCGTGAACCGAGGCAGCCAAGCGCAGAGTACGAGGAAGGGGCAAATTTAAATGCCCGTGTACGTGTGAGACAATACTAACGCAATCAAAATTTAATATTAAAACTTGCTTATTTTTTGTCCGTTTTAAATGAAATTTGACAAACATATTTGTTACAATCCCCTGATTAAAATGACATCAAATACGACATAGATTGGTGCCATGGGACTGATTGTTTCGAAGACCATTATTACTACCATGATAAGTAAAAATTGTCCAAACCATGTCGTGTTTTTAATGTCGTGTCATTTTAATCAGGAGATTGTAACAAACATGTTTGTAAAATTTCATTTAAAACGGACAAAAAATAAGCAACTTTTAATATTAAATTTTGATTACGTTAGAATTGTCTCACACGTACACGGGCATTTAAATTTGCCCCTTCCTCATACGCTGCGCTGGGTTGCCTCGGTTCTCGGAAGTCACACATCAAAGGTGATCCGAACTCGCTTGAAAATCGTGTCTGTACACGATGGCTGTCCACATTCGGTCCCGAGCGATGGACACAGGGCGAATCATTACTGTACTTCATTCCCCATTACAACCTTGTCATGGACGTAATCCGCGACCGTTTCACTACTCTTCCATATTCTCCGCTCGAATTCACGCCTTAGCGCCAAAGATTCGCACGTAAGATCGATGCAGCCAATTTGCTGCAAACCATTGCCTTTCCCACATAATCCTCAAACCCGTGCACTGTAATCAATTTTCGCATCTGCTACACCCAGATTCCCCCATCAGAACTGCTCGAAGTCGCCAACCAGCTCCCTGATGTCCTTTTAATGGACTTTGTGGCGACTCGTCTACGCACCATTGGCTGTGGAGTCGCGGATTTGTTTCATCGCAATTCCCGTCAGGAGAATTCGCATTTCCGCCGCACTCAACATCTTGGCGCTGCTCTCGCCCAATGGAGTCAGAGAGACGTCTTGCGCTCTCGCAATGATTGGTTGAACGCTCTCGGCCAATCAAGAGCGGAGGATCGGCCAGGAAGGAGGAAGGTTGCTTCCTGGATTCAAAAGCGTCGCTTGGGAAGCCATTCCTTGCGAAAGCGTCCTTTTGAGTTGTTCTCTGAATTCTGTGTTTTACTTTACGTTTTTTCACCGTTGACTCTTTGTTACTTGTTAATAAAGTCTAATTGTTTTTCACGTTTTAAATATATATATGTGTGGTTATTTCTTACGGAGTCCCCCACATATTTTTGTGACCCCGACGTGTGGCGTCGCGGCTACGGCACCCACGGTGAAAGTTGTGGATCTCTCCATGGATGAATCCGCGGCCTCAGCAATCTGGGTTAGCGACGTCCCTTCGAGGACGGATACGAGCTCCTGTATCCTCAGCGGAAGCCTCTGCATCCAGAGCGCCTTAAGCATGTCGTCCGGTAGTTGATTGTCCGCCAGCGCCCTCATCTCGCGAAGAAGCGCGGAGGGTGATCGGTCGCCCAAAACCACTTCCGCGAATAATTTATTGTGACGCTTCGTTTGGGAGATGGAAAGACGCGAAATTAACATGCGCTTAAGTGTCTCGTATTTGTCCGTCGCGGGAGGGTCCGTAAATAAATCCTCCACGACGGTCATGAGAGGGTCGTCTAAATGGCGCACGACCGCGCTGCACTTATTTTCATCCGACCTAATGCGAAAGGCCATGAATTCGCTCTCTAGCCGCGCGAACCACAAATGCGGTTTGTGGCGCCAAAGAGTCGGCAGCTTTACGTTGCGAAATTCACTGGCGTGAATCTCGGTTTCTAGCGGCGCGTCTCGGTCGCCGAGGGTGACCCTCGGCAAGCTGGGCACCTCCAAGGACCTCACGTACGCCTCCGCTTCCGCCATCGCATTCTCCGACACGTTTTCAGGCCGCCGAGTGCGTGGAGTGGCTGCGACGCTTGATAGCGGGGTACGTGGCGTGGCCATGACGCTGAATGCACAAAAACACTTGTCTTAGTTTTCTTAAGAAAATCGCGTTCAATTCACCGATCACGTCGGGGTCACCAATTGTGGGAGCTTCGTTGTATCGGTTCATACGATGGTGGAAGTAGGAAGCGACGGAAAAAGAAAGGAAGGAAGAAGGTTGTGTTTCGTCCTAGGCCTGCTAGCGGACTCGTCAGTAAGGCGTACTAGCAGACCCTGCCTTAGACACTAGGATAGTAGGGAATTGTCGGAGGTTATATACAGGGTGTCTCACTTGATATTGACATCCTGATTATCACGGTATTTGTTAATCCTAGCGAAAAATGTTTCAGAGTAGAGTTGTATGTATGGTGTCAGTTTCGAACCACTGTGTGCCGAGCCGTATCCGATCTCTTATTGGCGAGTTAACGTGTGGTTGGTCAAAGCAAATTACACTGGTAGAAAAACGGTTGATAGTGGACTGTATTTAAAGTAGTAAAAGATGGTACAGTGACAATATATGGTTGAAATTACAAGATTGATATTCTTCTTTCGAGCGCTCGTTTCGATCTGGTCTTCGATCGCATATTCGTCCTGCAAGAAGACTCGTAGACGCCAGTAATTGGTCGCTTTAAAAAGAGTGGGTGAAAATAGCCAAGCCCACTGATTAACAGAAAATCCATGGTGGGAAAGGGATCCCGTCGAAATAACCCTGCGATACCCGGAACTGCCGGTCTAAACGCTCGCGTATCGCACCTCTTGAGTAACCTAAACAAGACATCCTAAACTCGGACTGCGACGCCGGCCGAGCACTTAGCGTTGTTACGTCCTGGTCGGGATCTGCGACGCCAACGGAAACGTAACCTCGTAAATGCTGTCTTTATTAGACAGGATACGTTCGCACTTTCGATCGTGACTGGTCCCTAGGGGTAGTCAACCTGCATCGGGACGTTGAGAAGGGTGAAATTGTGTATATTTTAAAATAAACGATGATATATTTGTTGTACGTTTATTTATTCCAGATAGTTTGACAACGTTCGTGGTTATTCGTCGTGTGCGCGTGCCAGAGGCAGCGAGCGGATCTACCTCCTTCGTTGTGGGATATGGCTAGCACACATTGTTTATTTATTTGTTTAACGGGTAGAAACCCTTTGTGTACAATGGTAATATATTTGTAATATACAATTGTTGCCGGTCCTTATTCCTCGCGAAATTGAGCAAATTGAAATTGGACGGTGTAGTACTCGTCGGGAACGGGTTCTCCCGGCGGTGTGTCAGGTTCGTCGAGGAACTCGTCGGAGAGAAAATCGGGATTGAGTCCGAGAACAAAGTCCTCGATCGGGTTCGGCTCGTCGTCGTCGTCGTTGTCGACCTCGTTTACATTTACGTAATCGCCTTGGAGGAACTCGTCCGGGTCCTCGAGAGGGCGATATTCTTCCTCCGAATCTGCGTCGTCGGTATGCCAGAACACCGATGACGGGCGCCAGGGCGGGAGACTGAGGAGCGAGGACAGGTTCGCCGTGGGTGCCTCCGACGGCACGGGTGAATTCGGCCGATCCGTGAAGGAGAGCCGTCGCGGGGCGTAATTAATCTCGACGGGAGTATCGAAGGACGTGGAAGGAATCGGGGGTAGGATGTGCCCGGAGAGAGTGAGAGCCCGGGCGGTGTGCGACACGCAAAACTCGGAGCAGGCTCCGGAGTATGGGTAAGCGTCAAATCGACGACCACGGGGGCGTATCTTCGTCGCCCGTCAAATCGACGATCGGCGCCGGAGGTTCCAGCGTCAGATCGATCACCTGGTTGTGATCTTGGTTCTCCCCAGGGATTGGGTTCGCCACTACCACGTCGGAGATGGAGACGGTCTCTCGAGACTCCAAGTCCTCGTACAGCTCCCGGCGCCATCGACTATGGCGGAGCCGCGACGGTTGACCTCCTCGGTTCCGATTAACATTTGGCATCTAACATTCGCGCACCGTAACAATTAATCGTTTGATTAGGTTCGAGATGGGTAAAGTACTTAAAAGTCTGTTGTGATGGTAAATGTTGCAATTCATTATTGCTCACCTTTCCTTAACGGTGGTTACAGTTGTTCAAGAGAATTGTTCGGTACATTAACACCGCAGTGCAGCATAAGTGACTTTGTGGTTTCTGTGCTTCCAGATTCCGTTTTCGGAGATGGGCGCACGGCGTTTGTTTCGGTAAATTACTTTACTTATTTCGAGTGTTACCGTATAAACGAATCGGTGCGTTGGTAACTTGATTCTTTCATTTCTTTAATACGCGTTTTCTTTCATTATATACTATTTCTTTCTTCGTTTTTTCAGTCAAGGTATAACTTGGAACACGTATAAAACGTACCGATTCGCTCGTGGTTTATAAATAGAAATAGTTACGTTCCGGGCAGTCCCGGGACGTGACACGTCGTTACAAATGCATAGATCCAAACACGAGTACAAATACAAAAATAGGGCTATCTACGACGCGCCAGAAAAAAGGACCTATTCATGGCTCAACAGTATGTATAGGACACCCTTTACAGTGATGACATTAGGTTCCCCCTTTTCATTTATGCATTTAATTTTTCCTTCACCTATCCCTTTTACCTCGATGGTTTCACCGTTTGGTAGTCTAACTGTTTCTTCTTTGCACTTTTTAATAATTGTAAAGAAGTCTATGTCGTCAGACATGTGTTTGGTTGCCCCTGAATCTATATACCAATTATTTTCATTTTCGAGGTTATCCGTATGTACTTGGAAACACATTATTATCATACGTGTCTTTAACCTGACAGACTTTTTGTTTACTATTCTTTTCTTTCCATTTCTTATACTTGGTGCAATCTCTTTTTAAGTGTCCTGACTTATCGTAAAAATAGCAAACATACGTACTGTTTTGTTCCTTCTTGACTTCTTTTCGCTTTGTGCCACGCACCTGTTTACCTGAAATATGCAGGGCCTTATCATCAAGTTCGTCTGCATTGTCTGAAATTTTGTGTTCTTGAAGCTTCATTGATCAATTTCCCCTTTACTAACTCCAGGGTGAGCTCGCATTCATCTCTTGTTTCTAATGCCATAATGATTGTGTTAAACGATTCTGGTAAGCTACTTAAAAACATGGCTATCACAAGCTTTTCCTTTAAGAGTTCACCTAAAGCAGCTAATTGATCGACAATATTTAGAATTTCATTAATATGCTTTTCCATGTTGCCATTTTCTGTTAATTTGGCATTGCATGATTGGCATTTGGCATGATTTTCTTTAATAAATAGACTTGATTACTTAACGTTGCTTTTTGATGGTATTTTCTGAGTGAATCCCTTGCTTCCTTTTTCAGGACCTGCGATCCTCTTTTTGATTTCTGTTGTCAGAGTCCTCATGTAGATTCTTCGATGCTCAACAGGTCAGGTGGAAATAGCTTCACGACTCTCATTTAATATTCCACAAATTACATGGCTTTGAAATTTTAGAGGAGATCCTAATAGCTCCTTATCTTTTTGCAAGAGGAACTGTGGATTCGTGATCTTGTTAGACATGATAATTGTTTTTATTAAAACTGACTGTAAGTAGGTTTAGTGATATTTCCCCTATTGCGTTACAAAACACAGTGCTCAGTGTTCCACTCTTCTGTTGAAGTAACAATCTTTCTGAATAGCATTAATTTACGTTAGATTATGGCGACTACATCTACTGTGAACAACTTTGATGCAGCTATACTTAGTCCGATTGGCGATCTCATTGGAACTACAAGATATTTGCAAAACGATAATAAGTGTCGAGATTTTGAATTCCAGTTGACCGATTGTATCGAGGCTTACGGGTTTTATAAAGCCAAAAGGGATTGCCTGCCAATGGTTAACGATCTATTAGAATGTATATATAGTGCTAAACAGATTTCTAGATCAGAAATAATGCACGCCGAGTATGTGCGTCAAGCAAGAAATGGAGAGAAAGGGATTATCAGAGATCACCTTTTCTTGGTTTCTTTTAGAATACATACGTCAAAGTATGTTTACCTTGTATTATAACTTATAGAGCATCGAATATGTAGAATATATTGTCTATCGGAACAAAGCAAACATCATAAAATTCTATAAAGAGTCGAATAAAGTAGGAACAAATAATTCTTTACTGCAACGAAACATATTGTAGCATAACCACATTTCAAGTAATTCAAATGTACAATGAATTTTCTACGCTTGCAATACCAGCAGACTTTCCGTTTAAATTCTTTCATGTTCAACAACGCAACAGCTGACTATTTCTTTTCTCAATCACAATAGAATATCGAAATAACAAGCAGCTCCCTCTCGACTGTCGGTATTACCATTTCTGTGCAGGAAAAAGCTGCTGTAATATCGACCTGGCAAATCGGCGAGGTCACGGGCCGTGTCTACCCCCTTAAGCAGTTCGAGATTCGACTGAATGATTCTTAATTCGTTTTCAAGTTTTGAAAATTTCGATTAAAGTAGTCGTTCAACACCGGCAAGAAGATCTTCCATGTTTATATTGCCACCTGGTGTTGAAATGCGGGACACTGCGGTTGTCAGTTCATTACTGCAATCTATCAATCTTCCAGTGTGCCATGGGTGTAAGGTACGTTGCAGGCATGTATTTCTTGGATGGGATATAATTCCACAAGTAATGCATGTAACCGGTTTAGCAACCTGGCAGCCACATCCTTTGCAAACTGACTTCTTTGAGTTGGACATTATGTTTTAGTTATATTTGTTTGTTCTATTCTGTATGAAATTGGTTGATAGGCACTGAGTGGTACACAGGTATTGCTATTGTCACAGAGGGAATATATACACACAAATACTGTCGCAGAGTCAGTAGGTGTAAACGAGCAACTGTTTATAACCGTAAAATAAGCCTGTTTGTAACCATAAATGACCAACTATTGCACCGAGTCGACACTTTTTACGAAACGACCCGCACGATTACCAACGAATTGTTTCTAAATGTAATTGAAAACAATACAGAGCACGATTATCAACGATTTGTTTCTAATTGTAGGTAAAGAAAGCACAGAGGCACCTTGTACGTCTGTTCGCTATTGACGGTTCGTAATGAACTGCTCTTAAAACGGAGGGGGAACTCCTCACTTTCAAGGGGCCTTATTAATTAATTGTATACACTATTTACAATTTGTTAACCATAAGCCTCAAGCCGACAATCCTATTGTGCTCCGGGCTTGCTGCGGTTTCCGCTAACCGATTGTCTCTCAGCTACAGGTTAACTGGATTAAGGTTAAGTTCCCTTAAAATCATTCAACCATTTCGCATACTGCTTCTCAAAACTGATTTTAGTTTGCTTGACAGTGTGAAGGAAATATGAATTGGAATACTTAAAACAGGCAAAATCTTTTCCAAATCGAGAATAGATCAATTGAGCAGTTGCACACACCTCAGTCTTTACGACGACGCCACATTCTAACTCGATAATATCGAATCCACAGTTGGGAAATTCTTTTTTGAGTCTCTTCAAGAATACAGATCAGATACTGGTTCAGCTTTTCGCTTGTGTCCATGTTTAACACTAGAGTAAGGAGCCATTCCGCGACGAGTAGGTAGTGTATCACATAAAACCGACTGTCTGCATTTTCCTACAACTGAACGAGTCTGATACTTTACAAGACTCTTATCACAAGAATAATCCTGCGGAACAACCGAGGAAGGTTGCCGGCACATCAGGCAGACACTGCTGCACTGGGGCAACGGCAGAGGAGTCGACATCAAAATCACTGTGTGGTTCAGATTCACACACACTTAGAGGGTACTTAAAAGGTAACGGAGAAATGACCGAATGCCTCGGAGATCCAGGTTCGTAGTCTGGACTTTTAGGCTTAAACATTGGAGAGACAGGAGGAGATGGAACCTCGTCAATCTGCATATCAAGTTGGCCGTTCAAAGTTGGACATCGACGGCTAACGTGCGTTTTACAACGTAACATCTCAAGATATAATTCCTCATCGATATCATCGATCCAATAAATAACACTGTTCAACACGGGTCTGATTTTGTAACCTTCAATATGCGTTTCTTATAGACTTTAATGTGCTGAATACGAATCTGCAATCCGTTTTTCTCCAGGACGTACCATTTTTGAAAAAAATCGCAAATTTTCAACTTTGGAAATGTTTTGTACTTTTGCGGTAATAGTTATTCAGTTGCGCTTTGTGCCAAATGATTCTTTGAAGTTTCACGAATAAAATGGTATATGTTGTTATTAGACTATAAACATTTAAATGTGTTTAAATAATGATCAAAGTGAAAAGGACACCGAAAATACACCCATTTTGGCTGATATATTTTAGTTTATTTCAAAAACTAAGGGTCCAGGAGAAAATCTAACTATGCCACGCGATAAAGCAGACCTTTCTGCAAAGGAAAGCATCAACGGAAGTTACAAAATCATTTTCGTTTTCAATATCAAAGCGAAAAAGTTTGGCAAAACACGTGGCGGCGACAGTGGTGCTCCATGACGGTGGCTCCCCGCTCAACGCTCAGCGTAGCGGAATCACTAAACGCGCAGTACTACTGCTGAGTGTCACTGTTGCTGCCGCGTGTTTTACCAAACTATTTTGCTTTGATATTGAAACCGAAAATGATTTTGTAACTTCCGTTGATGCTTTCCTTTGCAGAAAGGTCTGCTTTATCGCGTGGCATAGTTAGATTTTCTCCTGGACCCTTAGTTTTTGAAATAAACTAAAATATATCAGCCAAAGTGGGTGTATTTTCGGTGTCCTTTTCACTTTGATCATTATTTAAACACATTTAAATGTTTATAGTCTAATAACAACATATACCATTTTATTCGTGAAACTTCAAAGAATCATTTGGCACCAAGCGCAACTGAATAACTATTACCGCAAAAGTACAAAACATTTCCAAAGTTGAAAATTTGCGATTTTTTTCAAAATTGATTTTTTCAAAAATGGTACGTCCTGGAGAAAAACGGATTGCAGATTCGTATTCAGCACATTAAAGTCTATAAGAAACGCATATTGAAGGTTACAAAATCAAAAAAAAGTTGAAATTTGTCGAACAGTGTCGTTGCCGTATTCATTATGTATAACACAAGTTTCATCAATGTGACCATGCTAATATTGCTGCTTTCCTCTTCCACGCCGATTCTCATCATTGGGCTCATCATTTACAATAACATTACTTCCATAATCGTTGTCAAGATGATGCTGTATATCAGTGGTGTAATTCTTCAACAGATAAGCCATGAGGAGATTTCTATCGCCAATAGTTCTCTGAAAGGCGTCAACAATTCCATTCCAATCGTCAAGTTCAAGGCGGGAGAATGTCGTATCCACGACATCTAAGGTTGTATTTGGCGTGGTGTGTAGCGATGGGGTGATTATGGCATAAAGCCGGTACACGATAGCTTTGCGAAGCCGGGTCTGGAATCAGGATCCCTGAAAATGGGGGAAATAATGTATGTTTATTACAAAACGCGACGTAACCAACGCAACACCCAGTTTCCGTAATGCAAGTAATTAAGTTTTTCTAAATCAGTCCACATACGTACATAGGAGTGATCACCCAACAACATACCTAAACTGAGGACACACATGCACACACCTAACAAGGGAGACACAAGCATTTTTAGAAGCATTTTTGGGCCAGAATCCAAGCATTTCTAGGCCACTGAAAGAGTTTTGTGACTCAAACGGAGTGTTCAGTGCTTTGCATTGAACCTTCCTCTCTCGAATGAATCGTTATTCAGTTCAAAATCTTCTCATATAAGGACGAAAAACGAACCTTTCCAAACCCAGGTTTCGGGCCAGAATGTGTCAGCATACAGTCGAGTTCTGCGATAATGCCGTTAACACGTGAAGTGTCACGCCGGTGCCTAGGGACCGTTTCTGATGCTTTTAGTCTTTCTATTTCCACTTCATTTATTTAGTAATTTTTGCCTACCGGCTACAAAATGCCCTTTCATGGCTTATACACGTTTGGTTGTTGTCCGCTTATATGTATAGAATTGTATATTAATATAAACATCCTTGAATTTCTAAACACTTCTATAGGAGCGTGATTTCGAGTCGTCGCTGGTCGTTGCATATCCAGATCCAGCAGTAACATTTTGAGTACCGAAAAAAGTAGGTACGTGCGGCTTTTATTTAAATATCTGCAAGTAAACCTCCAGATTATTTCAAGGAAGGGATCTATAAAAATGTAGAACGCTGGAAAATAGTTGAAGAAATAAATGGTGACTATTTGTCACATAAATAATATTATTCTCCAAGAAAGTTTTGAATTTTTGAATATTGACTTCAAATTTGCACGAACTTTTTCCGGTACCTAATATGTTATATATTCAAACCATCGAATCAGCGGTAATATGAAAATAGTAAGGAAACCATTCAATTGCTTAATACATAGTTGACAGTTTTATTGGGAGGCTACGTCAATGCTCTTATCTAATCTCATCATTCTATCTCAATTTGTCTCGATGCGCTCGACGTCGTTCTTTGTCACTGGCCATAGGCAATAACGACAACGCGTGTGGTGCAGGATAGGTGGAACAGAGTGAGAACGCAATATGCTGTCACTAGCCATCTCTCGGCGAACGATCAGTACTTCAAAATGTATGTTTTCGAATATAGAAATGGTTGTTCAAAAAGGCCCTAAATTGGAACAAAAAAAATATCGAATGTACTTGACAGTTGTTCGCTATGAAAATTTATTGGGAAGAAAAGCGAAGATATTGGTAGATTATGTAAAGAGCGATATAACTCTTATGCTGGCCTAAGATACCAAATATTCATAATTGGATATAAATATTGTCAATATTCATAAACACAGTTCTTTCCAAAATCTATTTACCTTTAATATTATGTGGCCAACCGCTACAAAGTTTCGTTTACATACAGGCCTCTTTCTTGTTTTCTCACGGAGGGAGTTTATATTGAGATGTCCATCCGAGTATCGATAAAGATCACCAGGCCACTTATGTTATATGCAATGATAAAGCTTTAATTGACAAAATCAAGCAACGGGAAGTTTCTGCGCCGAATTTTTCAGAGTATTTACCATATAAGAAGCTTTTTAGCTATCACCGTTGTTGTCAACTGCAAACCATGTCTTTTCGTTTTTTGTATTTGTCCCAATATTACGCTAGCATTTCATCTTGGTAACGCATGCTTTAAATAATGTATTTTATATTGAATTAGATATTCTCGTAAGGAGATCTTTTTCAATCACCGAACATTAATCATGGATTTGATTCACTGTGTGGCTGATCATTTGTTAAGCCTGATACGAAAAAGGTGTATAATGCAATAAAACTTCATTGACCACGACAAACACTCCGATACATGGTTCGATCGAGAGACTTAGTCATTGCTTCAGCCTAAACGTTTAACAAAGAAATTGTGGCTCAGACGTAAAATATAATACAACGAAAACTACGAGCCTATCACCAGCGCTATATGGACAGAAGTAACCAAACCTAGTAGTATTGCTAGCAAAGAAGATGGTCGCTTCACTCACTGTAAGCAAGACGCATTATGTCCGAATCTCACGAATTTCCCAAATCTACCCTGACTGAAGAATTCTGGATATAATATATGAAATATAATATAATTAATGAAATATAATATATGGATAAATAAAGGTGTACAAAGATTACACAATTAAACAAGTCATTATCGGCATGTTAAACTGCTGATATGTATATTAAATACGAAATTTTAAACCACTCAAAGGCAAAACTGATGCGCATCGCGATATTATGCACATCACTCCAGAAACATCATGGAAATCATATATGTTTATATGCCAGCAACGTTGGATCGTCATTCACTAACATCTTTGACATGGTTTTGACGCAACAAGAAGAATAAAATACAAGATGCCAAGAAACTTACAATTAGGAAAACTGGACCAAGTGTTCTAAATACCTAAACTTGTAGGTATCACCCCCACGTAGCTAGAGTATCTGATACGTCAGGCTGTCTAGATTCCGTCCAAATGACCACATTCCTACTAAAAACTTGAGAACGAGTAATCTATGGCGTACTTGTATCGAGATATATATTTCGATAACAAAGTGGAAACTGCTTGTGATACTGTATGTTAATAACAACAAAATGCACGCAACGCTTGTTTTGTCTAATGTTTTGGATAATCAATTCTCACTGCAGTGTCATAAAACACCGCTGCGCTATTGTAGCCAATCAATGCCAAAACAAAGAATGTTGTTTTGTTGCAAACGAAATACTATTCATGTATTGTATATATGTATATGGATAACATACGCGGTATTTAGACGCGAGAGAATTAAAGATTGCCAGACGTCATCGAATGTATCAACTGCCAAGACAAAAATCTTCAGCTCACTGTATGAATCACAATGAAAGATTGCATGGTGCGTTTTGGATGTGTTGGAAATCCGGAAGCTGGATCGGGCACCTGAGCTTTACATCACCATTATTTCACTATTCAAATAAGAACACGATAACATCGTGGGCGTTATTAAAATATACGGAGGGAAACTAGTTAAACAACTGAACCTTGTGAAAAATGTGTTACTTCAGGATGAGGGTAACAAAAGGAATCACAATTAGACATAGCTCATCACAGAGCAATACAAAAGCATGAAATCATAAAGAATGACGTCACTAATAAGATTCTGAGGCTAGGACAATAGCCAAACCAAATGAACATTCTAGTCAATATAGTTTTGGTAGACGCACAAAGTTTTCGTCGTTCAGCTGACTAATTATAAAACGGCCATAATCAGTGTTCGATGATCCGTGACATGAAAATCAATTTTGACAGGAATACCGCGCTCGATATTCACGCCAGTAACAGTGTTGGATATACATGCCACAAGCTGAAATGGTAGCGGAACGTTGGAAGCAATTTCTGAACAACATGAACTTGTTTTGGGCTTCGATGGAAAACGTATGTTATGTTGGATTGTTTAACGTAACGTTGCCTGATCAATGTTTACCCTTTATCATTGCTCTCCTGGTTAAGCTTGTGTTTCTAAATTCATTGCGTATTCATTGAGTTTTGAGCCGTTTAGAAATTCGTGTTAAACTTTGACGGCCGCATACTTTATTCAAGGACTCTCGTCAATCGCCGTTGACTATTGCGTAGATTCTGTCGCCTGCAATGGACACAATTCGCATAATCATTCATGGTGTAATTATAATATATTTATTGGTGAGGAAGCATTGAAGCCATTATTTATACTCTGTTTCACCTCGCAGCTTAAGGGTTAACACCAGCTTAACAGGCCTAAACATTGAGAATTTTTTGTGAGAAGATAAATCCAGGAATGAATGACCCATTTTTTGGGTTTTTTTATTTATATCTCAAGCTGTAACATCAAATTTTTTTGTTCCAAATGGCGCCTCATAAGCCCTGGAGTGGTCCACGCTCAACTACCGAATGATAACTACTGCAGATGTGGACCTAAAAAAATTGAAATGTTTTGAAAACTACATTAAATTTACAATAGAAGTACGTACGGAAATTTTAAAATCCCGATTTTTGCGAAAATGCTCAAGATTTTTCGGAAAAGGTCCAACTTTACTAAAACAGATACGTGGTTTTCTGTTGATAAAAACGGAAGTTCTTAACTACTCGAAAAATCCGTACGTACTTTCCTGAAGAATGAATTTTTGGAAATGTGTACAAAATTTCAAGCGATTCGGTTAATATTTGTTCGAGTTATCATTCCGGCAATTTCATAAAAAGTCGTTTCGAGAAAAACGCGTTTAAAGTTTAAGTAACTTTTTTTGTACATAACAATGGAATTTTTAAACTTATCTCTAGTCTGCTATTCCTGCACCATACGGTTGCCCTTCTAGAAGAGAATTGTCCTCGTTTTCTTCTTTTCTATAGGTTTTCAATGACGATCAAGCATTTTTTGCCATATCCGTCAAGGACCGTTCAGAATATTGGACTAGATGCACGTCCGCATGTACCTAAAAATTGTAGCTGTTGACGCCCATTTTTAGTCCTAATATTTGCATGATGTGCATTAATGTACTCATCCCATCGATATAAATGCATACAGAAATGTATGCAGCAATGTCTAAAATTTTGTTGCCACTTGGGAAAGTTTTTGGTTCAGTAGACCTAACGCTGGGGTTGAAACTCTCATACCAAGGCTATACCAAGCACATTCAAGGGTTCATCGGACTGCATCTCCTTGTGACGCGCGAGCCCATGATCAGAAGGATCGAGATCGGAAAGAACGGAGGGGCAATTACTTGCCCACTTATAGAAGCGGAAACTGCCCTTCTGGAGAAGGGCCTTTAACTGTTTACGGATTTGAACTAAAATTTCCGAGTCTCCGGCTCCGAAAATGCAGTCGCCGACATACATCTGGTTGTGCACAACCGACACAGCAAGAGGATTCGCGTGACCTTCGTCAACAGCGATTTGTTTAAGGGGGTAGACACGGCACGTGACCTCTCCGATTTGGAAGGTCGGTATTACAGCAGCTTTTTCCTGCACAGAAATGGTAATACCGACAGGCGAGAGGGAGCTGCTTGTTATTTCGCTATTCTAATCTGAATGTGGAAAGATATTGTCAGCTGTTGCGTTGTACTTGAAAGAATTTAAACGGAAAGTCTGCTGGTAGTGCCAGCGTTGAAAATTTATTGTACATTTTAATTATGTACTTGAAATGTGGTTATGCTACAATATGTTTCGTTGCAGTAAGGAATTACAAGTGAAACGAAAAACTAGATGAGGGGCATGGTATTGTTAGGTTAGACATTATTTTGTTAGCAAAACACTGAAGCGGAACATGAAAGTTATGCACTTATTATCAGATAATTAAACGTCCTACGTAGAAAGCAGTCCTACGTAGATACTGCATTCATGAATTATCATGATGTACACCCTGGTTTGCTGTTCAAAAATTGTTCAGAATATTGATTTCTACAACATATTCAAAAATCCCTCTTCTATACATTTACCGAAATCAGACCCACTCAATCACCCACTCAGTCAACCCTCCTATAACGCGGTGAGTGCGTACTGCGTTATATGGAAACCGCGCTGTAAGAAACTCGGATTTAACCGTACAAACCAGGCTAATTCGTAGCGCGTTCTATGGAAACCGTCTACCGCGTTGTATGGAAACCGCGCTATAAGAAACTCAGAATTAGTACAAACCACATCATTCGTACCGCGTTATATGGAGACCAATAAATACAAAAGACAAGATAAATTATAAATTATTTTTATTGAATTGAAGAGTTCATATAAGCCTTATATGAACTCTTCAATTCCCTATATTATAAGGAAAAAAAAAAAATGAAACAAAAACTAAACTAAAAAACTGTTTTCCAACAAAAACAAGAAAGACTTTTGTAAAATTATGTAATCTTTCAACACTCATCCTCGCTGTCAGATATGAGTCGCCTAACTCGCCTTCTTTTAATGGGCAAAATGTCTTCCTCACTTGGTTCATCTTCACATTGGTTTTCGATTGTAGCTTTTTTTTCTAACACCACTAAAACCTCTCTATAGGGAGCTAAGCAATTTCTTAACTCTCTTTTAAACTTTGCGCTGCGCACCGTTGAATGATCAGTTTGAATGAAATGTAGTTCTAATTCTTTAGCCAAATTTAGCCCTTTTTTCACATCTTGTAAATCGAGATTTGGCACCCATTCGTTTTCCTTATTTTCGTTTACCAATGCATTTGAGGTGGGTGCATCAATTAATTCCATCAGTTCTTCCTCATTTAAAGTTTCTTCCCCGAGTACTAGTTCTCTTACATCCTGATGGTTTACTGCAAATTCTTCTTCGCTTAAACGAGAAGCAATGTTTACTATTTCTGTAACTGGGACTGAAAAAGTAGAATCATCTTGTATTGCTTGAACCATTTGAGGTAAAAGAGGTTTCCAACACGCATTAAGCGTTGATGGTTTAATTTCCGCGCAAGCCGATGACACGGTTCTAATACAATCTAAAATAGAAAATTCCATCCACACTTGAGTAAGAGTTTTATTTTCATTATTTTCTAATCTGTCGAAAATGGTTTGGAAAAGTTGGCGTGTGTAGTACATTTTTAAAGTTTGAATGACTCCTTGGTCCAAAAGTTGTATTAATGACGTGCAGTTAGGAGGAAGGAAGACAATTTTCACATTTGGATGATCCAGTTCTATGTTGTGGCAACCAGCGTTATCAAGAACCAATAAAACTTTGAAATACAAATTTTTTTCCATCGTATAGGTTTCCACTGCCGGGATAAAACAATTATACAACCAATCCTTAAATAAATCTTGAGTCATCCAAGCTTTCTTATTAGATCGCCAGAATACAGGCAATTGGGTCTTATTAATGTTTTTCATTACACGGGGAGTTGAAGAACGATTTATTATCATTGGTTTTATAATCAGGCTCCCTGATAGATTGCTGCACACATGAAGGGTGATACGTTCTTTTGAAGGTTTAAACCCCTGAGCACGCCTTTGATTTTTCGAAACGAAGGTCCTAGATGGTAGTTTTTTCCAATATAATGCCGTCTCATCGGCGTTAAAAATCTGATCAGGTGAATAACCTCCTTCATTGATAATTCTAGCTAGTTCCAGCTTATAATTTTCGGCAGCCTCAGCATCTGCTGAGGCCTGTTCTCCTTGAAACTTAATATTGTGCAATGAGTACCTTTTTTTTAGTTTTTCAAACCATCCTTTACTCGCGACAAACGAATGATTTTCTAGCCCTGCATAAGAATGCCCAATATTCCTTAAATGTTCGTAGATTTTAAATGCTTTCTGCTTGATAAGATTTCCACTGATAGGAATCTTTTTGGCTATACAGTCTTCCAACCAGATCATTAACGCCCGTTCCATGTTAACCATATTAGAATTTCGTGTGCGAGTAACACGTTTCGCACCTAACGGACAGCCATCTGCCACAGTTTTCCTTATATTATCTGCATTTTTCTTTAAGGTTCGAATTGTAGATTCATTCAAATTTGTTGATTTTGCAACAGACGATATTTTTTCCCCGCATTCTAAACGATTTAAAATTTGGATTTTATCTTCAAGCGATATAAACTTTCTTTTTAATCCTTTCCTTGTTTCTTTTGTGTTTGACATGATGCAAATCTAGGGTTAATAATTACTTTATTATTATTATATTAGAACAAATGAAGAATATTACTTACAGTATTGTGTAATGTTGTCCAATTATAAACCACAAATTAAGCAGCAAAAAGCTAAACGAATGGACGGTGCAGACAAAATTTTAGAAAGAATTGGTCACCAACGAGACGTACTGTGAAAGAGCTCTGAGACGACTGAAACCGATGCCGTAAACGGCTAAGAGATAAGCTTGAATGTTTATATAAACATATCCAGTTAAAACCATTCATTGGGTGCACGGAAAGAACTGATGGGACGTTGTTGAACGGAAACCGCGCTGTAAGAGTACCGCGTTATAGGAGGGCTGTCGCAATTTCAGCTCCGCGTTATATGGAAACCACGTTCTGAGAGTACCGCGTTATAGGAGGGTGTACATTGTATTATGATGACAAAAATGCAAGAAAAGATTGGCTGGAGAAATGGACTATCCCCTCCACGTGGGGGATTCCGCCTTGGCCGTAGCGACGCTCGACGACGCGGTGTAATACGATCCGAACCGGAGTATCGGTGTGACTAATACTAATTCAACGATGAAACTTTTTTATTTATTAATTTTTCTACATGCAACTTTTACCAATGTATCTGGGAGATCTTTCTGATTCAAATGAGACCAAACATGATATAGTTTGAATTATATTTACTTGTTGATACAGTCTTTCTGATACGTATTCAATTAGTATCAACAAGCAAATATAATTCAAACTATATCGTGTTTGGCCTTATTTTAATTAGAAAAATCTCGCAAGTACGTTAGTAACAGTTTCATTAAGAGAAATTCAGAAAGTAAAAAAATGAACACGTGCGGGACTCGAACCTACAGAAAAGTTTCTGGCGGCCCGAGACAAAATCTCCGCTCGAGCCAATTCATTTAGTTAGCTGATGCTCACATTTGTAACAGATGTGGCAACAGCGCGACAGAAGTCTTGATAAGTTGTGGCAACTATGCCTTACTGTGTCTGTATTCACGTATGTATCACGTATTCACGTCTGAATCGGCGTTCGATATTACATACGTACATACATAGGATCGTATATGATTACAAAAAAAATCAGGGAGTCAACTGTTGACTGATTTGGAGACATTTCCTTATTACATGTTTTATACAAAATAGTCAAAAGAATGCAAAAGAATAATAATAAGAGCAATAATTTCAAATAATTGCTGTAACTACCACATTCTGAAAATATGATATCAGTACATCAATACTTGATATATTAGTAAAAAAGTTCCAATCTCTTCTTTTTTATTTTAAATAATATAGCCATATAATTATAACATAAATTCGACAGCGATTTCAAGTCAAGCATGTGTTACAGTAAAAGCGTTTAGTAAATGTACACAGTTCCCAGTCAATACCTAAAATGCATATGACCTACCCTATAATCGTACGAAAATGCATACATTGACTGCATCACGCTTTTAATGTAGCACATGTAACAAGCCAACGCTTTAGTTTTGCTATGATTTCACGTTGCTAGTCCTCCTGAGTGGGCGCCACCTCATCAGCACTACCTGAACTAAATTTGTGACGTCACGTGCTCTGTTTTAAGGGCCCCGACTCCTTTGAGGCCAACTCCGAATCGATCTAAACGCCATTCGACAGATCGGGCGTTAGTGAAAACAGAAAAATCGTCTGCTTCGACATTTGACGGGGTGACATCTAAACTCATTATACAGAATTATAAACTCACGATGTGACATCTAACGTCATTAGGCAAAATTATAAACGAGGAGTGGGAGGCCATAGTTGCCAAATCACATCATTTAAGAGTTCTGTCGCACTGTTGCCACATCTGTTACAACCCTGGCCATCAGCAGAATGAATCGGCTCGAGCCGAGATTTTGATTTCTGCCGACATACACATAACTTCTGCAAACTTTGTCGTAGGTTCGAGTCCCCCTCAGGTTTCCTTTTTTTTACATTAATTTTTTTTTAATTACTATCTATATGACAATGATCAATATTTATTTACAAATGTTTTAAAAATATTTTTTAAATATTTTTATATATTATAGCGTTTTTTTATGCTACCGTTTTTAATTTCAAGTATCTTGCCGATTATGGCACTGTTTAATATTTATAACATTCAATTAATTTATTTTGTGCATTTTCATATGTCTTATAATGAACAGTCGTAGATGAAGTGCAGGCGAACTCGCTGTATACTTTAATATTATACTATTTCGCCTTTCTTTTACAAGCGAAGGACCCCAACTGTCCTACTTCGATTTTAACGATCTTGTGTAAGGTGATAGTATATAGGAATCTAATGATAAGTGTCAAATATTAGCCGCAGTTATTCAATATTTTTATAGATATAATAGATATAATATATATTTTATAGATATAATAGATATAATTTTATAGATATAATTTTATAGATATAATATATATTATTATATTATTTTATTATAATTATTTTATTATTATTATATTGTTATTATTATATATATAAATATTATAAATATTATATAATATATATAAATATTATTATTATTATATTATTATTTGATAATGAAATCAAAAAAGAAAAAATATACCCCTGGCGAGTATCGAACGCAGGAATTTCGCTTTACGAGCCAACGAACTATCACACTTCGCAATCAAAGATTCTATATATAACATAATTTTATACTCATAGTAGAGATAGAGTTACGTACCTTTAATTGTTTATATCTATAAAAATATTGAATAACTGCGGCTAATATTTGACACTTATCATTAGATTCCTATATACTATTACCTTACACAAGATCGTTGAAATCGAAATAGGACAGTTGGGGTCCTTCGCTTGTAAAAGAAAGGCTAAATAGTATAATATTAATATATACAGCCAATATATATGTGGGATTGGAAGTTTTAGTGAAATTAAACCGGTGTAAGTGTAATATATTCAACGATGAGACACTATTATATATTTATTAACAATACGATACACTTCCTTCTACGCTGTTCTACACTGTTCTACGCTATACTACGCTGTTCTACTCTACGCTGCTCCTCGATCTACTCTATTCCGCTACTTAATCCACACTGTACATTTCCATTCATACATCCATTCGTCCTCAGTCATTCTCTCCTCTCTCTCTCTCTCTCTCTCTCTCTCTCTCTCTCTCTCGTATCCTTAAAACATAGCAAAATAAGGGACACGGTTCTGCAGGCCATAGCTGCTCGCCTGCAGAACATCTGTGTCCCAGGTAGCGCGGTCAAAAATGTCCTGGGCCCCGACGTTGGGCGCTTCGCACTCCCACATATATATATTATATATATAATAATATTATATTATTGTTGTATAATATAGTTAATATATTTCATATATATTAACATAGCACCAAATGATTGAAATTTTGAGTTACACATTTTGAGTGCCATTTCCATAATTGGCAAGATATGTACATGGGAAGAAAACGGTAGAAAAAAGCGCTTCAACTTCATATTTACGTATATTAAATTAAAGTATTTAACAAATATTTTTTGTAAACAAATATTGATCATTGTTATATACTTAGTAACGAAAAAAAAATTAATGTAAAAGATATACACCCCAAGGGGACTCGAACTTACAAAAAACTTTGCAGCGGCTCGAATCAACATCTCGGCTCGAGCCGATTCATTTTGCTGATGCTTATGTTATAATTGTAACAGATGTGACAACAGCGTGACAGAGGTTTGATACGTGCCGGCAACTATGCCTTACTGGTGTCTGTGTGCACGCATCACGTATTCACGTATGAATCGCCGTTCGTGGTGTGAAATTATAACTTACATTTACCGACTGATTTGTATTTTTATTGACCCTGACGGTAACTTGGCCAAATTCACTACAATATACCATAAACGCCACCGACGGAGAATCAGTGAACTATTCTTACGTCGGATGCGTGCAAATCGTAAATTAGATTCTCCGCTTTCCAGAAGTGATAAATTGTGAAAAATCGAATTTCTGTGATCTTGTGCTACTTCAAGGAAGTAGGGGACTTCGTGTTATCAGTGAATAAACCATTAAATCGTTCAATATTTGCTAATTGGGAAATGTGTCAATATGCCTGCAGCCATCTTGTTGCCTACATCGGTGTCTGTCTCTGGCTTGCCAGTTTAAGAAATAGATTTCATCTGAACGCATGGTGTTTATTGGCGTTCAAACGTAAGTCCCCGACTGTGGTGAAGTCTACCCGTGTGTGCTATATCCGCGAAAGTTTCATTAATGCAATTATTGAGACAGGATTTCGAATTTTAGAAATCGGGTCTCTCTGTCGCGCATGGCGTATACGTGCATGCTTTCCGTTGTTTGTGTGACAGCACGCACACAGGTCATGGCGCATGGAGTCGGGGCCCTTAACGGCAATATGAACAGCGGACGGCGGAACTGGTCTGCAGGAATGCAATCAGGACTATGCATCGTTCGCCTTATATGAGAAGATTTTGAGATGAATAAAGGCTCATTCGACAGAGAAAAGTGCAATGCAGCACGCTGCACAGCCTGTTTGAGCCATAAAACTCTTTTAGTGACTTAAAAAATACTTAGATTCTGCGGTGTATTATGTCAATTTTTGCTCTACTTTGGACACTCATATTATTAGATATCAACACAATCTCGATGAACGGGCTGTGTCGCGTGCTTCATTGAACCTTCCTCTTTCTAATGAGCCCTCGCCGAGCTCAAAATCTTCTCATATAAGGACGAAAAATGCAGAGTCCCAAACCCATGTTGCGGCCCAGATTGTGTCGGTATACAGCTCGCTGCATTACCCGTGTCTACCCCCTTAAGCATTCGTTGTGCATGAAACGGAGCCGAAGCTGTGCCGTAAGTGACGGTATTTAAACGGTACTCGTGTACCGGTTCGGAAGTAGAGGCCCGGAAAAAGATGCACTGGAAGTCGCGATCGCGTGCATCGACAAAAATTTGTCGATACATTTTCTCTATGTCGGCCGTGCATACCAGGCGATGCCGACGTGAACGGAGAACCATCGCGGGTAGATCTGCTTGAGGCTTCGGACCGATAAGCAGCTTGTCGTTTAAGGAGGTGCCGGTCGAAGTCCAACTCGACGCGTTAAAGACGACCCGGATGCGCGACCATATGCAGCAATAAATTTAGAATCTGTTTGGTGCAGTTCCTTTGCTGCTACAAATAATCTACAGTTGATATTTTTTTCGCGATATGGGTGAACCCAATAGTCTCTTTTTCTGTATATTCGTCTTCTATAATGATAGTACACTATCATATTTTCCTCGTCACTAGCGTCAGTATCTGGCATAATTTTACTAGCTTGCACGGTAGATCCCACTTACCTGAAGCAACTTCTGTTACTATTAAGTAGCTGCGTGTGCGGAGCCGACTCACTAACCAGTAAGTAACTAGTTTGCGATTTCAGTCACCAACCAATTACGTTTCTGCATAGTAGCTTCGTATACGGACGGCCTAACTGAAACTGATGCAGGTTTCATGAAACCTAGGAGTCGATGCAAGCATCGCAACTTGTTTCATCATGTAGGGGACCCTTAACACTATTTCTACCACGGTTTTGTGTATACCTATTTCGACCAACAGGTGTCTTTTTACACCTTTGAGTTTGAATACAAATATCTTGGGAATAATTGTTAAAAACTAATTTCTGTTTAACTTTTTTCACTATGTCGAAAAATGCCATGATATTGATTGTTCATTCAAATAACGAGTCATTTCTTGAGTACTTACTTTGCCACGAAGAAAGTCAAACAATTCGAAAAGTTAATTTCTTTGATTGCTACAGCGTTTCCCTTTTACGTAGAACGGACCGAAATAGTCCACGCCATTTTTTAACGGACGAGTCGCAATTAATCAGATAGTTGGGCGGACTGGTCGGCTTTGCCTTGATATACCGCAGACATTTGCAGATCATAAATCTCGCCAGGTTTTCCCCGTCAATTGGCCAATAACTCTGTATTGCAGCATGCAAAGTTGCTTGTGTACCGGCGTGTAAATTCCGAATGTGCTCATATCGAATAATGAATGTAGTAACGGGATGAGACTTTGATAACAGTACTGGATCCCTTTGCGTGTATTTAATATCCGCGTTTTTCAGGCGACCCCCTACCTGAATTATACCGTTAGCATCGACAAAAGGTGTAAGACCAATTAGCTTACTAGATGCGTCAACAGGTTATAATAGAAATGTCTGCACTTGCGTCAGTTTAATAATTATATATTATTATATTATAAGGCTGTTCTTTTTTGACGGGAGAAACTGAAATCGGAGACAATAAGCTATTACTCGTTGTAACGTGTGAAATGAAGAAAACTTATGAAATAGATCGAATTTATCTAACAACTGATTGCCACTTACTAGTGGTATGTTGACACGTCATACAGTGGTCCAAAACTAAAAGCTAACTGTTCATGGCGCGCCGCGGCGCCTGGATCGGGCGTTTGCGTTGAAATAAACAGAATAATCCATCACTGTTGTAGTAATGTGTTTTATTATCTTAAATTGCACAATATTAAATTATATTACAATGAACCAACAAAATTATTTTATTAAAAATATTAAAATTATATTATATTAATTATAAAAGGGAAATATAATATTTATATATTATTATAAGTAAAAATAGTAATTATATTTATAGATAATAAACTTTGCACTAGGTTATTTTATTTATCTAAAATTTATTGCATCGTCATCTTCTTCTTAAAGATCTTCTGCCGCAATTAATTTTTTAATTTCAGGATTAAAATACGTTTGTTTGTTAAAAGTTTTGCAATGTTCTGCTGAAATTGAAGATGTTAATGTGTCAAATGTATACAGGGTATTTTACCTAACTTAACCACCTTAAATATATCGCTTATTTTATATGATAGAAAAAATGTCATGGGGAGAAAATATTCTGTTCGAAGGCGCCAATACGGTGATGGGCCAAATTTTTTTCGAGATTTCAAGGTCAACTTTTTTTTTTTTAATGGGACTGCATATTTTCACTATAACAGTCTTATAGCTTATAAAAAAACGTATCCAACGAGTGCAATATGTTGACCTTCACGTAACCTTTAGCGAGGAAATTATGAAATGTTTGTCACTAATTTCAGTACGCGTTCGGGGACGGTAAGTGAAGGAATTTCAATTTCATTGAAACAGTCTTAAGTTAAATATTTATTTGAGAAGGTGTTCAAAATGTGCACCATGAACCTGGATACATTTTTGGAGGCGGTAAATAAATTCTTGCTGTACATTTTTAAGTTGTTCTACAGTAATTGATCTACATTCATGTAGCACCCTTTGTCGCGTGTTTTCTGCTGTTGTGGGAACATCATTCTAAACTTTACTTTTTAGATGTCCCCACAGAAAGAAATGAAGTGGCGTAAGATCCGGCGATCGAGCTGGCCAACAAATTCGTGCATCGCGTCCTATCCAACGATCGGGCAACATTCTGTCTAATACATTGCGTGCGACGAGTGCATTATGAGCTGGACAGCCGTCATGTTGAAACCACATCCTTGACCACATCCTTGTAACGGAACGTCTTCTAGCAGTATGGATAATTCATTTGTTAAAAAATCTGCATAGTTTCGACCATTTAATGTTCCTTCGATAAAGAATGGGCCAATAACTCGGTGGTTAATGATACCGCACCACACATTTACACTCCATGAACGCTGATTCTGTACTTGCCTCAGCCAATGTGGGTTTTCCACAGACCAATAATGCATATTGTGCTTATTTATTTGCCCGTTATTCGTGAATAAGACCTTATCAGTAAATATTGGGTTGAGTCATAAGTAATTGCCGTTCTTTCGCATTAAGTTTATTAGTCTTCTAAGACGGTTACAGAAGTATTTAATCTAAAATATAATCTCCATTATTAAATATAACTTTTTCCCATTTATTGGGTAACTTGTCGATCCCAGAAGCAAAAAAATCGGGATCTTTAGATGCAATGAATGTATCAATGTATTCACGCACTTCGTTGTTATTATTGAATTTTTTACCACTTAGGGAATTTTGGAGGGATCGAAACAGATGGTAATCCGTTGGGGCAAGGTCCGGTGAATAAGGGGGGTGAGGCAAAACTGTCCATTTCAGGTCTAGGATTTTTTCTTGGGTGAGCCTTGCCGTATGCGGTCGAGCATTGTCGTGCAGAAGCATGACTCCCTTGCGATTGACAAGTGCTAGTCGTTTCTCCTTCAATTGTTCTTAAACTCGTGCCAGTTGTTGCACGTATAAGGCTGCTGTAACCGTTTCGTTGCGCGGTAGCAACTCGTAATGGATGATTCCTTTTCGATCCCACCATACGCACAGCAGAATTTTTTTTCCATGCAAATTTGCTTTAGGCATAGCTTGAGGTGCCTCATTTTCACTCACCCATTGCCTTTTTCGAACAACATTTTCATAGGAGACCCATTTTTCATCTCCTGTAATTAATCGATCGAAAACGGTTCGTTTCGATACATAGACAGGAGCGATGTGGCAATTGCCATCCTGTCTGCTTTGTTTTTCTCCGATAGTGCGTGCGGAACCCATACGCCTAACTTGGAAACCTTTCCTAGCTTCTCCAGGTGACGACAAACGGTAGATTGGGATGCTCCCATCTTATCTGCCAATTCTCTGGTCGTTTGCCGTGGGTTTTGTTCCACCAGTACCTTTAGAGCATGGTCATCGATATCACTTGATCGTCCAGGTTTAGGTTCATCTTGAAGGCTGGTATCTCCAGAACGAAATTTAACAAACCAATTTCGCACTGTACGTTCTGACGCCACACCTTCACCGATAACGTCACATATCTTCTTTGCGGTATCGGCCGCATTATTACCATTTTGGAACTCCCACAACATTACATGCCGAATATGTTGTTTTGACGTCTCCATTTCAACTATCCAGAAAATTCAAATTGTAATCAATCCGCACTCGCTAGCTGTTGCTTTTAGACTGTTTAAGCCTTAGAAATAAAGGAACCAGCATGGTGACAGGGGACTGCAGGTCATTCGGAATTTCCGAAAAAGTTTATGACCCAGTACCGGCAAAACACTAGTAAAAAAATGAACACGTGCGGGACTCGAACCTACAGAAAAGTTTCTGACGGCTCGAGACAAAATCTCCGCCCGAGCCGATTCATTTAGTTAGCTGATGATCACATTTGTAACAGATATGGCAACAGCGCGACAGAAGTCTTGATCAGTTGCGGCAACTATGCCCTACTGTGTCTGTATTCACGTATCACGTATTTACGTATGAATCGGCGTTCGATACTACATGCATAGGAGCGTAAAGGATTATAACAAAAATCAGAGAGTTAACTGTTGACTGATTTAGAGACATTTCCTTATAATATGTTTTATACAAAATGATCAAAAGAATGAAAAAGAATATTAATAAGAGCAATGCAACAATTTCAAATATTTGACGTAACTACCACATTCTGAAAATATTATACATAGGAGCGTAAAGGTTATAAAAAAAATCAGGGAGTCAACTGTTGACTGATTTAGAGACATTTCCTTATAATATGTTTTATACAACATAGTCAAAAGAATGCAAAAGAATAATAATAAGAGCAATGCAATAATTTCAAATAATTGCTGTAACTACCACATTCTGAAAATATGATATTAGTACATCAATACTTCCAATCTCCGTAAAAAAGTTCCAATCTCTTCTTTTTTATTTTAAATAATATAACCATATAATTATAACATAAATTCGACAGCGATTTCAAGTCAAGCATGTGTTACAGTAAAAGCGTTTAGTAATGGTACACAGTTCCCAGTCAATACCTAAAATGCATATGACCTAACCTATAATCGTACGAAAATGCATGAATTGACTGCATCACGCTGTTACTACTGTAGCACATGTCACAAGCCAACGCTTCAGTTTTGCTATGATTTCACGTTGCCAGTCCTCCTGAGTAGGCGCCACCTCGTCACCACTACCTGAACTAAATTTGTGACGTCACGTGCTCTGTTTTAACGGCAATACTAACAGCGGACGGCGAAACTCGTCTACGCCAGTGCAGTCAGAAGTTTTCGTTTTTCTTCCTTATATGAGAATATTTTGAGCTGGGTGAGGGCTCATTCGAAAGAGGAAGGTTTAAAGAATTTCGCGGCACGCCCCGAGTGTGTCACAAAACTCTTTTAGTGACCTAAAAATGCTTGTATTCTGCGGGTGTATTTTTTCGTTTTTTGTTACACTTTGAACACTCATATTATTAGATATCAACACAATTTCGTTGAAACTCCTGTGCTGCGAAACTCGTTGAACCTTCCTCTTTCGAATGAGCCCTCACCCAGCTCAAAATATTCTCATATAAGGAAAACAAACGAACACTTTGACACCCATGTTTCGGGCCATATTATGTCGATATACAGCTCGCTGCATTACCCGTGTCTACCCCCTTAAGACCAACACAAATTACTATTTCCATACCCTCGTAATAATAATAACCAACAGCATTTTTCCTGTCGTTTATATTCCTAGCCGCGTAGCGTATGAAGTTAGAAGAACAATAGAAATTAGCTAGAAATTCAAATTGAAATAAATTAAAATCTATAAAAATTAATAAAAATATATTTGTTGCATAGCAATAATTGTATTATATTCTAGGATTTCAAATAAGCATCTCCCATTTCGCCCAATATTCTCAATAATTCATTTATAAATGCAATTAAAAAAGAAATTTCATTGATTATTTTGTACCGACAAGATTGCATAATATAAAAAAATGAGGGTTAAATATATGATTTCCGACTTAAAATATTTTTTTCCGCCTTTGAGAGGCAAACTGATTTGCCGTGAACCACTGGTCTGCACTGGATCTAATACGGAGTCGTGATTCTAGCGTCGATGCAAGTTGCATCGATGATGATTCCTCGATGCCGGCCTACACGCATTGCAACATGCATCATGAAACCTAGGAGTCATGCAACATGCATCATTGTGTAGGGGGGCCTTAAGGCATAGTTGCCGGCACGTATCAAACCTCTGTCACGCTGTTGTCACATCTGTTACAATTATAACATAAGCATCAGCAAAAGTGAATCGGCTCGAGCCGAGATGTTGATTCGAGTCGCTGCAAACTTTTTTGTAGGTTCGAGTCCCCTTGGGGTATATTCTTTAACTTCATTTTTTTTTCAATACTAAGTATATGACAATGATCAATATTTGTTTACAAATGTTTTAAAAATATTTGTTAAATACTTTAACCCTTTGCACTCGAGCGGCGCTGTTACGGCGCCCGGCTGATGTGAAGCGTCAACTCGAGCGGCGCCCGGCAACAGTAATGTCTCGACTAGTGTTCCTCGCTCGGGCCCGAATGTGAACACTAATCGTGCGCAGACACGATTCTCGAGCGAGTTCGGGTCGCCTTTGATGTTGTGGCAGCCGAGGCTCGAGGCAGCGTTCCAGATAAGAGGCCAGTTTAAATACCCGTGTACATGACACAATACTAACGCGATCAAAATTTAAGAATAAAACTTCTGCATTTTTTTTCCGCTTTAGATGAAATTTTACCAACATGTTCGTTACAATCTCCTGATTAAAATGACACCAAACACGACATAGATTGGTGCAATGGGAGTGATTATTTCGAAGACCATTATTACTACCAAGATAAGTAAAAATTGTCCAAACCATATCGTGTTTGGTGTCATTTTAATCGGGAGATTGTAACGAACGTATTGGTAAAATTTCATTCAAACCGGACCAAAAATGCAGAAGTTTTATTCTTAAATTTTGATCGCGTTAGTATTGTCTCACGTACACGGGTATTTAAACTTGCCTCTTTCCTGGAACGCTGCCTCGAGCCTCGGCTGCCACAACATCAAAGGCGACCCGAACTCACTCAGGGGGCCACCACCCCAAGTGGTGGGGATAGGAAAAGGACACTAATGGAGACACAATTTTGGACACTAATGGAGACATTACTGTATATGTAAGAGTATCGAAGGTGCTTGAATAGGTATTCAACTGATTATGTGGGCGTGTATGTGTTATATTAATACTGATATTATTATTAATAGTCAGTATTAATATAACACATACACCCCCACATAATCATTTGAATACCTATTCAAGCACCTTCGATACTCTTACATATTTCATATATATTTCATATATATTCTTATAGTTAAAAAAAGAGGAAAGGAATAACAGAAACACATGTAATGATGGATAAATATATTTATTTATTCAAAATAATGTATGGTATGTAATGTCAATAGAAATTATATATATTGCCGCCGTGGCCTCTCCATCCGCCACCGCGGCCTCCCCAGCCGCCACGGCCCCCGCGGCCGCCCCAGCCGCGACGGCCACGCGGCCACTTCGGCGACCGCGGGGGCTAAATAGAAGCCTCTTTACCAGCTTTTTGACCTGAAATATAATAATGTATGTTTAATTTAAAAAGCAAAAAGCAATCATGAGAAAATCAACGCTTTTACTTACTTCTTTCGCCGACATCATCTGTTGGTCCTCTTTTTTTCCTCCCTTTTTTCCCCCTCTTCTCTTTTATTTTCTTCGCTTTTTTTTCCTTACTTCCTCCTTCCCTCCCTTCCTCTCTATATTCTGTGGCTTCTACTTCCATCTGTGTTCAAAGTAATTTATATGTATGTAGGAACTGGAGAAAAATGAAGGGGAGTCATCGGGAATCGAACCCGAGACTTTCTGGTGGTAGGCACTGATCAGTCCATCTACGCCACGGCCCCTTCTTAGGCAACGTGGTTCTTATGTTCCTGTTATGTTCGTTTGATGGAGGCGCCCGATCCCACATGTATACTGTTAACATATGATTAAGGATGTAATATTATACTTGCCGATTACACTGTTCGACAGATATCAATTTTTTTTAGATCTAACCTTCAACACGCGTTTCTTATAGATATTGATGTGCTGAATACGAATCTGCGGCCCGTTTTTATCCAGAACGTACCGTTTATGAAAAAATCAATTTAAAGGAAAATCGCGAATTTTCAACTTTGGAAGTGTTTTGTGCTTTTCCGGTAATAGTTATTCAGTTGCGCTTGGGGCTTAATGATTCTGTGGAGTTTCACGAATAAAATGATGTAAGTGGTTATTAGATTATAAACATTTAAATAAATTTAAATAATGATCAAAAAATAACTTTTCCACGTGATAGAGCAAAACTTTCTGCTAACACAAACATCAGTGGTGATTAATTTCGTTTTCAATATCGAAGCGGAATAGTTTGGTAAACCACGCGGCGGAAACAGTGACACTCAGCAGAACAAGACAGCGCGTCTGGTGATTCTGATACGCTGAACAATAAGTTTGGGGACGCCATCATAGAGCACCACTGCCGCCGCACGTGTTATACCAAACTATTTCGCTTCGATATTGAAGGCGAAAATGATTTTTTGATTTCCACTTATGCTTACCTTAGCAGAAAGGTCTGCTCTATCACATAGAATAGTTACATTTTCTCATAGGCCCTTTGTTTTTTAAATAAATTGTAAGATATCAGCCACAATGGGTACATTTTCCGTGTCCTTTCACTTTGATCATTACTTATACATATTTAAATGTTTATAATCTAATAACCACTTACATCAGTTTATTCGTGAAACTCCACAGAATCATTTTGCACCAAGCGCAATTGAATAACTATTACTGGAAAAGCACAAAACACTTGCAAAGTTGAAAATTCGCTTTTTCTTTAAATTGATTTGTTCAAAAACGGTGCGGTCAGGAAAAACGGCCTGCAGATTCGTATTCAGCACATCAAAAACTATAAGATACGCGTTTTGAAGATTACAAAATCAGATCCACGTTGAAAAATGTTAGACGTACCTCACGCACCTCACGCACTTCCTGGTTGTTCGACATTTTCGACTTGAGTGCCTTTTGTCTCTAACGCTCTAGTAAGGGAAGTAGCCAGGCGCGCCTCGCGGTTCGCGGCCCGCTAATTGGCTGTCCTGCGTGAGTGCAAAATGCAATAAATAGCTCGCGTTTTTCGCCTTCGCGTTAGTTGTACTCAAACCAAGGACTAGATTGCATCAGAATCTATTTCAAAATTTTGAGTGTGTACATATTGGAAAAAGTGATTTTAGGTGAATTGTGAGGTGAAGTGAAACTGATAAAATGGGTGACAGTGAAAATGTATCCGTGGTGGAAATCCACGAAGAAGAAAAAAGTGTTTGTCAAGATGAGTGTGTGTTCAAAAATAGGGGTCGGCGAAAATTAACATTGAATACGAAGAGATACTCGAAAAAAAGGGCATGGAGGCGGCGCATAACCCTTCAGCATACTTCTCAACCGTCAACAGCTGATGTTCAAGGGCACGCTCCGGACCAAATTATTTATTTGCCATTGGAGGAGGAACAAGAAACGCCAAATTTAAAGGAAATTTCTGAAGAGCCAACAGAAGAATTGGCTTGTGAAATTCTTGAAACTGCAGCCCCTGAAGAATTGGCGAGCGAAATTCCTGAAACTGCAACGCCGGAAGAATTGTTTATTGAAGGAACGGTAATGGACGATACTGAAGAACAAGACTGTGTACCACGTGGCTTCAGTATCGTGGATTTGCAGCATATATTTACCGAATTTAAAAAAATAGGCGACCATGCTAAGAACAGGGAAGACTGTGGAATTGGACACATGCAAATAACCGGCATGAAACGGTCGGGCCTGAGAACCACCCTCAGCGTAAAATGCGATATGTGCCAATATAAAGGTGACATCCACAGTGAACCTGACGACAGCAGTAAAATGGAAACAAACCAGAGTGCCGTTTCTGGGACAATTTTGAACGGAGGAAGCTATACTCAAATGGAGGAGTTTTTTGCAGCAATGGACATACCCTCCATGTCGAAAAAAGAATTTCGGAAGCACCACGATGAAATCCTGAAGTCTTTAATTGCTGCTGCGGAGGAAGAAATGGTAGCAGCAGCAGAAGAAGAGAAACGTTTAGCCATTGAAAGGGGCGATATTGTGCCAGGACTTAGCATACCCCACATCCCCGTTGTGGCCGACGGAAGTTGGATGAAGCGATCCTACCGAAGTGGAACGTACGATTCCGCGTCTGGAATCGGCGTCATCATTGGTTATTATACCAAGAAAGTCTTATTTACCGGCGTGAGGAATAAAGTTTGCCGGATTTTCCGATCTGCTGCGAAAAGGAAAGAACAGCCTCAACAGCACACGTGTTTCAAAAATTGGGGCACCAATCAAGCCTCAACGGCCATGGAAAGTGACGCGATAGTTGAAGGCTTCAAGACCAGCGTCGAAAAACGTGGGCTTATTTATTCAACACTGATTGCTGATGGGGACAGCAGTGTATACAGGGTGAGTCTCCTAACGTGACGACCTCAAATAACTCGTAAAGCATTCGTTGCACGAAAAAATGTTTCAAACAAAAGTTGCATGGTATCTAGGGGGACATACAGTGCTCTAATCTGTTTTTTACTACCTTACTTTTTTATTGAGATATTAGGGTCACCTTCAGTTTTTTAAATGGAATGTCTAATATTTTTTTTCGAATTCGGATAAACCATCAAATTTTGCGTAAAAAAGTATTACACAAAGTGGGACTTCAAATGAATAATTACTGAGATATTTTTGAAACAAATTTTATTTCAAGCGGTGTTCGAAGTGCTGTCCATTACAGTCAATGCACCTATGGGCAATAGCTGCTAAGGTTGAAGTACGACATCCTTCGTTATTTACAATTTTGGGATACCTTTTACGTTTCTGTACATTAAAATTGCCATGTTCTTTGAGTCTTCGACGAAGCCTTAAGAAGGTAGAATGCGATGGCTGATTTCGATCAGGATACTTAGCTTGGTACAAGATCTTAGCTCTTATAGCATTTTCTTCACACGCACCATAAACAATTATCATATCGTATTTTTCGTATGCTTCGTATGACCTGCCGTCGTAAACAAAGTCGTGTTAAGAATCGCGTTGGCTACGCATATTTCCTAATAGAAGATTATTAATTTGAAGATATCTCCGTAATTATTCATTTGAAGTCCCACTTTGTGTAATACTTTTTTACGCAAAATTTGGTGATTTATCCGAATTCGAAAAAAAATATTAGACATTCCATTTAAAAAACTGAAGGTGACCCTAATATCTCAATAAAAAAGTAAGGTAATAAAAAACAGATTAGAGCACTGTATGTCCCCCTAGATACCATGCAACTTTTGTTTGAAACATTTTTTCGTGCAACGAATACCTTACGAGTTATTTGAGGTCGTCACGTTAGGAGACTCACCCTGTATAAGAAAATTATAGATGCTGACCCATACCGTACGCAGATTCGGGTAAACAAAATAGAATGCACAAACCATCTGCTAAGGAATTTCTGCAAGAAAATGAAGGAGATTGTAAAAAAGACAACAGCTGGCCCGTTGAGGAAAATCGTGGAAAGTAGCATTCGGCGAATGCGCGCGGATATAGTGAAAGCCGCAGAATATAGATATAAACAGAATGTAACAACGGCAGAAAAAATCAGAAATTTATATGCCGACATATATAATGTGCCAAGCCACGTTTTTGGAGAATACGCCGAATGCTCAAGACTTGAATACTCCTGCGATGGAAGCAGAAAGGAAGAAGAACAAAACATTGTTCCACAACTTCAGCACATGGGGGTGTATGAACAAATTAAGGAAATACTTCGACCGTTGTTGGCACATACAGAGAGTTTGCTATACAACAGCAATAACAACACGGTCGAAAGTTTTAACGGAATAATCGCAAAATATACAAGCGGAAAAAGATTGAATTTCGGAAAACGAGGATCTTACACCGGAAGATGTGCTGCTGCTGTCCTGCAGTATAACACAAAACAAGTGTTGTCACGCCTGAATACGGCGATGAAAAAGAACCCGCCTGTTACTCTGGATCAATTGAAAAAACAAGAATGAAACAAAATCAGAAGTCCGCTGACAAGCTGAAAGAAAAAAGGATTGCGAAGCACGTACGGAAACAATTCCGTTCAGAAAAGGATTCTAATTACGGGCCGAATCCTCAAAAGCCAGATATGGCAGAAAGCATTTATGCATTGGAGAAGACCAAGCATATGGAAATGTTGCACAATTGGCAAAATAGGAGAGATGCTATTGTGCAAGAGACAATCGGACAAGCCAAAAACCATAAATGGCTAAATTATAAATCAAAACATTTGACGGCCTCAAATTTCGGACGAGTATGCCGTCGTCGGAATGGAACGTCCTGTGCAAATGCAGTAAAAGCATTTGTTTATCCAAGAATAATTAATGCACCTGCAGTGATATACGGGCAAGAGTGTGAAAAATTAGCCCGTGAAGAATTAAGCAAGCTCATTGGTGTCAATATTAAAGAATGTGGCTTATTTATCGATCCCTCAAACCCATTCTTAGGGGCTTCTCCAGATGGAATAATAGACGAAGAGGGCATTGTAGAAATTAAATGCCCGAAAACGGCAGAGAATTTACTCAAACCACTCCTCAAATATTGAGGCGTCCATGTTTTTTATGATAGTCCACGTGACATTGGGCTAAATTTTTTCTACACAATTTTAATCCATTTTCCACCCAGCCTTCTATACTACCGCAATGCAATATAATTAGTCTTTTACCCTTGTTCGTGGGCATTCTTGCATCGCAATTTGAAGATTCATCGGTCCAACCAGTTGTAGCGGTATCATGGGTATCGTACCATGTTCCGTCAAGATAATAGATCATTCTATTTTCTTGCCGGAATGCTGCTATTTGTTCCAAATACTGGGATCTCCAGCTGATCATTCTTTCTTGATCCATAAGATCGGATCTCTTCTCTATTTTTTTATATTTGAAGCCCAACTTATGCAATCGCACGTATAATGTGCTCCTTTTTATTTCTATTCCCTTTCCTTGCAATTTTCTTTGGAGAATTTCGGCTGTCGGTATTTCATTACCGCGATAGCATTCGTAGATTTCGCTCCGAATAGCTTCTTCTACGTTCAATGTTTTGCTTTTTCCGAAATCTGAGCGTTTCTTCCGTTGTTTGATGCCGTTTTTGAGTATTTTATAAATTTTTGATGCCGAAACTTTTGTCAGGGCTGCCGCTTTTTCTATTGCTGCTGATTGCGTTATCCTCTCATTAATTATTATACTTTGTACTGTGTTCAGGCAAAGTTGTTGCGCATCAACTGATAGTTGTTTGTTTGGTTGTTCATTATTTTGTTGTCCTTCCTCTTCCTCGTACTCTTCCTCGTTCTCTTCCTCGTCCTCTTCCTCCTCCTCTTCCTCTTCCACTAACACTTCCTCCTCCTCTTCTCGTACTCTTTCTTCCACATTACTCGGGATATCCTCCCATGGCCGAAACATGTATTTTTGTTACGGTCACACACAACGCACACACACCAACGTATATACATATATATATAAACAAAACTTAATATACTAATAAAAACACACAAAATATATAACAGCAATAACATTAAACAAACAGTAAGGAAAATAAAATTGTAACAGTCTCAGCTATTCTGGCTTCTCGTATATTCGGAAGGTTAGAATTTGTTAAAACAAAAGATATCGCATTGCCATGGTAACTCCACAAGCGTTATACATATATCGAAAGTGGCTCCTATACTACAAACCAAGGATAATACTGCGCGAAGAATTAAAATTCTATCAAATACTTAAAATATTAAATAAAATGTATAGCTATACTAGTAGTAACTGAACTACTAGTGTAATTAAAAATTAATTCATAAGCTTCTCATCTTATTGCTTAGAACCAAACATCGGCAGGGCGCTTACGGCCCTGCCGATCGACGGCATCAATCGGCCGCTCTCCCTCCACTTTTTTCATTTAGCTCTGGACGTACTATATGTGGTCGCGCATTGTCGTGTAAAAGAATGACGTTTTTGCGATTGACGAGGACACTTTTCATGGAGTTTCTCTTGCACTCTTTGCAACTGCTGAACGTATCTATCCGCAGTAATCGTTAAATTTGACTTCAACAACTCGTGGTCAATTATTCCTTTACAATCCCACCATACACACAATAAAATCTTTTTGCCATGGATGTTTGCTTTCCGATCTTGTAGGGGTGGTTGATCCTTATCAAGCCATTGTCTTTTGCGGACTATATTGTCATAGGTAACCCATTTTTCATCGCCTGTTACAATCCTGTTTAAAAAAGGCTCAATTTTTACCCGTGAGAGCAGACTTGTGGCGAATGACATGCGATCTTCTTTATTCCGTTCACTGAGATTGTGAGGTACCCATACTCCTAACTTGCTGACTTTCCCTAATTTCTCCAGGTGGCGGTTAACAGTTGATTGTGATGTATTCAACCTTTCTGCTATACCTCTTGTTGATTGACGTGGATTTTGCTCCAATATTGCCTTTAACACGTTGACTGCCGCGTCACCCGTATTCGGTTGACAGCTAAAGTTCCAATTAGGCCGCGTCAGTCATCGGTGACTGACATTCAACTTTTCGTTCAGGCGTCGCGGTTTCACAGTGTTAGTTAGCCGACCGATCGGGGAGATCTCCCCCTTTTGACAGTTCTCTGTGGCGCGTGCGGTCGGCTAAGTGTTAAGCTACGCCGCGGCGCGCCGCACACTGGGACAAACGCCCAATCTAGGTGGAAAAAATTCATAAATCGTTTTGCGATGATCATAATGCAATGAAATTTTATTTTTAAACTTAGGACCTGGTTTTCTAGTGTTTTTAATGTTAAAAAATAATTTACATGCATTAAATACAGGATTTTTAATTTATAATTTATTTTAATTTTTTAAAATTTAATTATTTTAATTTAATAAGTAACACATAATAAAATATAAATAAAATTAATACATAATATGAAAACATAATGTAATTAGTACATAATAAGTGTATGTACAGGGTGTTTGAATATATGTGCCGTTTGATGTAGGGTAACGAAACTATTGAATTGTTATAAAAGTAATATGAAAATGGTTTATTAAGAAAATTATTTAGAATGTAAAACTTTAAAGCATTCTATACAAAGCTGGGGTTGGTCGGGACAACTTGGACAATAAATTGCTGTTTTCTTTAAATTCTCTCGTGTCTTTGATCGGTCCGTTCGACGTCTTTTATCTGCATAACATTGTTTGCATGCGCGTCTAATGCTTCCTCCGGAATCATTTTTCCGAACGGCGATATTATGCTGACTCCGACGAAGACAAGGATTTGTTGTATTTTCAGTCAACCCTAATAACTTCGCAGCTAATAACTCTCTAAATCTTCTAATATTTACATTCTCCTTTGTTGCAATTTTGTAAACCGTCAAAGCGTTTACAACAGAAATTCCCAGAAGGAGTTGAATGCCAAGCTTTCGGTACCATTTGATTCCTTTTCTAATTGTGGTGGCATAAGAAACCATTTGGTCGGAATAATCTATACCACACTTTCCTGTATTATATTCAACAACAGCTAGTGGTTTCAGTGTTGCAAGTGTCTGTTGGTTTGGAGAAACAGCACGAATGCTACGATTTTTTTTTGTACTTGGTACCATGATAGGAGCGTGTTTTGTTGATAAAATTGTCGCGTCCCGCGTATCTCTCCATTTGAGTACGACAATCCCGTTATCATCTTCTTTGGATACCATCTCCCCTTTTCTTAGTTTGCAATGAAGAATATCTTTTGGAAGGAATTCTTTGTTATTCCTAAGTGTTCCCACTACATGGGTCTTACGGTTTGGGCATGATATCGCCAACTCATAACTCGTGTAAAAATTATCAATGTATAATGTTCGTTTTTGGTAGAAAAGTTTCTCTGCAAGCTGAAGACATACATTGTGTGCCAATCTCGTTTCTCTAACACCATCAGCTGATTTACTAGAGTTAATTTTCATCGCCCATGTATATCCCGTGCTTGAGCATAATTTAAATAATTTGATTCCGTATTTGTGCGCTTTATTTGGTATATATTGTTTGAAGATCAGTTTTCCGCGCCATGGAATCAACGTTTCATCAATAACAATGTGTTCTCCAGGCGTGAATATTTTTAGATACTTTCCCTCCAGTTTGTCGAAAAGTGGACGTATTTTTCCAAGTCGATCGTTACGGGCAATGGACACATTACACTGTTTGACAAATTTCAACTTTTTTTTTATTTTGTTACCTTCAATATGTGTTTCTTATAGACTTTGATGTTCTGAATACGAATCTGCAATCCGTTTATCTCCAGAACGTACCACTTTTGAAAAAATCAATTTTGAAAAAATCGCCAATTTTCAACTTTGGAAGTGTTTTGTACTTTTACGGTAATAGTTATTCAGTTGTGCTTGGTGCCAAATGATTCTTTGAAGTTTCACGAATAAAATGGTATATGTTGTTATTAGGCTATAATCATTTAAAAGTGTTTAAATAATGACCAAAGTGAAAGGGACACCGAAAATACACCCATTTTGGCTGATATCGTTCAGTATATTTCAAAAACTAAGGGTCCAGGAGAAAATCTAACTATGCCACGCGATAGAGCAGACCATTCTGCAAAGGAAAGCATCAACGGAAGTTACAAAATCATTTTTTTATTCAATATACAAGCGAAATAGTTTGGTAAAACACGCGCCGGCAACAGTGACACTCAGCAGAAGTACTGCGCGTTTAGTGATTCCGCTACGCTGAGCGATGAGCGGGGAGCCGCCGTCATAGAGCACCACTGTCGCCGCCACGTGTTTTGCCAAACTTTTTCGCTTGTATATTGAATACAAAAATGATTTTGTAACTTCCGTTGATGCTTTCCTTTGCAGAATGGTCTGCTCTATCGCGTGACATAGTTAGATTTTCTCCTGGACCCTTAGTTTTTGAAATATACTGTAAGATATCAGCCAAAATGGGTGTATTTTCGGTGTCCCTTTCACTTTGATCACTATTTAAACACATTTAAATGTTTATAGTCTAATAACAACATATACCATTTTATTCGTGAAACTTCAAAGGATCACGTGGCACCAAGCGCAACTGAATAACTATTACCGCAAAAGTACAAAACACTTCCAAAGTTGAAAATTCTCGATTTTTTTCAAAATTGATTTTTTCAAAAATGGTACGTTCTGGAGAAAAACGGATTGCAGATTCGTATTCAGCACATTAATGTTTATCAGAAACGCATATTGAAGGTTACAAAATCCAAAAAAAGTTGGAATTTGTCGAACAGTGTAATATGCTGATGGGTCTGTACGCCGATGGAGTCGTCGAGTCCTTTCCGGGTTTCGGAAGGAGAATCACCCGCGCTGTCTTCCATGTGCGCGGGAGGGTTCCCTCGAGCAGTGTTATACGACACATCGTCGCGAGGTCAACCAGCCATTTCTCGGCAATCAGTTTGACCACTTCCGTCGGTAAAGCGTCTATCCCTTGTGCTTTCCCGACCTTAAGCGCTTTAGCCGCTTTCGTCACCATCTCCTGAGTGACTACGGTCGTGCACAAGGTGTCATGTGCTGGGGCGAAATCTGGGCATGGGGTTACCTCGTCTGGCGGTCTTGTGGTGGTGAAGAGGGCATTGAGCACCTCCTCTACCTTTCCCGCCGGGAGGGTTAACATACCTCTCGCTTTCCTCAATGTGTCCGGCTTTACCTTTCCCTCTTCCCTCCGGGGGGCTTGTTTGAGTCCCAGTGTTATTTGTCGCTTTGGGACCCAATCCCTCCTTGGAGAGGCGCGGTGCTGTCTCTCTGTCTTTGTGAAGGGAGGGAGGTGTCGTAGTTGGTACATTCCTCGCCTCTTGGATTTTTCCCTTCATCGCCGATAGAGCCGCCACTGTCCGGGCGCACTCTTTCCTCATTAACACGTTCCCGCCGGCGCCGGAATTGGTGTTCCGCGCTGTGGGGCGGCACTCCTATTCATGCATCGCTTCAATTTTGATCGCGTTAGTATTGTCTCACGTACACGGGTATCTAATCTTGCCTCTTTCCTGGAACGCTCGAGAATCGTGTCTGCACAGGATTAGTGTCCACAATTATACATGTACCACCGGTGGTACGCGCCGCCCGATGGGACCATCATCGATGTACCACCGGTGGTTCACGCCGGCGGGAATGGGTTAAGGCATTGACATTCTTGGGTGCATTCGCGTATTCCAAGAAGGTCTTGGCTGAGGTTTCCGTCCGGCTCCTTAGTGTCTCCAGGTCCCGTAGAATCCCCATAAGATCTTGTTGTGGAGGTACTGCTGCCCCCTCCCAATGTTTCCGTCTGCTCTGGAACTCCTCTTGCGTCCGCGGGCTCCCCGTCGGAGTGCGGGGTGAAAGGATAGGATGGTTGATCCTGAGTGACTCTGTCCGCTCTTGCTCCTTGAGGCTAGGCTTCTAGCGAGGAGTCGCCGCCGGGCCCGGTGGGCTCCTGAATAGCTTTGCTTTGGGAAGGAACGGGTTTGACAGTCCTGTTCCTTCCTGCCGGATGGAAGGAGTCTTGCCTAGTTCCACTGTCCACGATGTTTTATGGATTGTGCCCGTCCCAAGAGTCATCTTCCCACCTGAGGTACCTCTAAGGTGGGTTGAGATGTACTCGGTTGGCAGCTTCCCCATTGGGGTGTGGAAGGTGTCTTCCGAGGGTTTCCTCGTTTTTCGGGGTGGGGGGACCTAACCGCGAGGGACGTCCTGCGACGGCGGGCGGTCTCCTCCTCCTCCGTGTCCGTACCCGATAGCGTCGAGGCGTCCCCAATTCGAGAGGAGAGCGAGGCGATTGAACGCGTCGTGGACCTCTCGTCTGTTTCTGACTCAGGGATCGCCGTGCGGGGCATGGGGATGGGGAAAAGCGGTGAGTACCGCCATTCCTCCTCCATGTCGCCCTTTCTACCGGGGGTTTCCTCTATGCTAATCCCACCCGGCGGGGTTGCATTTTTTCTTATTGGGATTAGGATCGTGGTCGTTGTCGTGTTTGCCGTCGTCGTATTATTAATGCTTGTTTTTGTACGGTCGTTGGTTAACGACCCGGGGGGGCCCGCTTGCCCACCACCCCTCGGACCGGTACTGGGGTATCCATCCCCTGCACCGTAAACTTCTTCTTTTTTATCTGACATTACATCAGTCTTCCTTTGGGTCATTCTCGTTTTCCTTGTCGTTGCCAAAAGTCGTATAAGTGTCCAGTCCATGTTTATCAGTTATTAACCCATTGGTATATAGAGAGGAAATATTAGGTCAACCCGGACAGAGCCTCTTATCCGGGTAAGGGGACTAAAATACTGCAGTGGTGGCCCCAGGTGCCCTGCAGAGAACGTTTGCGACTGCATAATTTTAAGTCACTGCGGACATTCAACCCTCGGCACGTTTCCTTACACCTTGGTTTGTGACTGTACTGATCAATATCCGAATCAGAATCAGACGATGTAATTCTATTTATATTTCTATTTCTAGGAAATCCGATTTCCTCCTCATCGCTGCTATCCGAATTTGTGTAAGCCTCGTAAAAGCTTTTTTTTTCAGGGCTATTTGACTCACTAAGAAATAAGTTTTCCATTTTTCTTTTCAACATTTCAACGAATTAGGGTAGAGATTTTAAGTTATACCGCTCGTTACTCGGCAAAGATTCAAACTGATCGTGTACAATGGCGAGATGAGAAACAAATGCGAAGTAACGGAAACAAATAAACAGACATGATACCATGGAAACAAACGGAGCGAGAGATTATTCTTGCGACCCCCAGCGATTCGCATTCTTAAAATATCGGTGGGGTACCCAGCAGAATACGCATCGTACAGCGGTACACGTGGCCTGAAGGATATTTCACTGTAAACGCGCGCGGCAGTCAACGTGTTAAAAGGTTGTCGGTTCGTCTTTTAAGGTCGTAGCTCCAGAACGGAATTTTATAAACCAATTTCCAACTGCCCGATCAGTTATTAGTCCTTCACCATATACACTGCATATTTTTACAGCTGTCGCCTTAGCACTATTGCCTTGTTTAAATTCCCAAAGCATTACATGACGAATATGTACTTTTTGATTCTCCATTTCAGAGGTTAAAAAAAACAGTTTAACGTAACGTGTATCACACAAAACAGTTGACAAAAGATTAACTGAAGCCTCGTCTATATAGTGAAAACAAAAACTTGTTGTCATGGTAACTCATAGCGGGTAGATACGAACAATAGATTCTACTTACAATTAGCTGCATCGGAAGTTACTTATGACTCGACCTAATATATACCACGCATTTACAAGCGAAGTACCGCATATCAGTTGTATTATAATTTTTCTGTACCATTTAATGGTTTTTCGTAAACAACTATAGTACGACGCCATTTGGTCTGATAAATCGACACCCCTTTTGGCATTATTATATGAAAAAACAGCATCAGGCTTCAGTTTATTTTTTTTCCCTTGAATAATTGTACACTTGTGCTTCTTCGAAGTAGTTACCACACAAACTGGTCTTTTGTCTGTCCATTTCAAAAATTTGACTCCGCTACGATTTTCAAAACTTATAATGTCGCCCCGTTTCTGTTTTTGTTTTGCTTCTGCTGGTATAAATTTTTTGTTTATTTTCACAGTCCCACAAATATATGTTTTTTTCTGCAAAAGTTCTTCAGCCAAAGGGACACTCGTATAATAGCTATCTGTAAAAAGTATGCGGCCCTCAAATAGCAAACCACTTACCAATCTCATTACGACATCATGCGAATGTGTTTTCTCAATGGTCGTTGAATTTTTTCCGGCATAAATCTCCATATCATAGGTGTATCCTTCAGGCAAACACAGTTTATATAATTTTACTCCATACTTATGCCGCTTGCCTGGAATGTATTGGCGAAAACCGAGACGTCCTCTCCATGGTACCATACTTTCGTCTATTACAATGTTTTTGCCAGGTTTGACAACATTTTTGAAGGTATCAACAATTGTTTCTATCTGTTGTTCAATGGATGAATGCAGGAGGTGGAAGTATCCAGTAAAATGAGAAAGACTCTCTTGTTGAATTATAAGATACCTTTATTTAATATATAATATGACACTTGTTTGCTGTACTATGCTTTCTCTAAGACTGAGACAAGCCCGGGCCCTTGTGACCCTCGCTGGGGACGGGATGTCGCCCCCTCGCAGGACCATGTGCCCTGATTGCCGCACGCATAAATAAGTCCCGTATCGTACTAAGGCACTTGACGACGATCTCGTCTTACTCTAAACAGTCTAAACCTTCCGATCGTCTCCATGCACAATACTTCCCCTCGAGACGGGACGTTTCTCGCTTTCCTTACACATCGGAAAGTCGAGACCAAGTCTCTGGGACAATAATTTATGCTTCGGACCTGGCAGACCTTTTATAAACACGTCGGCCACCATATTGCCAGTTGAGATATATTTTAATACTATTTCCTCGTCCTTACTACGTTCGATTTCACCGCTCGGCTTATATTTATCACGCAGAACATTCGCGTTCTTTTGACGCTCGACGATTTTGCAGGTATCATTATTTAAAATCGATCCTAATTCGATGGCAATGGCCTGGTGCCATTCGTCCGCATCTGGGCCCGCGATAGCTCGTTCTAGAGGGATTTCGGCCATAAATGGCTCTTCGACCGCGGCACTTCCTACCTGCACCGTACTATACTGCTTTCGAGGTCTTCCCCTCATACCTGTAAGTATTTTCTTCGGTCTACCTCTACCTCCCCGAGACTGCACGTCTCCGCGACTATCACCGTCCGCGTTTGACTCGCTCGCCCTATCGCTTGGTTCACCTGAATCGCCCCCATTCTCGATACTATCGTTTCGGTAGTTTCGAGAAGATAGATCGACATCGATAATCATGTTCTCTTTTTCGCGTTTGTCGCTGCCCGTTTCATCCCGCTGGATGCTCTCGCAAGGAACATTTTCCGAATTATAATCGCTATCTAATTTAGCTGGATTCGCGCTATATTTCTCCAGAAATCTCACATCGCGCGCAATCTCTACCCGTTTACCTGCCTGATTCCATATTCTGTATCCCTTTGAATATTCAGAGTATCCTACAAAAATGCCTTTTCGCGAACGCGGTTCGAACTTCCCCTTGTTCGTATCGTTATTTAAAAAATAAACATCGCACCCAAAATCGCGAAAATGTTTTACACTAGGTAGCTTCCCATAAAGCCTCTCGAATGGAGATTTTCCGGCTAAAATTCTTGACGGGCATGGGTTCCGAATGTAATTCGCCGTCGATACGGCTTCTGCCCAGAACGATTTCGACAAACCGGACTGCGCGAGTAAACACCTCGCTGCTTCTATAATCGTCCGATTCTTTCGCTCAGCTACTCCATTTTGCTGTGGGTTATACGCGACCGATAACCTACGTCTTATCCCGTTATCGTTTAAAAACTTATCAAAACGTGAATTTACGTATTCTTTCTGTTGAATTCTATTAGTAAAGCTCTTTATTTCTGTAGAGATACAACGTAACTCACTCAGTCGACTTACACACACAGTGACAAAAACATAACGCGGTGTTAATAGGTAGTAACAGATAGATGGCGTCGTTGCGTCCCGTACAATGCGTATTCGTCAACACTTTCCCATTATCCGATTGAAAAAACTTAATTTTACGACCAGTCTGATTTTCGACGTAACTTTTAAAATCCCTAAACGCATCGAATACTTGATCCTTTGACTTTACAAATCGTATTTCGCACCATCTAGAATGATCATCTATAAATGTAACGCAGTACAGTAATTCTTCGCTTGACGCTCGCCACGATCTCTAGCGTGGCCGCTCGCGATTCATCCCCGCCACTGGAGGGGCCCCTCTAGCTTTCAGTGGAAGGAGGAATCCGTCACCTTTTGACTAGCCAACACGTCGCGGCGGCTGACGGCCGCGTTAACCATTTAAAGATTAAATGCCTTCGTATCGGTGAAACAACACTAATGCAACAGTGAAACTTTTTTATTGTTACTTATATCGCTATAGTTTGTTTTTTTAAATATTGCTGAGATTGTGGTGATTAAAATGAAACCAAACACGATACTATTTGGATTATATTTACTTACTTAGTAATGTTATATGTAATGGGCAAGGATGCTTACAAGGAAAGCTCTAATTAATGAATATGTAGTACTTATCTAGCAATTCGATGATAACTGCATGTCATGTTCACTGCTCCTTTGAGTATTTTTTTTTTTTTTTTTTTTTTTTATAGGGTGGAGGGGAAAATGCTTTGCGCACACCAGGGCTTGATTATTGGTAGTGTGGGACTCCTCTGTATTAGAGTTTACCCACTAAAAACCCCTCCCCCATATTCTCACATAACTTATAACTACACTTCCACACTGCACTTTTACACTGCACGTTTACACTGCACTTTTACACTGCACTTTAAACTGCACCTTTACACTGCACTTTTACACTGCACTTTTACACTGCACTTATTTATTTAACAGGTAAGCTTCCAGGCCTTTGACGTGATATTTCACACATGAAGCTTCATTCTTTGTTAATTTCTTCAATTTTTTCAGTACTTCTTCGAGAGCTTCTTGTCTCTTTTCCTCATCTAGCTCTTCTTCATCACTTTCTTCTTCTTGAGCGGGATTTTCCTCTTCTGAGTCCGGTTGGTCGTCGATTAGAATCCTCTCCGCTTCATCACACGTAGACAAAAACTGAGTCATCTGCTCGTGCGATATGTCTGTATCAAGTTGACTCATGACACTTTGCATTTCATTTTCTAGGAAATGCGTGTCGTCAATATCATCTGTCGTTATGTTTATTTCCGACATAATTTTACGCCAGGTGTTCCGAATATTCAGAGTACTTATCTCTGTCCACGATTTATGCAATAAATCAATGCAATCTTTTATCGTATATTTTTTATAAAATTGGGTTGTGCCACCTTCATAGGTGAGCACACACTCCAGCATTCTATGGCGGAACAGTCGTTTAGTCTTTTCTATCAGACCTTGGTCCATTGGCTGTAGAATCGATGTTGTGTTGGCCGGCATATAGACAATCTTGAAGTACGGATTATCTTCTTCCGAAATTTTATGCCCTTGAAAATTGTCCAACAATAACATTACTTTTCCACATATCCGTTTTTCCAATTGGTATCCACGAACTGCTGGCTTGAAATAATTGTTATACCAATCGGAAAACACGGATCGATCCACCCATGCATTTGCCTGCGATTTAAAAACCACTGGCAATCGATTTTGGCAATGTTTTAATGCACGGGGGTTTTTATATTTATAAATAACTAACGGCATCAGTTTGTGATTGCCGGTCGCATTAGCGCATAGAGCAAATGTAATGCGCTCCTTTCGGACTTTAAAACCGCTGACGGATTTCTCTTGTTCCCCTGCCAGCGTTCTGGATGGGACCGCTTTCCACAGAAGGCCACTTTCATCCATATTATAAATATTTTCCGGATTTATGCTTTCTTCTTCCACTATCTTCTTCATTTCGTGAACAAAACTCGTTGCCGCATCCACGTCAGCACTTTCCTTTTCGCCATGCGCACGTACAAGGCGTATACCGTGGCGTCTTTTTACATTTGCCAACCAGCCCATGCTGATTTTAAATCGTGACGACGATTGGACATTTTCTTTTATTTCTGCTGCTTTCTGCAGCATTAAAGCGTCGGTCACAATATCTCCTAAAGCTCTTCTTTCCAAAAACCATGTCACTAGCCGTTGTTCGACTTTTTCGTACATTGGTTTTCTGACTATTTGCCGCTTTCTTTGCAGTTTATTTTTGTCTGCAAATAGCCTGACGCTTGCAGCATTTCTCCGTATGCTTCTTACGGTTGTTGGATGCACACCATATTTTGCAGCAATTGCTGATACGGATTGTGACGAATCTAATTCTTCTAGTACATCTAGTCGTTGCTGCATATTTAAAATGCACCGCTTTCGAGATGCCATTTTTCACTTAAAGTCACGATTGTCACTAATAAATCACTATTGTCACTATTAGAAAACCACTAAAACTTAATTAATAAATAATATATTAAATAGTAATAATTGTCACTGAAAATAATTACAGTAAAGGGAATTGCACGTGTCGAAATGGTGCGGGAAACTTCGCAACGATGTGCTTGCGCTCAACGTCAAGAAAGTAATGAACTTCTTCGCGGCCATAGTAAGCGCGCTTTAAACTTAAACATTTGAGAATCGCCAGCCGTTGATACCGCGCAACTCAGAACGGTCTCATATCGTTTTAGGATTCCAACGGAAATTCGTTGTCAATGCATTCCCGGCGCTCGTCGAAATTCGTTTTGTGTTCATCGAGGAACGTCGAAAAGGCCTTGTGTCGCCGCGACTGTCGGACCGACACAAGGGCTTGGCGAGGTTCCTCGATGAACACGACCGTTCGCGAGCTTTCCGTGTAAGCATCCTTGCCCATTACATATAACATTACTCAGTAAATATAACCCAATTTCTATCGTGTTTGGTCTCATTTCAATCACCACAATCTCAGCAATATTTCAAAAAAAAAATTATAGCGATATATGTAACAATAAAAAAGTTTCGCCGTTGCATTAGTGTTGTCTCACCGATGCGAAGGCATTTAAACCCTTTACTGACGCCCGACTTCTCATTCCACTTTTTCTTTCGCTCGCTGTTTCTTTCTGTGGCCGCCGATATCGGTGCCTACATAGTAGCCGGGCGGCCGAAATATCTAGGGACCCAAAGTTCACCTAAATTTGCTCGGCGCTCGCGGCCGGTCCCGAACAGCGAGCGCCAAGCGAAGAATTACTGTACCTATTACCTGCATGTGAGCGCTTTCGCATGGGACCACAGACGTCACTGTGAATTATTTTTAATATGTCCGTCGCTCGCTCCGATTTTCCCGGAAAAGGTGTTCTCGTCATCTTATTTTCGATACAGACCTCGCAACGCAATGTTCGTTTGAAGTCTTCGATGTTGCCGCTCGGTATCGGATGCCTGTGCGTTTAGCTTCCAGTAAATCCCGCTGATTTAAATGTCCAAGCCGCCTAAGCCATAACTCGAGTACATCGTTGCGTTGAGACTTCGTTGCGTCTTCGTCCGTAACCATGGCATGGTGTGCAGAACCTTTTTGCGCCATGTAATATAAACCGTTCTTCCGAATGGCGATCAGCTTATCGTTGCCTTGCTTGTCGATAATTCTTGCTCGATCCTTCGTAAAGACCACTTTGTACCCACGATCCGTAATTTTTCCGACCGATAACAAGTTTGTTCGTAGATCTGGAACATGCAAAACGTTTTCTATTGTGACGTTCTTTTCCGAATCGTCTTGCTCGATGACCACGCGCACATTTCCACTCGCGCTGATGTCGGTCGACGCGTTGCTCGCAAGATTTAGTTTTCCGCGTCGCCGTTTGTGAATTGTCTCAAAACACTTTAAATTTGTACACAGGTGAGACGTACTACCACTGTCTAAACACCATTGTTCGTCGTTCGTCTCGGTTTGCGCTTGCGTCGCTTCACAATTTTGCCCGATTTCCGACGTTGTGTACAATGAAAAATTGCTGCTAGCACCCTTCGCTGAATGTTTCGAGTTTTCACCACCTTTGCGGCACTCGAATGCTATGTGACCGAATTTCCCACATCGAAAACACTTCGTTTTCGAGCGATCGTCACTTTTATGTTCCACAGCCTTGTTAAAATTCCTTTTCCCGTGATTTGACCTCACGTATCTCCCGGCGATCATAGCGTTAGGTACTACATCGCGTACTTCGCTCTTACGAGCATCGTTTTCTTCGATTATTTTAATTCGTAGAGCTTCGGGAGGCGGTAGCTCGTCGCGCGATTCAATCGCACAGCGGAAATTCTCGAAACTCTGTGGCAAGCTGTATAACAGCAAGATTGCCAGCAAATCTGTGTTGACATCGACATCCATTTCGTGTAGTTTGTCGACCGCATCGAAAAATTTCCTGAGGTGTAGGCGAACATCTTCGCCCTCGTCTATACGCTGTAGGGTCAATTTCTTCAGTAACGTAGCTTTACGTGCAGGACCCCGTGACTGATATATTTCCTCGAGTCTTTGCCAAACTGCACTTGATGTGTCGCAGTTCTTGATCTGCTTCAATTCCGACGGGTCGATCGACAATATTATGTCGGACTTCGCCCTTTCGTCGTTCCGTGTCCACGTGCGGTACGCTGCTTCCGATGTTGCATCGTTGGCCGTCACTATCGGTGCTTTCACTTCACCACTGACGTAGCACCACGCATCGTTCTTGACCAGTAACGCACGCATTTGTATCTTCCACGTATCATAGTTTTCCTTGTTGAGACCTTCGATTTTCACGATATTCGCCATTGTTCACTTAATGTTCGTAGGCACTCGCACCGAACTCAAACAGGAATGTATACGTCGCACGAAAACTTTTCCTTCCGTTATTCGCGACCTATGTACGCGTCGCACGAAAACTGTCCTTTCCGTTATTCGCGACTTTCCGTAATTCACAATTTCTGAGTTTCACGATTTTCTGGATTTCACGATTCCTGGGCCCATAACCTGTTGTTCAATGGATGAATGCAGGAGGTAGAAGTATCCAGTAAAATGAGAAAGACTCTCTTGTTGAATTATAAGATACCTTTATTTAATATATAATATGACACTTGGTTGCTGTACTATGCTTTCTCTAAGACTGAGACAAGCCCGGACCCTTGTGACCCTCGCTGGGGACGGGATGTCGCCCCCTCGCAGGACCATGTGCCCTGATTGCCGCACGCATAAATAAGTCCCGTATCGTACTAAGGCACTTGACGACGATCTCGTCTTACTCTAAACAGTCTAAACTTTCCGATCGTCTCCATGCACAATACTATCATGCTTCGAATTTTGTTCAACCGATCTTCAGTTCTAGCTGTGGTATTGTCGGAAAAATGTAAATATTTAAGAATGCACAAAAAACGATCACGACTCATGGCGTTCTTTATCCGTGCGTTCGTATACATGTCCTTTTTAGACGAATATAATCTAATTTGTGGTATCTGCGTTACACCCATTATAAGCAATATGCCAATAAAGGTGTTCATTTCTTCCATCGTAACAGGCATCCAGACCTGTTGGTGTCTTCTGTCACTAAATGAAGAATTATTGGTGCATTGTGCAGCATATTTGTTTGTTTCTGCAACTATCACTTCTACTATATAATTTGTGAAGAATAATTTATATAGCGAATAAGGGTCATTGCAGTCAATGTCTTCGACTAAAAGCTCCTCTTCTTCCGAATACTCATGTATTAATGTACTTCTTCCTGTTATTTCTTGCCATTCTTTATCGTGATCCTCTTCTTCTGAATCAGACTCAAAATATTCTTCTCCGCTGGTATATTCATCATCTTCATCGTCTTCATCGACTTCATCGTCTGAAGAGGATGAGAGTATTATTGGTCTTGATTTATTTCGCCCCCTTCCAATTATATATTTCCAATTATATCCATATCCATATCTATATCTATGTAGGATTGAAGCGGGTTTATCAATACGTTAGACTAGTTTATTATGAACTTACATACTATATTATACACTAATAACAATAAGGATAATAATATGAATGAGAATAAGACGATCACGTCGACGTTCTGTTCGCTATGTCGATTATATCAATACTGACTTCCCGTTTTGTTCTTTTTATGCGCTTCGCCTTCGCGCATCCTTTGTCTTTCGTGTCGCTAGGCCACCTTCGCACACTCGCTATACGCGCATCGCACATATGCTTCTCGCTTGCTAGGCCACACGCACACGCTCGCATACACACGCACGTATGCTTCTCGCCCGCTTCCATCCCTCATCTATATCTATTTCCATATCTTGCCTCCAGGGTAGTCAGAAAGGAACTGACTTCTTCGCCGAACTTTTTCCAAAACGTCGACCCGGAAGTGATTTTCTGCACGCTGATTGGACATTACAAAAAATGACTAATTGCCAATCAGCATTGCAACGCAGCGGAATTTCCGCCAGGGTGTCGAAGCCTGACCTGCCCGATTCACATTTATGACGCATGCAATTAACTTGTGGCTTGTGGCTTCTTGGCTAAAGATATAAAACATGCTAGCCTGTTTTGGAAGGTACCGAGTTTATTGATTCTGCCAGTAAGTCGTGAAACAATGATTGCTAATAACGCAGCAGTGTTATTAGTTTGTCCTCGATAATCCCTTGACTGGGGCCTGAAGACCGCGCGCTCGACGTCTCTTCGTAAGGAGGGTTTTACGACAGTTTTTAGTTTAGATAGTTTTATTTTCGCTATTTGATTAGTTTTGTAGCCATTCTTACTGTATTCTAATTCTTTACCAATATACCAAGCATTATAACAAATGACTAGCGGGAAATCCCCTACCGTTTCTTCCAAATCGCGCTCCAAGCGCCTAATAGCTACTTGGGCCCAGGGCGCCAAAATACGGCGGGCGTCTAGTTGCTAAAACTCGGATAAATTGAGAAGATGTAAGTGGATGCAGCTAAAACTTGTATTATCTCCTTTGTGAATGTCTAAGGTTTCATGTAGGATAAATTCCAAGTTGAAGAAAATTGAGGTTTTTTTAAAAACCTACTCAAAGTTTCAGTTGTTATAAATTATACACTGTTGTTATAAATTATACACTGTTCGTACATGGATTAAAAAATACTTATAACGAGATTAAATACCTTAAATACACTTCCTGACATATATAAAACCACCATTTAAACATTCATTCTGATATTTTATAACGCGTATCTAGCGCGTTTAATTTTACATCAAATTTTACAATTTTGACTTTAGAACTCTATATCTTGTCAGACAAATATTTGAAACGGATAATATTTTGGATTTTGTAGCTTTGAAGGGTTGTCAATTTGTAGGAAATTTTTTTTTCAAAATGTTAATTGTTAGATTGTTGTTGGGTTAAATTAAATGTACACGCACTTAGAAACACTGAACTTATATTTATTGTAAGGCTAGCATTAAGGATTATATTGATTAACATTCTACGATCAGAACACGTGCAGCAACGCATGGCGTAGATCGGCAACGACTACCGAACGTCGTAGCTGCGCACACAAGTCTGCGCACCACAATACTCATACAGTGATGTGTCCATATAACCGAAAAAGTGGTATCCGATATAACCGAAGAGTTCATCCTCACTACTGGGGGGTATACCCCTCGAGGGGTCCAAGAGTCGATTGTCAATTAATGTCCCGTGATCCTGGACCGGGTATATTGGTGAGCTAATACTAATTCAACGATGAAACTTAGCTATTTCTCATCGTTTTCTTATGAAACTTTTACACAGCATAGCTGACGTTTTTCTGATTAAAATGATACCAAACACGATTTAATTTGGACTATATTTAGTTGCTTAATTAACGGTAATAAGTTTCGACCGCAGAAAAGGATAGGTAGTGAAAAGAAAAGAGAAGCTGCGATCGTGGCATTCGGCAAAGATCAAAGGCCTAGTACACTGTTTAACATACCAATGCAATACCAATATTTTTATTTTCAGTTCTTTTTTTATACAACTTTTACCGATAAAAATGTGACATTTTTCTGATTAAAATGAGACCAAACACTACATAATTTGGAAAATATTGACTAGTAATGACTTATCTTTCATTATTATTCAAATTGTTCATCTACGGATAAATAAAAAACTATCATTTAGTACCTGTGCTAAATTTTCAATGGTTCTTAAACTTATGTACATAGTACATATGTACATATATTGCGAACCTGGAGTGAAGTTTCTATAGTGCGAAGGTCCACGACTGTAGGTACGCTGTATAAGTGAACGTGATACAGTAATGTCTCCCTTACTGTTCCTCGCTCGGGACCGAACGTGAACACTAATGGGGCGCAGACACGATTCTCAAGCGAGTTCGGGTCGCCTTTGATGTTGTGGCAGCCGAGGCTCGAGGCAGCGTCATAGGAAAGAGGCAAGATTAGATACCCGTGTACGTGAGACAATGCTAACGCGATCAAAATTTAAGAATAAAACTTCTGCATTTTTGGTCCGTTTTAAATGAAATTTTACCAACATGTTCGTTACAATCTCCTGATTAAGATGACCCCAAACACGACATAGATTGGTGCCATGGGACTGATTATTTCGAAGACCATTATTACAACCATGATAAGTAAAAATTGTCCAAAGCATATCGTGTTTGGTGTCATTTTAATCGGGAGATTGTAACGAACATTTTGGTTAAATTTCATTCAAAACGGACCAAAAATGCAGAAGTTTTATTCTTAAATTTTGATCGCGTTAGTATTGTCTCACGTACACGGGTATCTAATCTTGCCTCTTTCCTATGACGCTGCCTCGAGCCTCGGCTGCCACAACATCAAAGGCGACCCGACGCTCGAGAATCGTGTCCTGCACACCATTAGTGTCCCCGAGCGAGGGACACTAATGGAGACATGGAATCGAAATTTTACTTTCAAATTTATAATCTCACTACTAATTACCTTATTCTTAACAACTAATATACACATTCCGGTTGCTATCGGAAACAATAATAAAGAGGAATAAAATTATTAATACCATGATAAGTAAATATTGTCCAAACCATATCGTGTTTGGTGTCATTTTAATCAGAAGGTTGTAACGAACATTTTGGTAAAATCTCATTGAAAACGGGCCAAAAATGCAGAAGTTTTATTTTTAAATTTTGATCGCGTTAGTATTGTCTCACGTACACGGGTATTTAAACTTGCCTCTTTCCTTGAACGCTGCCTCGAGCCTCGGCTGCCACAACATCAAAGACGAGCCGAACTCACTCAGGGGGCCACCACCCCAAGTGGTGGGGATAGGAAAAGAACACTAATGGAGACATTACTGTAATGAGTGGACCTCAATTGTAATATGGTACAGTAAATATGGTCCAAATTATATCGAGTTTGGTGTTATTTTAATCAGAAAAATGTCACAAATCTGCTGGATAAAGTTTCATAAAAAAAAAAAAAAAAAAAAGTTTCATCGTTGCATTAGCATTGTTTCACCGATACGCTGCGTTTTGTTTTGGCTTGGCTGCTCGGTCCTTTTTCTTTACTCGCTGTCCTTTTCTACGTTCGACGCTGTCGGCAAATTTCAAACAATGTAGGAAGTATCCGATATAACCGAACGTTCAGTCCCGAGGCTTTCGGTTATATAGAGACTTTACTGTACAACGCTGTGCACATCGATGCTTCTAACACCCCCCTTATCGATTTGCACCATTAAGTTTTTCCATTAATATATGTTTAACATCTTTACGCATTCTTCATGTTTATCTCTAGATAACGATTTTGTAAACACATCCGCTATCATCAAGTTAGTACTAACGTATTCTATTACAACTTCTTTTCGCTCAACTAATTATCTAGTAAAATGAAACTTTATATCAATATGCTTACTTCTTTTATGAAATACTGCATCGTTCGTTAATTTTATGGCACTTTGATTGTCGCAAAATATTTTAATTGGATTTGGTACATATTTTTCAAATCTCATATGAATTAATAGTCTTTTAATGTAAATGACCTCGCGCGATATTTCAGCTAGGGCTGCATATTCGGCTTCCATTGTTGACAAAGCAACAGAAGTTTGCTTCTTTGACTTCCAGCTAATCGGACCTCCGCATAATATCAATGCATTACCGGTACACGACCTTCTGTCTTCCGTATCCCCGGCCCAATCGGAGTCAGTATATGCCTTAAGATTTTCTTCGTCTTTGACATACGTAATTCCATAATTTGGTGTTTTCTTCAAGTACCTCAAAACACGTTTCGTCATAATCCAGTGTACTTTCCTTGGATTGGATCTAAACCTACTCAATGTACTCGCGGCAAATGCAATGTCCGGCCTTGTTGCATTCGCTAAGTATACTAAGCCTCCAATTAATTCTCTATATGGTCGACATTTCATTTCGCATTTTTCTTCTTCTGTCAACTGGCTAGTTTCTTTTATTGTTTTCATGTTCGGTTCGATTGGAGTGAGTGCCGTTTTGGCGTCTTCCATATTAAACTTTCTAATTAAATCCTCAATATATTTCTTCTGAGTTAGACGTATTTTACCCGTAGGACCATCTCGTTCGATTTGAATTCCCAAGATATTATTTGCTTGACCAAGGTCCACCATTTTGAATGCTGACATCAATTTTAATTTGATTTCTTCCAGTACTTTAATATTCTTTGAAGCCAGTATCAAATCGTCTACGTATACTATCAATATGACTCTATCATTGTTTTGACCAAAAACATATACACACGGGTCAGCTGTTGTGCGCTTACCACCATTCGTTGTGATATAGCTATCGAGCTTTTTATACCATTCTCGCCCCGACTGCTTTAAACCATATAGCGGCTTCAATAATCTACAGACTTTATCTTTGTTCTTGTCCAGAGCAAACATTTCTGGTTGTTCCATGTACATTTCGTCAGTTAACTCACCCTGTACATAGGCGGAAATGACGTCCATTTGATGTATATGCATTTCATCATTCACAGCAGCAGCCAGTAACGTGCGAATTGTCTCGTATCTCGCAACTGGAGCGAATACGTCTTCATAATCTATCCCGTATCGTTGTGTGTGTCCTCTAGCAACCAATCGTGCTTTGTATTTCTGTGTTTCACCGTTTTGGTCAATTTTGGTTTTGAATACCCATCTGTTACTTAGTACCTTTCTGTCGTTTGGTCTAGAAACAAGAATCCACGTTTGATTTTCTATCAAGGTGTTGTATTCTTTACGCATGGCTAATAGTCATTCTTTTCTATCTGTCCTATTCATGGCTTCCTCTACTGATATGGGATCCATTAACCCTGCGATTTCAGTATTATACATTTTTCTCGGCCTTCCTACTTGACCGGTTCTCAATAATTGTGGACGACCTCGTCCTCGACGTGGCGGTTGACTTCTTCCGTCGGTTCCGCTCTCGTGCATGTCTTCGCTTTCTGATAATTCGGGGACATTTCCTTCTGATTGTTCGGGAACATTTTCTTCTAATAATTCGGGAACAGGATTCGGAAACGCAAATGTATCTTCCGATGATTTTTCGCTAGGTACGATTTCTTCAAAAAACTTTACATCTCTCGCTTTTATTACATTTTTTGTACCTGATTTCCAAAGACGATATGCCTTAGACTCCTGCGAATAACCTATCATTATGTATTCATCCCCTTTTGGTTGAAACTTTGCCCTTTTTTGCCCTTTGTTTAACGCAATTACTTTATTTCCTATGGTTCTAAAGAAACCTACATATGGCTTTCTTCCCGTCCACGCTTCAAAAGGTGTTTTTCCATTTAAAGATTTTGTAGCGCACCTATTTCTCAAATAGGTTGCAGTGTTAATCAATTCGGCCCATAACGAGTCTGGCAAATTTGCTTGCAACTTCATACATCTTGCCATTTCAACGAAGGTACGGTTAGCCCTTTCAGCTACCCCGTTCTGTTGCGGTGTATGTTCAACGGATATAATTGACGCGAGATTCCATTCTCTTTTAAGAAATTTCTAAAGTTATTCGATAAGTACTATTTCGCGTTGTCGGTGCGGAGAATTTTAATTTGTCGGCCCGTTTCATTTTCAACTTTACGCTTATAATTTTTGAACGCCTGTAACAGTTCGGACCTGTTTCGGAGCATCGCTGTTTCTATGTATCTAGAATAATCATCTATAAATGTCACAAAGTATCTAGCCCCATCGAGTGATTCGGCGCGCATGGGCCCGCAGATGTCCGAATGTACTAAACCTAAGATCTCCGTAGAACGATTATTCGTTTGCTTAAACGGCTGAACGTGAATTTTACATCTCGCACACACATTACAATTTATTTCATTCATTCTACTCTCAAAATTCATACCGCAGACTAAATTATTATTTAACATCTTTTTTAAGTCATTAATATTTACATGTCCATACCTTTGATGCCATTTTAATAATTTCAAGTCACATGACTCGTTTGCGATCATTGCTCTATTTTCTTTCTCATCCACTACATACAAATTGTTACGTCTCGTCGCTGTTAATGCTATCGGTCCGTCTTTTCGAGCTATTGTTGCGCGATTCATTTCGAACTTTACTGAGTAACCGTTGTCTGTAACACTCGACACAGACAAAAGGTTATTTCGTAATCCTGGCACGTATAATGTATCTTTCAATTTCACCGAATTAGTCGCATGGTTATTTACTTTGATATTTAACTTAACGTTACCCGTTCCGGTTGAATCTATACAGGGTGTGGCGGGACGGGTGGTACAACCGAGCAGGGGGTGATACTACATGTAAAAATAAGTCGAAAAAAAGGAATAACATTTTTTCGTTTGACGCTTGGTTTTCGAGAAAATCGAGTTTGAAAATTCTATCCAGTACGCGTGCACTGGACTCTCTCCAAGTCATTGTTCGCTATAAGTTTCCTTTTGCTTACACGTTGTAATGTTGACCTTCCTAATGTTTACATTTTTTACAATAAATGTATTATCCATACATTAACATTTCTTATTTATAATACATATTTAAACCTAAAGGCGGTATAGTGCACGCGTACTGAATAGAATTTTCAAACTCGATTTTCTCGAAAACGAAGCGTCAAACGAAAAAATGTTATTCCTTTTTTTCGACTTATTATTACATGTAGTATCACCCCCTGCTCGGTTGTACCACCCGTCCCGCCACACCCTGTATAGATTCAACCGGAACGGGTAACGTTAAGTTAAATATCAAAGTAAAGTTAGACGTATTCATTTAGATCGTCGTCGGTAAAGAGAACGCCCTCCAGTTCGTTCCTCTTCTAATGCTATTCCTAAGCGCCTGAAGTTGGTACGCAGGATTCGCCACCAGGTCGCCATCGCCGTCGTCGTCTTCGCGCAAGTGGTCGCCCCTTGACCACTTCCTATATATATAAGTTCCGATCCTAAATCCTTACGTCTGGGGCAGGAATCGACTGCAGCCCTACTGATGAGTCTAGGCGGTCGATTCCGAGACGAAACGCACATCCAAATCCTAATATCCTTTTTCCTTCCTCGACATGCCTCCTCTCCCCGGAGAAATTACGGTCCTCAGCAAGTTGTTGCCGCGGCGGGCTGGGTGACGTGGCAAGATCCCTACATTACGTCCCACCTTAGGGCTGGGACGTAACAACGGCACATCATCGCGTGATTTCATTACTACGCTAAAGTTTTCATACTCGGCCGGTAAAGAAGAGAGCAGCATAATCGAGAGAAGTTCGTCCGGCAGCTTGATATCTGCTTCTTCAAGTTCCTCAGCTTTGCTGCTGAATTAGGGTGCTCAGGGTGGGCCATTTAAGATTTGGAATTTGAATCGGCTATAAAAAAAACAACTAATGAATATTTTTTCAAAGTTATGAGTTTATTAGAAAGATTGAACCTTTCCATTTAGGAATGGAAGACAACATCATTCAAATGACTGCCACGGCTAGCCTTACAATACCCCATTCGATCAATCCAATTTTTCAGTACATTTTCGATTGTTTGGGCCTCTATTTCGTCAATGGCAACTTCGATTTCATGTTTCAAGTCATCAATCGTCTCTGGATGGTTAGCGTAACACTTGTCCTTAACGACTCCCCACAAAAAAGAGTCCAACGGAGTCAAATCGCAGCTTCAAGGTGGCCAATTGACATCAGCATTTCGGCTAATTATGCTATTTTCTAAAACAGTGCGCAAAAGATCGATTGTTACGTTGGCTGTGTGGCACGTTGCGCCGTCCTGTTGAAACCAAATGTCGTCTATGTCATCCTCTTCAATTTTGGGAAACAAAAAATCGCTTAGCATGGTGTGGTAGCGATCACCATTCACTGTAACGGCGTTTCCTTGCTCATTTTCGAAGAAAAATGGCCCAATAATGCCGCCAGACCAAAATCCGCACCAGACAGTCACTCGTTGTGGATGCATTGGTTTCCCCACGATGACGTGTGGATTTTCTGAGCCCCAGATACGAAAATTTTGCTTATTGACGTATCCTCCGAGGCGGAAATGAGCTTCATCTGAAAAGATGATTTTTCGGTAAAAATGCTCATCTTCGATCAAACGGTCTTCGGCCCATTGAGCAAACCGAAAACGCATCGGATGGTCATGCGGCTTCAGCTCTTGCACTAATTGAACTTTGTACGCAGTCATACCGAGATCTTTATGCAAAATTCTTCTCAAAGAAGTGCGTGAAATGTTCAATCCTTGAGAACGATGACGAGTTGATGTTGATGGTTGTTCACGCACACTCTGAGCAACAGCAGCGATGTTTTCGGTTGAGCGCACTGGACGAGTACGTACACGGGTTGTTTTATCCAACAACGATCCAGTTTCACGAACTCGCTTCACAAATTTATCCACAAGCTACGTTTTTGGCACATCCTTTTTGTCAAATTTTTTTCGTAAATTTCTTACAGTTTCAGTAGAAGACTTTGGAAATAAGTTTTTAATATTTCCCAACTTTGTTCAAGCGAAAAGCGACCCATTTCATAAATGTCAAACATAAAACTAACTTTCTGTCACATCGGAAATGTCATCCAACCTTCCAACCTCAAAATAACCTATAGTTCCAATTCCAAACGTTAGATGCGTTTGCTTCTGTAATAATTTGATCTAATGCTTTAGCTTTTGTTCCGAAGTCAAGGGGCGTTAATATTTCGTCTTTCAATTCTGGTATTTGTGCGTAGGTAACTATGGTTTCGTTCATTCTGGGCACTGTTATGTTTGTTAAACCTAGTTGTAGTTGAAGTTCGCGATTGTCCGTTTCGACGTTACTAGAATAAAGTGTTACAGATCCTGTTCTACCGGTGCATCCTGGACGCATCTTTACAAGGTTTGCTCCGTTTATGTGTATTGTGATCACGGATGAGGTGCCTCGACATGAAATATGTAAAGCTATTAAGTCGTAGGTCGCCGATATCCATTCATGTTTAGAATATAGTTGAAGCCAAAAAGGTTTTGAATGTTTTAGCACAGCTATTGGACATTCTATTGAGTTCGCAGGCACGTTATTAATTGCTTTGATGCAAAGGTCTGTTAGGTCGGTGTCGAAAACGAGTATATTGCGTGCGCAAATACGTAATTCGGAAACTTTGATACAATGATCTATGTTTCTTTCGGATAGGGTACTGTGTTTTCGGGTTTCCTTATCTATTAATACAAATTTTTCTGCTATTCAGAGTATGTGCAAATGACGTTCGGTGGCAAGCGGTATTATGATCATGGAGTACAAGGCGTAGATTTGTTCTTCTATTATTGGAATTTTCAACTCGAAGCAAAGTTTACTATTATTTAAGACGAATACGTTAACTTTTGCGACCCTGAGAAATTTATAAGCAAATTCATCAGTGTTCTCGAATACCATGCGGTTAGACCCGAATTTAGGTTCAATAGTTCTAAGAATTTCGTTCAACTGTGGCCTTTCAAGTAATACGGGATCAATCTTGCCTTGTTGCCCATTGACGATTAAAGAGCGCAAGTTATTTATTATTTCATTATGTTCGGATATTATTTCTGAGAGTTCAAACAAGCATTCGAGTGCTAGTTCCTTTTTCTGTAGGTTTGTAAAATTTTGATTTGTGGTACTAGAAATCCTTTGAACGTAAGCGTCAATTTTAGATTGAAACTCTTCGTTGTTTTTTAAAATGGTACTAACAATTGTTGTTTCGTTCCTAACCAGAACGCTCAATTGTTTGTTATCCCTATACAAATTGTCAATTTCACTATTGTAATATTCTGCGTCCTTCTAATTGAGTGTACCAAAAAGAATGTTTGCCAGATCTCCTATCGGATTAAGCCATCCTCTTTTTACGCGCTTATGCAAATCTTTACGAGGTCTTGAAAGGTGTATAGATTCGTTGTATCCTAAGCTAGCAAATAACGTGTTTCTATGTGCTAAAATACGATTAAGCCTAGTGACTAAATGATCAATCAGGGGTCGTGGTATCATATATTGCTTTTAAGAAAATAAAGTGAATGATGTAATGCTTCTCTAATGTGGAGTTCCGTTTGTTTGATTTCTTCGAGGTCGGTGTAGACAATAGTTTCCATTCTTTGTGGTATAGGCGTGTGGTTCCCATAGGGTCGAAGTAGATATTTGGCACGCTCTGAAATTTTGTTACGGTTCTTGGGTCATCAAGTGCAAACGTTTGGGTGATGAGAATGAATCCTAATAATGGTGACATCGTGAAACTTACAAAATTATTTAGCGTAGGTAAGGTTTGAGTCTATTTCCATGTACTCTAACATCTCTGTTTTCTAGCGAGATGACGTAGTTTGGGGTATTAACTTCTAGTATCGTAGCTGGCCTAACCATTACGCGTCTATTTTGTTTTTTGCGCTATGTTTATGGAGCATTACTCTGTCTCCTATGTTAAATATGGCTTGAGTCCCGATGATTCGTGCGTCCTGTACTTCTTTATGTCGTTTCTTCCTTTCTTCAATCTTCTTTCGCGCGGCTTCCAAGTATGCGTTCAAAGTATCAATCATTTCTTTTAATCTGAGCAACCGCCTGTTCTCTATGGGGTGTCCGAGGTCGTCGTTGAAGATGAGTATTTATTTATTTATTTAATTAAATTGCTTTAAACCAAATATGGTTTATATAGCAAATACAATTCATTACATATAGTGTGGTACTTAAACATATTTCTAAACATACATACAGACTTTTTAAGATGTAGTAAACAGTTTTACAAGAAGTATTCGAAACAAATGATGTTCAACTAAATTAAATTAAACTAAATTAAATTAAATTAAATTAAATTAAATTGTAACCGAGCATTGCTCTAGAAAACCACGAATAAGTTTCAACACCCTGATATCCGGGTCGATTAAGAAAGAGTCAATACAAAGAGGGAGGTAAAGCTTGCGTTTGTGGAGCAAGACTAATAGCACTCTGCGTTCATCTTCGTAATCCGGACATTGCCAAATGACATGGTTGAGGTCTTGAAATTCGGCTCCGCACTGACAAGCACTATGGGAAATGAAATTAACTCTGGCCAGTGAAGCATTTAAATTATAGTGATTGGAACTGCATCTATTAACAAAAGTCACAAAGTTTCTGGAAAGCCGATGCCCAGTGTACCACGGTTTACCCTCGTCCTTGTGGAAAGCTCGGAAATAGTTTATTCCCTTCATTAGGCCTTGCTTTTTGATTAAATTATTGGTGGACACTCTTGCTTGACTTTTGAGATCCCTAAATAAATCATTAAGGGAAACCCTGATATCAGGTGTAGGTAATTCGTTGGTCGCTTCCTTTGCGAGAACATCTGCGTTCTCATTACCAGAAATCCCGATATGGGCTGGACGCCAAACGAACTTAACAAAGTTTAGGCTATTATTATTAGATACAAAGGAGATATATTTAGATTTAATTTCAACAAGATGAGTATTGATATTGTAACGAAAAATTGGTTTTTGTAAAGATTTGATTACGCTTAAGGAGTCGGTAAAAATAAGGAAGTTCCTACCAGTGTATGTATTGGCAATATCTAATGCTTGGTTAATAGCACAACATTCTGCTGCAAAGATTGAGGTTCTTGGGTCCAAGCTAATTTTCTGAGCTATATTCAGTTGCGGGCAGAGGAATGCAGCACCTACCGAATGAGAATTTGTTCTTTTACTACCATCTGTGTAGATTGCAATAGTGTTGGGGGGGTTAGACTTGATAAAGCTCAACATCAGAGAATTGGGATCAGGGGAATCACGCAAACTTGCGCCCAATTCAACCTCGCAGTGTGGAAGATTAAATAGTATTTCATAGATAGAAGTAAAAATTTGATGTTTTTCATTGGCCACCAGATTAGGACTGGTTTCTATTATATGAAGTAAATTTTCACTTAAGAGAGAGGGTTTCGCTCTACGAGTGGAAAATAGTGTAACAAGGTCTATATCATTATTAAATAAAATTTTATTTGAAGCTAAGTCTTTGAAGGAGTAACATTTTAAGAGGTACTTTCTGGCTAAGAAATCAGCTCTATCCCGAAAAGAAATGAGCTTAGCCTCACTTAGCAAAATGTTTGTAGGTGTACTTATTCTATATCCCAATGCCAATCTTATAGCAGCGAACTGAATTCGTTCCAGCTTTAGAATTAAATGTTTATTTGTAGGATAGTAAACAAAGCAGTTATATTCCATAATCGGTCTAACAAGGCTGCTAAAGATTAACATAAGAGTTTCGGGTGAGGCGCCCCATGAGATGCCAGAGAGGAATTTCATGATATTTAAAAGCCTGAAATACTTTTTCCTAACGGTGTTGACATGAACGTTAAACTTCATGTCGAAGTCGAAATTGATTCTCAGGAACTTGACGGATTTGCTCGATCTAATAACGCAGTTTTGGCTTTCAATGACAGTTTTACCGGGCATTATGTGTCTGTTATTGTAGTGAATGAACACTGTTTTTGGAGGGGATAAATTAAGGCCGATGTCCCTGAGATTAATTCTGATAATTTCAATCGCCTCTTCAAGTAGTATTTTACTCTCATTAACTGTAATGTTATTGCAATAGACAGCAATATCATCTGCAAATTGTGAAACCTGAACATTGTTTGGGGTATTTTTAGCAATTTCAGCCACATAGAAGTCGAATAGAATTGGACTTAGTACCCCACCCTGGGGAAGTCCCTTCCATGCCGTTCTTGAGACGTGGTCCGACGGTCCTCTTATAGCCAAAATATTTCTTTCGCATATCAAGTGCTTAATGAATTGTATAATATTAGAAGAGCAGCCGGCATTGGCCAATTTCTGAAGGAGCACGGTGCAACAAACACTATCGAAAGCAGACTCAACGTCTAAGAAGGCACCAAGGGTGTCCCTACCTCGCTTCATTGCAATCTCAATGCTAGCCGATAAGGCAGTTAAACAGATAATCCAATAATATTATACTGCCCGGTATTCGCCGAAGAGATTTCTTGACGTCTCGGAGACGTCAAAGTCTACCATGGCATATGAAATACATGACGTCTCAGAGACGTCATTGTACATATGTCAAGGGGTTAATGATGTATTGGGCGGTAGCAGTTTCCTCTTCTTCCTCCAGAGCAATCCGACAGGCCATGGGTCACGGGTATTTATTCTGAATGGCGAATCTTAAATCATTCAGCTGTTGGCGGTACCGTAAATTGAAGGATTGCACTGTTTTGGTGAAACCTTGCTTGATGTTGTGCAATTTAGATCGCGCATTTGAAATAGTCTGTTGGATTATATAGAATATTACTTTATTAGAAGACTTACAATATTATACAGGGTGGCCCGGAACTCGCGCGGTATTTTTAAAAAAGGGGTAGCTGAGGTGATTCTGAACAACTTTTTCCTTGACCAAAATATTGTTTGAAGCTTCGTTTTTTAGTTATTAACGAAAAACACTGGCCAATGCGAGCGCCCGTATAGCGCGAGCTCAGTCACAATTGCGCGCGGCCGAGATCGGGTGCATCGAGGGGCAACGTACGGCAAATATTACAATCGTCTTACATTAAGAATAGTGTGTAATTCTTCGTTATTCATCAATAACAATTTAATTAACAAGTCGTTTAATAACTGTCCCGTACTTTTATTCGTTTTCCGAAACGAATAAAGTGTTTTATTAATTATGAAAAAAGTGTTTGGATGATTAATGTTAGAAAAGGGTAGTTAAATAAACTTATCCATTTGACCGCGAATTTACCTACTTCGACGGTGTCTTGCCATATGGTCATTGTACCGATCCTGACCTATTTTTACAATTTAAATGCCACGTCCCGGCGATCGATACAGATCTGATTCGCACTTGTTTCCACACGCATCCATTTCAATGAAGTTTTTTTTATTGAATTTTATTTGATATAAAATATAAAATATTGGAATTAACGAAGTTCACGCGATAGGGCAGATCTTTCAATAAATTAGAAATTACAATACGATACGCTTTCCGAATAGCTTTCTGTTAAGGAAAGCATTAACGAAAGTTATAAAATAATTTCGTTTCCAATATACCATTGCCGCCGCCATGTGTATTGAAAACTATTTCGCTTCTATTGAAATTTCTCGAACAGTGTAATCCCACACTGTCTGGTGTGTGTGGTCTCTCTTCGCAATCGGAGTTCATAGTTACGAAAACCATGCGACCCCATAGAGCGCATGGGTATTCTTTCGTGTAGTGGAGGTTGACGCCAAAACTGCTAGCCACTTAAGCGTTCCAGTAAGAAACATTTGGTCTGCATTCTATTACAACAGTATCCCTTCCTTAACGAATGTTCATCTAGGACCAAGGAAACGCTTAAGCTGGCAGAGTCAATCGACTATTCGAACAAGCAACATGAGAGAGTGTTTACCTCTAGGGGTGGAGGTCAGAAGGATGATAACGCTTGTTTGTAACGCGGCGGGCGGCTAATGATGTGCCAAGCGGTGGTGCGGGGAGAACAGAGCTCTGATTCTTCTCCAAAATCCGGCTCGAAGGACCGTTGTTTAATTACTAGACTGGTGCAATTTGAATAGGTCGTCCCTGCGAGAACTTCTAGTACTGCGGGCAGCCAAGCGATGCGGCCAGATGCCGCAGTCTTTTCCCCTCCAGGCCTTGGGCCTCGCAGAGGGTGTATCTCGGCTCATTTGAGCCGCACATCCTGCATTTTTCTCTGCCTTGTGGGGGAATTTTGTAGACCAGAGTCGTGTGCCCCAGGGCGTGGCACCTGAAGCATCTAACTATTGGATAGACTAGATTATAATACACAGTTCAGTTTTAATGAAAAGTACTTTATTTTATATCGTAATAGAAGGCACGTCCTTATTCAAAGGAGGAACTGTAACGAAAGAAATATAGAAGAGAAGCGAGGAGCATTCGGACCCTATCGGTCCGTCTTAATATAAACACTTTTGTATAAGCATTGGAATTCTATGCCCCAGTATATTCTCAGAACTATAAGAGATAATTTTTGTATAACTGGGTTTTATAAAATGCATAAAACCAACACTAACGACCTTTGGGAGGACCTTCGCCGAGACCATCGTGAAGCCGATCCTGAATCTCCTTGATCCAAGATCTTTCGGTATGGCTTCGGTCGGTATATCTAGGATTACCGTCTGGGTGCCAGACGGAGTCATCCTCTTTGTCCTCAGAGATAGCTCCTTTTGGTCTAGTCCCAAAGTTTGGGCTATCCCTTCCAGGATCTCCGAGGGCTCCGCCGTGGGATCGACGTTCCGAATTTCTATCGTCCATCTCGGCTGTAGAGGGGCAACCGGTGTTGCTTCCCCGAGCGCTTTGCTCAGCGTCTCGGCTACCCCTTGGGCCTTAGCCTTTTTCGACAGTTCTATTAGAACGTGCCCTTCGCGAGTCTTTCTAATCCCGCTTCATTCGCCGAGGCAGTCTTTTCCTCTTTTGAGGACCTCTTTGACGGTTTCTAGGTAGATGGAGCCCTCCTTTACCTTGATTAGGAGAGCTTCTGGCTTCGCTCTTTGGGGCCTTCTCCGTGGTGATTTGGCGGGCGCCGGTCCCGGTTTGCCGAGTGCCTGTCCCCCTTTGGAGTAACCGGAGGGTATAACTCTTTGACGTCCTTCCACGGGGAAGGGAGTACCTCGAGCGTGCTGAATGGCGTTCTCGGGTTGGTGGGTCTTCCCCTCCTTCCTCTCGTCCTTTTTTTATGCCTGACCTCACAGAAGTCCGAGTCGGTCGGATTCTCGGAGGGGGGGGGGGGGCTGCATACCACCTTTGCGTAGGTGGGAGCCACCCCCGGACGGGGCTTCTTCGAGGCGCCCTCCACCTGGGGGGATCTGAGCTTCCTTTTCTGTTGCAGAGGGGAGCGCTTTGCCAGAATCTCATCTTTTTCCGGACACCCCGTTTGGGTCCCGGTACTCGTCGTCCTTTTGGTTTCCTCCCACCCCCGTGGTTGGAAGGGGAGCGTCCACTGTGTGTTTGGGTATGGAGGGGGATGTCCTAACCGGCGCTCTCTTCCCCTCCACGATTTTCCCCTTCATAGACGTAAGAGTGGCCAGAGCCCGGGCGCACTGTTTTCTCATTTGGGCTTTAACGTTTTTCGTCGAGATGGCGTACTCGTAGAAGGTCTTTGTGGAGTGTTCGGCCCGACTCCTTAACACTTTCAATTCTGCCAGAATCGCCAAAAACTCTCGTTGGGAGATTGTGGCCTCCCCCACATGTTGCCCTCCACCCAGGGGTCCCTCGTGTATCCGAGGGCTCCTCTTCGGTGTGAGGGGCCAGAGGGTGGGCTGCTGCTCCGTAGGGGTCTGCCCGCTCCTTCTCCCTGGGATTTTGTTGCTGTCAGGCAGGAGTCGCACCTGGTGGGCTCCTGAACAGTTTCGTCTGGGGGAGGCACGGGTTCGGTAGCCCCGTACCTTCCTGTCGGGAGGAGGGAGTCTTAGTTACTTCCATCCTCCACGACGTTCGTCGTGTTGTTTCCATTCCAAGGGTCATTGTGCCGCCTGGCTAACCCCCATAGTGGGTTGATCTATACTCCGAGGTTAGTTTCCCTACTGGAGTGTGGAAGGTTTCTCCCAAGGCCTTCCTCGTTGGTCCAGCGCGGGGAGAATTGACCGCGTATGATGCCTTGTGCCGGCGAGCGATCTCGTCCTCCTCGGAAACACCAAGGAACTCCTGACTTCGTCAGTCTCGTAATATAGGCGGTATGAGCCGCAAATTCAGGTATAAATTTTCTGAATTAACTCGCTAACCCCATAAACTGCCTAACTTGACGACCATTCGCGGGGACCGGTGATTCATGCAGAGCTCCAACGTTTTCTTTACTAGGCTGGATGCCCTCGGCAGACACTTCACTACCCATGTACTCAACCGTCTCCTGAAAGAATTTGGACTTCGAGAGGTTAAGCGAAAACCCAGCAGCCGGCAAAGCTGCCAATACCTGACCTGGGTTCTCCACCCCCTCCTCTAACGTACAGGACGGAATAAGAATATCATCCAGATATACAAGCGCGATCATACACCGCAAATTTCCCAGAGCGATATTTATGGCCCGTTGAAAAACCCCCGGCGCAAAACCCCCCCCGAAGGGCATTCGCAGGTATTAATAATGACCATCCGGGATCACAAACGCGGTCTTACTAATCGAATCTTCCGCAATCGGTATTTGATGGAATCCCGATGCTATGTCCAACGTTGTGAAGTACCGTACCCTGCAGATTCTCGTATAATTTACAGTCCAATAAATTTTTGATTATCACTATTACTTTCTCACGCTCAACAAGAGATAATCGGTAAGGACGATAATTTACCACCTTATCATCCTTAACAAGGATCCGCATCTCCCCCGTGGTCACCTGCCGAAGGCTGCCGTCGGAAGAAACCATTTCCTTATACCACTGTAGAACTCGTTCCGTCACTACACGAGTCTGGTCCGAACCGGCTACATTAACGCAGCACTCATTAGCAGGCACCTTCTTGCTTCCGTCGGAACGTCGTCAGGGACACTTATCCAATGCCCCGAACTACTGCGACAGATGGAAGTATTTTGCAGCCCACCTTTTCAGCTACAGATTCCTTAATTAGCGAACAATCTGTGGCGCTATCCATTAAACAATACACCAAAGTATCCTTCAGCACTATAAGAGTCGCTTTATAGTCCAACATCTGACTCACATTAACGTCACTCTTCGCTCGACTCTGTTGATCGTTCTGTTCCCGCTGCTTCGTCCGGCACCCATACACCCAGCTTTGTTACCATTCCCATTTTCTTTAAGTGTCTGTGGACAGATGATTTGGGGCTATTTAACGTTTTAGACATCTCTTGAAACGTTAAACTTCGAGTTTGCGTCTTGCGTCACGAATTCTGTCTTCGTCTAAATCTGTTGGACGTCCAGAATGTGGTTGATCTGCAAGATCAAAATTTCCTTTTCGAAATCGATTAAACCATTTTCTGCACGGACGGGGTGATAAAGATCCTTCTCCGTAAACGGCACAAATATTGCTTGCGGCAGCTGTTGCTGTATTTGCTTTGCGAAAATCATATAGCATAAGATGCCGAAAATGAATACGCGTCTCACTCATGGGTTTTCACTGTCTAAAAGACGAAACGCTTGCTGTTCACGAACTTTTTCTTTGGAATGCCTTCTCTACACTGAATTCGAACATTAAACTCTGATTCCTTTCATCGCTTATCGCTCTGTGTTTATACAACGCATCGCAGAAAGTATAAATGCATCCGCGGCACGAACTTATGGGACGACCTAATATATTGCGATCTTCCTCTCCTAGCAAAAAACCATCTAATAGCTGCTAAACATGCCCCCGTAGTGAGGTCTGCGACCAATTCCAGCCGCACGGCCATCGTCCCGAAACAGACGAAGATTGAAACATAAACCTTTACCCTTGCGCGGTTACGAACCTTCTTTTCTTTAATGTAAAACGGACCGCAATAATCACATTTTAAAAAGGTCGGGACTGCGTGACTCTATCCTTAGGCAAATCTCCCATAATATAATTCGGTTCCCTGGGACTCAACCTGCAGCACCGCACACATCGGTGAACGATACGCCTCGTCCCGTTTCTGCCGTCGATCGGTCAATAATTTTGTAACACGGCATTCAACGTTGCCGGAATACCAGCGTGCCAATGTCGTAAATGTTCGTGCCGAATTATCAACTCTGTAACAGTATGATTACGAGGTAATATGATAGGGTGGTTTTGTACATAACGCAACGACGCGCGCTTTAATCTACCACCGACCCTAAGTAAACCATGTTCGTCTAGAAACGGAGTTAAGTTCAAAATTTTACTTCCACTAGGAAGTGGAATTTGCTTTTTCAAAGTACCCATTTCTAGGTGAGCTTGTTTTGATCCACTGTAAGGCTACGCTTGAATCAGAGCAAAACCTGACCATGTCAAACCTGATAGTAGGCAATGCCTTTATGACTTCTCTATATAATTTAGATAATAGTCAAGCCGCACAAAGTTCGAGCCGTGGCAATGATATGTCTGTCGACACGTGACTTCGCACATAAAAGCCAAACGCTATGTTTAAGATGACTTGTACTGCTTCTAATATACATATATACATACATGCGCCGTATGCGGTCTCACTAGCGCTGCAAAACCCGTGAGGTTTCAAATGTATAGCATGGTCAAGGATTACCTCTCGCGGAGGAAAAAAATTATTCAAACTATGTAGTTCGTTTCTGAATTCAAGCCACGACTGTTGTAGATTCTGTGGAACAACTTCGTCTCAGCCTACATTGGCTTTCCAAAGCTGTTGCATAACGATTTTAGCCCTAATAATGACTAGCTCAAGTGAACCGAATGGGTCGAACAACTGAGCAACTTCTGACAAAATTGCTCTGTTTGTAAACTGTTGCGATCCCGAAAAAGGTTTAATTGAATAAAAAACATCGACTGTAGACGAATTCCAGAAAATTCCTAGCGTCTTCCTAACTATTGTGTCATCTAAGCACAAAGCCTTTTGATTATTATGGGCCTATAAATCTTGCACTAACTTAGATTCATTCGAAGCCCACTGCTTGAGATGGAGCTCTCCCAATTTTGCGAGCGCGATCAACTCATCTTTTAACTTGTGTGCTTTCTCGGTACTAGAAGCTCCCGTAAACAAATCATCGACATAAAAGTCCGTGTCAAAAATTTGAGTTGCATCTGGAAATCTACTCGCATCGCCTACCGCAAGCTGCTTTAAGCACCGAACCGCGAGAAATGGAGCTGACGTAGTACCGTGTGTTTAACGGGTCTATCTACAGAATCTCTGTCTGTCCCACAATGCGTGTTATTATTCTTTAACGAGGCAGATTCGGCTTCGAGAGGTATAATAATTGAAATCGAAACGTAGTAAAGGAAACACAAGTAAAGGAGAACGATTCGCTGAACTCAGCCAACCAGTGACTTGAGATGCAAATGCAAAACTGCTGGTCGGCATAGTCCAGACGATCCCTGATGCTTATCCCACTTGGTTGTCCAGGAAGCAGGTGTAGCTATTATTCCATCGGAAGCTGTCCGCACGGCCGCGTCGTGGTCCCGCTACGTCCTTCCGAATGGCTCCTTCAAAATCAATCCGTTGTGTTCAGCAATAGGCCCCGCCCGCTTATGACCGGAGGCTGGTGTCCGATGCAGGCGATGGACACCGGAGTGCACACTCCAGTCTATCCCGCAGACGAAATCCGGAATCAAATATTCGAAATGGGAATTCGAACTGCGATCGGCACTGTACTCAACCAAACACAATGCACTGTGTAATCTACCAACCACAATGTTCAACATATATCCGGCTCTATGGACCAAAATGTTGAGGACGAATATGCTCAAGCGAAGCTGCTGGGCCATATCCGATATCAATTGCCGAGTTAAAGTGTGGTTGGTCTAAGAAAATTACACTTGTCGAAAACAATAGAAAGTCGACTGTATTTAATGATGGTAATGTGACACTATGGTCGAAGTTATAGATTGATCTTCTATTTAACGCTCGTTTCGATGTTCCCTTCGATCGCACGTTCGTCCTACAAGACGACTCCTGGACGCAAGAAATTGGTCGTCTTGAAAAAGGATGGGGGGAAACAGTCACAGCCATTGATCAAGAAAGAAAATCAATGGTGGTAAACGGACCCCGTCGAAAGAACGCTCCGATACGCGATAACCTAAACATTACACCCAAAACACGGACTGTGCCGCCGGCCGAGCACTCAGTGTCGTTATAAACGTCTAGATACAAACACTTAAAAAGAAAGCTATCTTCGACGCACCAGAAAGAAGGGCCTATTCATGGCTCAATAGGGGAGTCATTAAATATTTCGCATATAACGGCTTTCAATTCCTTCGTCGTTCCTAAGAGCAACTGTCTCAACAGCTCTAATGGAATGTTTATACGGCGTTTCTTTTCAGCTATTGAGATTGGTAATACTTCGCCCAGGTTCGTTTTGAGTCGTGATTCCGAGACCTTTCTTAGTTCGATCAATAACGCGATAATTCTGTTGTTGACATCCTGTACTGTATAGAGATTATTCTTGAGTCCTTTCATTAAATGAATCGGCATAGCGTCTTGAAGATTCTTTTTTTTTTAACGTGAGGGAAATCTTCCATAAGACACCCCGGTCTATCGGCAGGGGTAGACCGGGGTAGTGTCGGATTCATACCGACTAAAACTCTCACGGCGACCATCCTCTGCGAAGGAGGGGGGCGGGGCGCTCGGGGAACTCCGTCGAAAACGACCCGTGTCCCCCCTTCGCCGCGCACCTATCACATTGGCCCTTCCCGGGGAGGGGTCAGATGGACACTCTCCATATTTGCCTTTTAAATTTGGCGGCACCGCGCGGTCACCACGCAGAACCGCCCATTTCGAAACTGGAAAATACTAGACATACCTAAAAAAAATTTGTTGTTTCTGCATTCTATTATAATACATATATGTAGTCAAATTTTATGAGTTTATCACATATTTTTCTCATAATCAGCCAAACATTGCCTTAACCTCACGAAGGTGTTCTACAATATTTTGTATTTTTATGTTTCCAGAAAGTAGTTAGCAATTCAAGTTTTGTTGGAATAGTTTTAGTTACCTTTCTCCTTATTGACGGCGAATGGCTGTTGGGAGGTATGGATAAAACCGCAACGAAACGACGGGGGTGTGTCTCAAGATATATTCTTTATTAGCTTCTGCGCTACTGCGGTGCCCAATGACCGACACGCACTCAACGCCAACGTACGATTGCTAATGCTTTTGAAGCACGATCCACAGTGCATGCTTTCTCTCGACGATCGGCTCGACTGCGCGTCTCAACTGATCGTCCCCTCCCCAAGGCGACGCACTGCCCTTGAGATGGTTCACGTTAGGTATATCCGCGACAATCTCACATCCCAACGTAAAATCACAGACACGCACAGACACGCACTTACGAACATTACGAAAGTTAATGTGTGTGTTATGTGCGCGTGGAAACAAGTGCGAATCAGATCTGTATCGATCGCCGGAACGTGGCATTTAAATTGTAAAAATAGGTCAGGATCGGTACAATGACCATATGGCAAGACACCGTCGAAGCAGGTAAATTCGTGGTCGAAGGGATAAGTTTATTTAACTACCCTTTTCTAACATTAATCATCCAAACACTTTTTTCATAATTAATAAAACACTTTATTCGTTTCGGAAAACGAATAAAAGTATGGAACAGTTATTAAACGACTTGTTAATTAAATTGTTATTGAATTAATACCGAAGAATTACACACTATTCTTAATGTAAGACGATTGTAATATTTGCCGTACGTTGACCCTCGATGCACCCGATCTCGGCCGCGCGCAATTGTGACTGAGCTCGCGCTATACGGGCGCTCGCATTGGCCAGTGTTTTTCGTTAATAACTAAAAAACGAAGCTTTAAACAATATTTTGGTCAAGGAAAAAGTTGTTCAGAATCACCTCAGCTACCCCTTTTTTAAAAATACCGCGCGAGTTCCGGGCCACCCTGTATATAGAATAAACAAACAAAAAAAATGTCGTTCGCACTACCTAATTCGGCGAATCACGCATCCAAGGTTTCATATGATCCACACTTATGGTACCTGTGTACGGTAAGCGTGTCACCTGAAACCCACCTATATCGGTCACAATATATCGATCGAAACGAAGTACTTTTTTGACCACGTATGGACCCTTCTATTTAGGAAGTAACTTCTTATTTACACCTGCGGTGGTGTCGTAATTGCGGATCATGATATAATCACCTTCTTTGTAAGTGGAAGCCGCCTTTCGTCTCCCATCATAGCTATTTTTATTTTCTAGCTGCTCTTTCCCGATACACCTCGCCGCGTTATCTCGAATAGAGCCAAGATCTCGATCCTAATTTTGTTTTGTTTCTAGAACAAGACGGACGTTGTCATTTACTTTCCCCCATTGATTTATACCAAACAACAGTCTACTCGGCGTATCTTGGATAGACCGATATATCGTATTGTTCAACGAAAATTCCACCAAATCAAGTACTTGGTCCCATTTGTTAGGGTCTTCAGCCACTTTTGCTAATATAGGTGTATGGTCCTATTAAAACGCTCTATCTGACCGTTAGTTCGCGGAGTACCGACGGCAACTAATACGTGCTCAATAGATCTTTCTTTCACAAATTCGGAAAATTGAACTGACGTAAAGCAAGTACCACGATCTCTCACCAACCGTTTTGAACTACCATAAGCTCTGAAATAATCTTTTAAATGTTTTACCGGTTCTTCGGTGGTAGTTGATTTACATGGATACAATCTTATAAATTTCGTAAACCCATCAATAACGGAGAACACATGTTTATAACCCCGACCTGTCCGTTCGAGGGGTCCGTAATGATCAACATGAATATTTTGCAAAGGAACATCGCCTTTCGGCACACAGTGTAAAAAAACCTTCTCGCTTACCGCTAACAGGGGAGAACTCGACGCATTTCAAGCAGTTCTCAATATAACGCTTCACTTTATTCTTCATGTGTGGGAACCAATACGCTCTACTAATATACTCAACCGCCTTTGCAACTCCCACATTACCAATGTCGTCATGACATGTGCGGATTACATTCTCCTCCATGCACGACGGAACGTAGAACAATAGATCTCGACATTTAAACTTCCGATAGACAAGACCATCGCGAAGTTCGTAAAATTTGTCTTCCGAGACCTTCAATTTTTCTCGAATTTCACGAATTCTCGGATCCTGATCCTGTTTTATGGATAATGTCTGTTCAAATGTATTCGCTTCAAGCACCAAAACACCATGGCAACGGCTGAGTGCATCTACGTGACATAATTTCGCACCAGGACTATGTTCAATTTCATAATCGTATTGCTGTAAGAACATGGCCCAACGCGATATCCGGGGATTGATACTTTGCCTACTCAAAGTCAAACGAAGGCTATCGCAGTCTGTCAAGATTTTAAAATGTATTCCAAACAAATATATATGGAATCGCTTATCGAATAAATTATTGCCAAACACTCGAGCTCGAAGCTATGATATTTTGCTTCGGCGATTGTGGTCCTCTTACTGAAATACGACACTGGGCGGCGAGTCCCATCTGTTTGTTTCTGAATAAGTATCCCGCCGAAACCACTTGCACTGGCGTCACAGTGCAACTCGGTTTTCAGCACCGGAGAATACAAGGCCAAAACCGGTCTATACGATAACAGACTCTTCAGCGTCTCAAATGCTTCCCATTCTTCACGGCCAAAATTAAACAGGACGTTCTTGTTCAACAGATCATACAACGGTCTGGCAATAGTTGAGAAATTCAAAATCAAGCGTCTGAAGTAGCTAGCCAATCCGACAAAGCTGTGTACTTCCTTAGCATTACGCGGTAACGAATACTTTAACACTGCCTCCACATTTTCGTCACTAGGCCGTACGCCGTCTTTATTAATTCGGTAACCCAAATATGTAATTTCTTCGTACAAAAACGAACATTTATCAAATCGGAATTCCAATCGATGATTCCGCGCCAATTCAAACACTTCGCGAAGGATATCAAGGTACTCATCAATATTCCCGGTGGCAATTAATATATCATCAAGATACAAGAGGACTTTACTATGCCTAATCAAATCGGAAAAAATACTATTAATGTAACGCTGAAACACGCGCGGTGCATTCGTAAGACCGAAAGGCATCCTCAAGTATTCGTACTGCCCAATTGGCGAAACAAACGAGGTGTACTTAACTACAGATTCCGCCATCCTAACATGATGAAAACCGTTAAGTAAGTCGAGGCTACTAAAATATCTTTTATCACGCAGCCGATCAAGATGATCATCAATTAGTGGCGTCGGAAGATTATCTTTCACTGTGATCTTCTTAAGCTCGCGATAATCCACACACAAGCGCAAGTCTCCACTTTTCTTACGCACCAAAACGATAGGGCTAGCATACGGCGAGTTACTCGGACGAATTATTTTTTTCTCCAACAACTGATCAATAACGACTTTCAACTTTTCTTTATCACTAAATGCCAGTCTACGCGGACGGAAAGAAATAGGCTGCTCGTGTTTCAATGCGATTGTCATTTCAATATTACCATCAATGTGAGACTCTAAATTATCCGCGGACGCGTATACAGTGTTGTAAATTTCGGTGAGATGTTTTAAGACTTTACAATCCATGTTCGCAATAATATTTAATTGTTTCGCATCATTAGTATCGATGCAATCAATTTGCATAATTTCATTGTTCCAATCAAACAATCCGACATTATGTGACTCAACGGATTTCACAACAACAATATTTTCATCATCGAAACAAATCTTAATATGCGTCAACGATATAAAATCTCTTCCGAGGAGAGCGTCGCACTGCATGGCTGCATCAGAAACAACTCCGAAAATAATGTTTACCGGCACCCGGTTTACTGTACAACGGCATCTAAAACCCCCCAAAATGTCTAACCTCGATCCATTAATACCTTGGTACATACAATTATCATTCACGACTGATTCACGAAAACGACGCCGTACACAATTTTCCGTAATTAAACTGGTCGGCGAGCCAGAGTCAACCATCGCGCCAGTAGTGTAAACAATTTCTTTACCGGACTCGTTCGTAACGGAATACTTTAACGTTACCACATACGGTGGATTCAGCACCAGCTGGACCAAATGAGTTGTTGCTTCGGCAGTCTTCCTCGCCGTCGGACGATTCTCCGGGCAGTGCTGGATCCGATGCCCCGCGATCCTGCACTTGAAGCAAGCACCCCTTTCGCGCTTCGGGTCCGTACACTCCCTGGACAGGTGCCCTCGTTCGCTGCAATTGTAACAACGGGGCGGTTGCGGTGACTCCCTCGCGACCCGCCGTGCTGGATCCGCCGGTCTCGATGCCGTGCCGTCCTTCCTGTCCGGCCGCCCATATGTAGAATGCCTTTCCTTCCTCTCCGGTTTGCTCGGGTGAAGCGATAGCTTTTTGAACGCCTCCAACAAATCTCGTCTGCCCCTGAACCGCTGCATACGTGCTTGATCACGCATCCGCTCGTCCGGCACCCCATCAATCGCCAAGTCGATGAATTCTTCCTCGTCCATGGCTATCCGATTCGCCAAAATCACTTTGTCGTGAAAATAATCGGAAAATGTCTCCCCCGATTGCCACACTCTTCCCTTAAACTCCTTTCTCAACGTCGATTGGGGAAGTTTCTCGTCGAACATTTCCTCGATCGCATCATACAATGCCGAAACCCGAAACCGAACATGCTCAGCTTTCGAATGGAACCACAATAACGCTTTCCCTTTTAGCTTCATGGTCAACAGCACCTTCATGGAATTCTCGTCCAGCCCATACGTTTCCCGAAGAAGCTCCGCCTGCGATTTCCACTTTTGGAAGCCGCTGCCCTCTCCGCTAAATTCGCAGAGCAGGTCAGCTTCTTTTTCAGCATTTACTCAAATTCCGCCTTGGCCACCCTGAGTTTTTCAGGGGGTAGTCTCCTCGCTCTTTCGGCAATCGGGGGTCCTTTTGTAAAAATATGGTGCACGACTGAGTGCTTAATATATTTCCTGGCGGTTGGTTTGGTTATGTCGGAGAATTCTCTTAACAATGACTGGTAACTATTGGTACTGTCTATTGTCGAAATTGTCTCCGTCTTGTCAGTCATCACAGTGGCGTTAGTAAATAAGTTAGTATATCCATCTACTAGTCTCTTGCGTCGCAAATCGACTAGCAGATTGAAATTATGCAAAAATCTGCGCCTATAATGGGCTTGGCTACGTCTGCTACAACAAACCGCCAGGAAAAATCGCGACGTAACCCGAAAGTAAGTGCAAGCAACTTCTTGCCATATGTATTAATAACGACCCCGCTTGCCGAAAAAAGCGTATAGATGCATGGCTGCATGCAACGTCCTCAAGCGCCTCTACGTGAGACGTCGCGGCTAGTTTTCCGACCTTTTGTCGGGGGCTGTCCATGCGTAGGGCTTCCTGCATCGGAATGAGTTCGCCCCGATCTTCGCATGGAAATAACAATGACCGCTAGCGTCCGTTCTGTTGCGGCTCCTCGATCCCGTTCGGCGCTGCGACTTGGACCGATCGTCACGCCACCTATACCTCTGGCGTCCTTGCTGGTGACCGCTGGCCTCCATCTTGGCGAGCCTCCTCGTCAAGGCCGCAATTGCCCCCTCTAAGGACGCCAACTGGGGTGACGCCGTCATGGCGGGAACGGCGATGGCTTCCGTGGACGCCATTGCTGCGCGGTGCTGGAGTTTGTCCGCCATCTTGGACAATGTGTCGAGCGTGGCGTCGCTATCTAGCAACACCAACACTTGCTGGGTAAACACAAGCAACGCTTGAATCCAGAGCTGCTGGATCACGTTCCTGCCAGTCTCAGGACCCGCTTTTTGCGAGATTTCGCGAAGCAACTCGGATGGTTTAGGCCCTCCAGTTTCATTCCAGCCATGGCCGTCTTCAAATTCGCCTCTTTTGATGATGTCCATCGCGAGATCAACGCCATCTTAATCGCCGTGTACGATGCTCGCGCCGGCGCGTTGGTTAAATCACTTATGGCGCGCGCGGTCATTTGATCCAGACTTCGGATCACCGCGAAGCGCCGTACAGTATCAGTCGTGATTTGATACGACTCCAGCTTACCTTCCAGCATCTTAAACCAAAGCTCCGGTTCTTCGCTCCAGAACGGCTGTAATTGGATGCGACGGAGTCTGTCGATCTCAACGTCGATGCTGCCCTTCTCCTCTGGTGGTGGTGGCGTCGACTTCTGTTCCTGCGCGGCGGCTTGGCTGCGCGTCGTCATCTTGAAATGCTTCACTCACTTTTTATTTTAAAAAAATGATGAATTCTTCAACACGAGTTTCGGCACCAATTTGTAGCGGTGAAGCTTATGGTTGAAGGTAACGAATTAAGGATAACTAAATTGTCGACACCAGTATGCAGTTTATTATTAGGAAGCTCAGTTTACTTTGCTGCTTATTCAATCACGACTCTATGGTCACTTTTCTCTTACTGACTAAACTGGGCGCTACTTGACTAGACTCGTTTTAACTTAAAATGTAGTGTCATAATCTAAAGGAACATTAAGAACTAGTCTTAAAACTAACTATAATAACACTAGCCTAGTTAAATCTAATCACGCCTGTCGTCGGTAACGCTGGAAGCTACTTCACGACCAACGTCGGTAAACACCGGTCGCTACAAAGCTACCAGAGTCAGACCCCGTTGCTACAACAGTACCGCCACGTATAAATAGGCATCGTCTACCGCTATCACTAATTTTGAAATCTACGCCTTTTCTAGCAACGAACTTCACCGAAAACAAACTCTGATCCAAACACGGTATATATAAAATGTTATACATGTGGGATCGGGCGCCTCCATCAAAAGAACATAAGAGGAACATAAGAACAACGTTGCCCAAGAAGAGGTCGTGGCGTATATGGACTGATCAGTACCTAGTAATACGAAGGTCTCGGGTTCGATTCCCAATGACTCCCCTTCATTTTTCCAAAGTTCCTACATTTGGGGGCTCAGCCGGGATGGAGGGCAGCACCGGACCACACGAAGGCAAAATAGACGGACGGCGGCAATGAGGGACACGAATTCAAGGTGTGAAATTGTCGTGCGTCTTAAAGCGAAGCAACCGTCGGCAACGAGGGATACGAATTTAAGGTGTGAAGTTGGGCGTGTTGAAGAAGTTGAGTTGTGTGAGTTAAGCTACAGAGACGAAATTCGAGGGCGAATTTTCTGTAGAAGGCGCCGAGTGTGGGATCGGGCGCCTCCATCAAAAGAACATAAGAGGAACATAAGAACAACGTTGCCCAAGAAGGGGCCGTGGCGTATATGGACTAATCAGTGCCTAGTAATACGAAGGTCTCGGGTTCGATTCCCGATGACTCCCCTTCATTTTTCTAAAGTTCCTACATACATAGTACCCGCAATCCAGTTGCCGTCTACAAGAGTTTCAACGTCTATATTTCCTCTGCCATTTGCAGAAATTGTATCACCATTTCCAATTTTGACTGTCAGTGGCTCTTCAAGCATTTCAAGACTGCAGAACCAATCCTTCCTATAGGTCATATGATCAGATGCCCCCGAGTCAATCAGCCAGTAATCTTTATCAATCGCCTCACTAGTTCCAACAAATGCCTGCCTAGCTGCCGTGTGCTGCTGCATTGACCTCGCATCGTCTCGCTTCTCCGACCCTCCGTTCCTCCTCGGACAATTTCTTCTAAGGTGACCTCTCGAGATGCAATTATAGCACCCTGGACAATCCTTCTTCTTATGATCCTCCTTTCCACAGTTATAACAGCCCAAATTTCCTTTCTGCGTAAACCCATTTTAGCCTGTTCTACCGGAACTTATATTCTTCGAAGAAGAACTTCTGGATTTTGACCTTGTAAACAACGCAACTGTCGTTTGCTCTGAGATATTTTGGCTTTGTATTCTCATCTCCTCGGACATCAATCTCGCAGTGAGATTTTCCAAGCTCTTCTTTGTGTCGCCTGCGGAATCCCACGCACTATGAAAGTGGTTAAACTTGGGAGGCAACGTAGAGAGCACACGGGTAACAACATTTTCGTGGTTAGCTGTTCAAGCTTCGACACGCTATGTGCGACACTCTCATTGGATTCCCATTCGAACTCAAAAATTCCTTCTGAACCAACGACAGGTTTTCATCAGACTTTAGGTCATAAACAGTGTTCAATTTTGTCCACATTTCCCTCGCAGTCGTGCAGTTTAAGAGAAGATCCAATGGTTTTCTTTCAACTGTCGTCACAATTAACTTCCGAGCGGCTTTATCCGCTTTCTGGAATCTACGCAGGTCATCTGAATGCCCCGCAACACCAGCTTTCGGTTGGGTCAATCTGCCTTCACAAACATCCAGCAGATCTTCATCCTCCTCCAACAAAGTACGCACAATAAAACGCCACTGGTACCAATTGTCCTTGTCACGCAGTTTTTCAATCTTCAAACTCGCAGCTTCTATCCTTCAGAATTTCTTTTTTCTTTTTCACCAATCGCACAGTTCACTTCACTAACAATTACAGAACTGGGCCCTAACCTGTTAAAGGAATGTAATATGTGGAAAGAACACTAAAGATTTATTACATTAAATGAATACAGTTTTACATCCGCTGCCCACGACCGCGTTCGATCAACTGACTTGGAAGCGAGGCACACGCGCAGAAAATAAACAAAAGAATTGTGCGCAGCAAGCGTCAGTATCGCCTGCTCGCCAGTATTGCTGTCGTTTGAGTTTCCGCTGCCCCCCGGTTTCGGTTTATCTACGTTCAGTCCCAATCGATTCCAAAATAGGGTTTGAATTTCTTTTTTTCGTAAAACGAACTTTTCTTAATCTTCTTTCTGTCTTATCTGCCATTTTTTTATTCCGATTCTGTAAGAAATATGTATGACGTTTTCAAAAAATCTTATCCATGCATGTAGAGGACTAATTCCATAATGCAACGTTCCCTCTTCTTTCGGTGTAAGCTCTGTTCCTGAAAATTATCTATCTTCATGACTTCTGGAGGTCCTGCACCACAAATAGGACAACGTTGAAATGATTTAGTTATAATCAATATATTTAACACCTTTGCATCAATTAATGTTCGTCTCAATATATTATTCATTATTTTGTCTCCAATAAATCAGGGAATACCTCTCTTTGCGAAGGACTCAGGTATCCCAGCGCTGCTACCAACTTATGTCACAAGCGAGAATGAATATAGATGGTTTTTTAAAAAAACAACAATTACTTTATTATGAATGGTTATGATATTTACAATGCTCTTGATCTGAACCACGTTACGGTTGGAGTTTGAATGAGTTCTGAATCTCGAATAAATCCCTATGCGTTCTATCTATGGGCTTTTATAGCATTTTTATAGCATTGTGCGTGGGTAAGCTAGCGTTGCGACTGCGCCAGCGCGCGCTTCATGAACAGACAGTTTGAAAGACGTGCAGCACCAGTCCAAATAGCGATAACCATGACCAAGGTATACCATCACAACACCATTAATTAGTTTCATGACTTGGAGCAAAGACGCGTCAATTTTGAAGTTCCCACCGAATCCGTCAATTTAAAGATTTTACTTTTGCAAGAAAAATGACTTCCAAGGGAGATGGTGTTACGCCTTAGCATACTCATCGTCCCTATGATCATTTGTGCTAACTCAGGATCATGCGAGTCTGGAATTAGTCATAACAGCCGGACAACGACTTAATGTCTAAACTATTTCAGAAAGCTGACACAGCCCTATCAATCTATACCGTTGTTATAAAAGCTTTGGTTTGTGCGTCGCAGACTATTCTTATGGCCGAGACTCCAACCTGGTACTAATTGTATCGCATTGCGTCAATGTAAGCTAGAATTCGAGAATATACTGTTGGATGACCAACCGCTTGAGTCACCGATAAGGTGTAAAGCCCGCGGATTCTGCCCTAGTCAGAAGAAACATTACTCACTAAGGTAGCAGTCATCGATACCAAGGGCCAGACTCCGCGTTGGCTAAGGTGACTCAGCAAGGGCTAAGGTCGGCCTTTCCCCCTAAACATCATAATATATATTATATGTATATAATAGCGGAATGTCAATCGCATTTAGAATCAGTTTTCTAGAGCTTAAGAGCGGAACCCCTGTCAAAATAGCGATTGGATAAAACTTAATAAAACCTTCTTGAAAGCACATACATAGAATTGATATAAACGTGTTACACTCGATTCCCGTGATACGGAATCCAACAGTACTCATCGAAGCCAAGTCGTCGATTTTTAGAACTTATATGGCTGGCGATGGCATAACGGTACCTAATACAGGTAAACTGTCGCCAGTGAAAGTATTAATGATATATAAACTAGACGTCTTCTTAAATTTCAAGTGTCAATTATGTGTGAATGTTGGTAAGTCCATTCTGAATAAAACATTTATATCTTTTAGGTGTTGCATGTCTTCAAAAGGTTACATCGTACACGACTGAATACTTTCCAAGGCGATGAAAACGCGTTACAAGGTAAACTAAACATAGTTAACATGATAAACATATATGTATACTGAAATATTAACGGCCTGGTATATAATATTTAGTTACCAGGAACAAGATAAACGAAGGGTACAAGAAGAATAAAGGCGTTACAAACACAGCAGCCATCGAAGAGGTAAAAATATAATGAATGAAAACAGTGTACAATATTTCAAACTTTGTGATACGGGCTATTTTGTATCATACGAGACTAAATCTCAGGAATGGTTCTATACGTCAAAATCAAATGAAATTGGAAAGTAACGAAATTACAATGAGGATTTTGCCTTTTTTTCTTTCAAACTCCGCTTATAAAAGCTTAATTATTATTAGGTGTATGCAAAAGAGTTAGAGTTAAAGCGTGAATATATATTTATATTAACAGAATGCTGTTATTCAGATACACAGGATTTATTTGTACATTTTGTGTATCCATATAGGTCCAATTGATAAAAAAGAAAATATTATTTTTAGAAAACCTTTATATCATACCTCTTACTTTCAAAAAAGCTTAATGTCCATTCATTTAAATTTTCAAGTATGTACTGTAAGTGGCAATGCTAGGTGTTTCCAGGAGTACTTGTATAGAAAATCAAAAATATATTTTTTTCATATTACATTCTTCTCACTTTCAAGTAGGATATAACACGAAAGTGTGTTTCATATTTGTTTGGGAATGACTGCTGGAACAGCCTTGTCTGAAGACTAGAAGACCGTGGTGGCGGAGCTTTTATTCGCCAAATAAACTCAGTAGCACATAAACTTAATGTTAGTGCGCCACACAACTATCGCGTGCCGCACTTAGTTTATTGACAAGTAAGATAATTACAACACGTCAGGAACTTCACAATACAAATTAAACAACGAATGAACGGGTCGCATTGCCGCGTTAAGAACAAGGTACAATGTCACTGGTCATAATGCCGAGTGAAACGAAACGTGGTCGTAATGCCGGAAAAGATAAACGTCTTGTCGCAATGACGGTTAGGTGAAGAAGAAGGAAGTGGATTCCCATATTCGGGAAGTTCAGTCACCGGTCGATCTCCTTGCGCCTTAATTGGCGCAAGTCGGTGGTCCGATTTAAGGGAGAGGTAGCTATTTTGCGCGTTAATAGGCTCGCCGTGTCAGGTTCGTATAAATTAGTGGGCACGGCGAGTGGGTTCGGAAGGAGCGTAAGCTTCGCTGGCGGTGCCCCTCCTTTTATGCACATTTATGGCCTCATTTCCGAACATGCCGCCCCCCTTGTTGAACGGTACGTTCAACAGAAGAGGCCAAACCGAACTTTGACAAGGTATAATGATCGACTACTGTCTCGAAATGGACAGTAGTTGGTAGCTTAAATCTACTTACAAATATGTCTTAAGGCTAATTATGATATGTACAGGGTTAAATATTTACAAGACGCTATGTACATTAAGCCACGGGCTTCGATGACAAGGATTCGCTTTCCTCGTTAATGGAAACGGGAAGAAAACACAGCTTGGTGATCGGTCTCTTATATTCGGAGTGCGCTGTCCGCACTGTAACGATACGGATGAATCCATCGTCTCCATGGTGACATTGTACGATCCTTCCTAGTTCCCAAGAGCATGGAGGTGTATTAGGGTTTCGGATGAGCACTATTTGCCTGACTTTGGTGAGTCCTTGCACCACTCTCCACTTCGGACGCTGGTGCAATGTGTGCAAATAGTCATTGGTCCATGCTCTCCAGAAAGTTTTTCAGTGAGATGTAGGACACTTGGCTCTGGTGTCGCGAGCAAAGGAGAACCGATCAGGAAGTGCCCTGGTGTAAGAGCGCTGTAGTCATCAACGTTATCGGACGTTTGCGCAATTGGACGTGAGTTAAGACATGCCTCGACTTTACAGAGAAGCGTAGACATTTCTTCAAAGGTCAACGTGTGAGTGCCGATGCACCGTTTTAAGTGGTATTTGACACTTTTAACGGCGGCCTCCCACAATCCCCCGAAATGGGGGGCTGCTGGAGGCAAAAAGTGCCACTCAGTGCCCTCACTTGCACGAGAGTTCTGGAATGTAGCATCTTTGATTGTGGCGAGGTAAGCATCGGTGAGCTCACGGTTTGCTCCTTGAAAGGTAGTCCCATTGTCGGAGAACATTGATTTTGGTATGCCTCTTCGAGAGACGAACCGGTGATAGGACGGGATAAACGCTTGGGAAGAGTAGTCGCTTACAAGTTCAAGGTGAATCGCCTTGGTAGTCATGCGCACAAATAACGCAATGTAGGCCTTGTGAGACTTGTGCCCCCTACCTGGGGCTGTCCGCATTTGGATCGGACCTGCATAGTCGACCCCGGTGTATATAAATGCTCGCGTTACCTTATTGACTCGTGATGCTGGCAAGTCACCCATGAGCTCGGATGGAAGTGCGGCTTTCTCACGCGCGCAGATAACGCATTGGTGCAATACTGCGCGTACTGTCGCTCGCGCTCTCAAACTCCAATACTCATTTCGAAGGCACGCTAGGGTAAGCTGAGGACCTGAATGCAGGTGAGAGATGAGTGTAGACTCAATTATGAGAGTAAGGAGCGGATGTGATCGCAGGATAATGGGGTGCTTAGCACTTTCAGGTAGTGCTGATTTGGATAGGCGTCCTCGAGCTCTTATAAGGCCATTAGAATCGACGTAAGGAACTAAAGAGGATAAGGGACTTGACTTAGGAACCGGGCGGTTCGCTGACAGCGATTGCATTTCGATGGGAAATGAATCGACTTGAATTCGTTTTAGCCAGAGGTTTTTAGCTATTTCGATTTCGCCTGGGGAAGGGGCAATCGACATTGGAATTTCCTGGGAGTGGGAATTTCCCTTTCTTAAACGGATGCGCAGACACGTCACGAATCGCATGACGTACGCGGTTACTCTGACGAGTCTTGACCATGAAGAGTATCGTGAGGACAAATCAAGAAGGTCTGGAGTCACGACCAAGGTTGGTGCTCGAGGAAGACGAGCCTCGCTCGTAGCTTGAAAACTGGGCTGAAGGTAGCCTGTTGGCCAGTGGTTCGAAGTGTCTGTCAACCACTGTGGGCCGGACCACCATATATGGTGGTCCTTTAGTTGGCCTGGGGACATGCCTCGAGAGGCACAATCTGCTGGATTATCCAGCGTTGGGACATGATGCCATTGTGCATCAGGGAGAAGGGTTTGAATCTCGGATACTCGATTGGCTACGAAGGTTTTCCACCTTGCTGGAGATTGGCTAAGCCATGTGAGTGTAATGCTCGAATCTGTCCAACAATGACAGTGGCAATTACTGAAGCCCAAGGAAGTGCGAATGAAGGACACAAGGCGTGAAAGAAGCAAGGCTGCAGTCAATTCTAATCGAAGTATACTTATCGTTTTCAAAGGAGCTACTCGCGATTTTGCGGCAAGAAGTGCAACGCAAACTGTTCCGTCTGGAAGCGTACTCCTCAAATAGACTGCTGCTGCATAAGCCTTGGACGAAGCATCAGCAAACCCGTGAATACTTTTAGTTTGTGCTGGATCCGGTGAAAGTTTCCGAGGAATATTGATTAAGGACATATCAGGTAAGTCCGCTAGATACTGTTGCCATTCCCGTTTAAGTTCATCCGGAACTTGGTCGTCCCACTCACATCGCGATGCCCACAGGCGTTGCATGATGATTTTCGCGACTATGACGACAGGAGTGACCCATCCAAGCGGATCGAAAAGCCTGGCTAAAGTTGACAGGATTGTACGTTTCGGTGTGGACGACTCAGCCGGAATGGAGAGACGAAAGCTAAATTCATCACGAGCTGGACTCCAAACTACTCCTAATACCGGAACCGTTTCTTCGTTTTGGAGAATTTTACTCGAAGCGCGACCGTGGTCGGCAGTATCTATGTCCTCGAGTAATGAGGAATGGTTACTCGCCCATTTACGCAAGCGGAAGCCACCTGCTGCGAGTAAAGTTATCAATTGATCACGAGTCTGGCGTAAAAGATCGATACTATCGGATCCGAATAAACAATCATCTACATAGACTTGATCTCGAAGAACTGGACTGGCTAACGGACATTGAGAACCTTCATCTTGATTCAATTGTTTTAAAACGCGAAGCGCTTGAAATGGAGCAGAAGTGGTGCCGTAGGTAACGGTTAATAGCTGATATTCCTGTACTGGGAGTGACGGCGACCTTCGCCAAAGAATTCGCTGGTAGCCCGTGTCCTTGTAATGGACACGGATCTGCCTGTACATCTTGGCGATGTCGGCAGTATAAACGAAACGGTATAGTCGCCATCGAAGGAGGATGGCGTTTAAATCACCTTGTAACTTAGGTCCATTTAATAGATGGTCGTTTAACGATCTACCATTGGTAGTACGGCATGAGCCATTGAAGACAACGCGTAAGCGCGTTGTGGAACTGCTGTCACGGAAAACAGCATGATGTGGTATATAATACCTTTGGGAGGGAATTGTTGGTGGCTCAATCGGAGCCGGTTTCATGTGCCCTAAGGCTTCGTATTCGGGCAGAAAATCTCGATACATGGTGGCATGTATCGGATTTGATTGGAGGCGTCGCTCAACACGCTGAAGACTGCGTAGAGCTGCCAAACGAGAATCGCCTATATCGAGTGGAGGGGTTCGTTTGAACGGAAGGCGGACGACATAGCGTCCATCAGATTGTCTGGAGTGTGTCTTTTGGAAGTGCTTTTCGCACAATTCTTCTTCAGGGGTGGTCGAGACTTGGCGGGGAATCTCTTCGAGTTCCCAAAATTGTCGAAGCGTCTGGTCAAGTGTCTCGAACACAGTAGTGTGGTGCACGTTAATGGACGATGGAGTGTGGGAATGAGATATAGGACCGGACAGGATCCACCCTAGCGTGGTATTTTGCGCGATTGGTGTATCTGGTGAACCTTTTCGAAGACCGGTTATTTAGGATGGAAGGGTCTTTCAATGATTATAGGCTCTCTCAAGTAAAGTAACAATGCTGGGTTTATTCTTCTGTGGCTTCGACAGGACTGGGCCCCTCAAAAAACCACTGTCCCTTCCCATGTCGAAGCCATACCACCCCTCCGTCGCAACGGCGGCTCCGTGGCGCCTTACCATAAACACCGATAAGGGCCTTGCGACGACACCCGATCCAGCCAACGCTTACAGTTAAAATTACCTGGCTGCACACGTCGGCCCCGATGATTAGATCGATCGGATCCGAGCTCATGGGATTATTGTCAGTCAGCTCCACATCTGAAATATGAGTCCAGTTAGACCCGATTTTACATTGAGGTGGAACGTAGCTGGTGAGCGATTTCAATATCACGGCCGTTGTCGAGTATGCAGGTCGATCGCAGCTCGCTGGTGTTATTCGAATTACAGCGACTGCTTTTCAGCAATTCCTGTTATACGACTGTGTTGCTTTATTCGGTGTAGGCGCAGTGATTGAGCGAGACGCTCGGTTATCAACGTTGTAATTGATCCTTGGTCCAGTAGCGCTCGCGCGATTATGCATCGGCCTTGTGCTGAGTGCACTTGCACTCGTGCTGTCGAAAGGAGTACACCATATTTAGTCGGAGAATTAGAAACAAGATTTGATGAAATGTCAGCATCACCACTTTGTGCTAACGAGGTGGTTGGTTGCTGCTGCTCGATTCGAGCTTGTTCTGACTTGCGCGGGAAGTGTAATAAGGTATGATGTTGTTGGTTGCATTCCTTGCAACGATGCTGGCTTTTACATTGCACAGCTGTTGTTGGATTCCGATGGTGAAGGATATGACCGATTGTACTCAATAATATAATAATTTATTGAAGGTTCTTAAAATCCCGTTCTCACTTCAGAATACAACTATTGCGGAGACACAGCAGTTTAAAGAGTAATAGTAAGATATACAAGTATCTAGTCAACCGACAGAGTAACGTCGTCGTCGGCGGACGTAAGAGTTAAGAATCGCTGGTTGTACCGTTTTGCAATGGTACTTATATCCTGAATTTGGAGGGGTGAGGATGACCTTAGCCCTTGTTGTGACATCGCAGCCGAGCTTGAGTTCTGACCCTTAGGACGGAAAACTCCGTCATTCTAACTAATGCTAGTCATGACTAAGGGAGGACTCACATACTCTGCCCGTATCGATGTCGCGGAGGCTAGTCATCCAACACTGTATGTTTACTAGAAAAACAATTGACGCATCGTCTTTGCTTCTTAATGAAGTCAAACCGATCAGATGGCTCTCGTGCGAGAAACGACGAGCATTGATATAACAGATGACCTTGTTTACACACCGGGCAAGTCAGGTTGGAAACTGTTGTTGAATGCGTTGCAGTCGCTTTCGGTTTCGACGTTTTAAAATTCCCGTGTTCGGTCAGTTTGCTAACAGTAAGTGGTGCCATCGCTTCGAGTGCGCGAATTCCCATCTCCAGAAAAATATCAAATTCAGTGTACGTTGGAAATTCATTGACATCTTCTAACTGAAGTTCCCACGCTTTTCGCGTCGACCGGTCCAATTTTTGCACGCCGAGAAACACGCTAATATCGCTCCACATGTCTACGGGTCGGTCAAGGTTGCGCAACGCCTCTAACGCGACGCTGAGTCGATCGCGGATATCGCGTAGTTCCCGTGCCGACTCAGAGGTGGCGTGCGGTAATGAAAACAATGTGTTAAGGTGGGTCATGATCAACCGGCGTTTATTTTCGAAGCGCGAGGTGACGAGCTTCCAAGCCACATCGAAATTCTTTTCGGATATCGAAAGATGACTGATCGCGTTACTCGCTTCGCCTTTTAACGCGGAACAGAGAAAGTGTAATCGGTCGACATTAGATAATGATCGGTCGTTGATCACCATCGATTTGAAGCGATCACGGAAGCTCTCCCATGCTTCGAATGTTCCATCCAAGGAGGGTAGATGGATCCGTGGTAAGTGCGACGTTGGTTTTACCGTATTAGGTTGAACTTGACTTACATTTACATCGGTGTTTTCGGTTGAAGGTGTTACCTTTACCAGTGTCTCCGACATGAAGTCCAAAGCCTCCAAGTAATTGTCTTCGCATTGATCGAAGTGCTCATGCAAGAAGTACGGAAGAGTCGCTCGCGTTTTCTCGTCAACGCTGGCAGCGATGCGAGCGTTGAGGTCCTTCGCCTCGGTGTAAGCTTCTTTAAGAGCAGATATCCTATTCTGCGTGGTGGCGAGGGTCATCCTGGATTGACCCCGCTTTTTGAAATTGGTGATCGCTCGCTCAATTGAGCGGACGATCTGGTTTTGCTTGTGTAGTAGTTCCTCGTGGTTGTTAATCATCGTGTTGGTAGCCAAGATGGCGGTTGTACCGGCACGTTGTGCGTCGTCGTTAATATGGCGGTTGGAACGGGACGTTGTTATGCACGACTCCTTCCACGACTTCTATCCGGCTCGAAGGACCAAAATGTTTGGGAGTGACTGCTGGAACAGCATTGTCTGAAGACTAGAAGACCGTGGTGGCGGAGCTCCTATTCGCCAAATAAACTCAGTAGCACACAAACTTAATGTTAGTGCGCCGCACAACTATCGCGTGCCGCACTTATTGTTAGTTTATTAACACGTAAGATAATTACAACACGTCAGGAACTTCATAATACAAATTAAACAACGAATGAACGGGTCGCATTGCCACGTTAAGAACAAGGTACAATGTCACTGGTCATAATGCCGAGTGAAACGAAACGTGGTCGTAATGCCGGAAAAGATAAACGTCTTGTCGCAATGACGGTTAGGTGAAGAAGCAGGAAGTGGATTCCCATATTCTGGAAGTTCGGCCACCGGTCGATCTCCTTGCGCCTTAACTGGCGCAAGTCGGTGGTCCAATTTAAGGGAGAGGTAGCTATTTTGCGCGTTAATAGGCTCGCCGTGTCAGGTTCGTGTAAATTAGTGGGCACGGCGAGTGGGTTCGGAAGGAGCGTAAGCTTCGCTGGCGGTGCCCCTCCTTTTGTGCACATTTATGGCCTCATTTCCGAACAATATTATAATATTCCAATTATGAAATTGGTAATATTTAATATCTATACATTCCAACGTAGCCCAGACGTCCCGCTTTTTTTGTCACTAATTTTCGGATTGTATTGTAACATTGGAAGTTCATCCGGAATATTCTTCAACTTTATGTGCTTTTGCAATATATTGTTTGTTTTCCATGCTCCTGTTTTCTGAAACGTTTGCCGCGTTCTTTTCTTCTTTTTTTTCGCCCAATATTTCGATTGCAGATAACAATTAGCTAATACTGGAATTAGCACCTAAACTGTTCCCTGCAAAGCGGACGTTGGTCGTATCAGTGATGCTATATTTCACCACTAGTGAACATTATATTTACAAAGGGAAAGTGCACTTACATTGTATACTACAGTATTACCATTGGCACGTAAACACTTTTTAATAAAAAAAAATTTGCAATATTGGCACTATTTTTAGTACAGTATTTTCTACAAGAACAGTTTAACTGCACTTTAAGTTGTTACGAAATGGGCACTGTTTCAGCTTAACAAATTCGCAGAGGAAGTAGAACACGAGGTACGGACTACAGTAATACAAGCAGTTGAAACAGATCCTGGAAAGTTCGGTATAATTTTTAAAATCGCAATAAATTGGGTCTATAATTTTATTCCTGACATTATTATATGTGTATTTTTAGTGCTACGGATTACTCCCGATACTACATTGTTGGATAATGTTCCCTACAAGGATGACAGTGAGCAGTGTAACAGTAATACAAGTAGCTGTATAAATTCAAGTACTTCAGCTTCGAAGGATACCAAGAAATGAAACTATGCAATTGTAGATAGGAAACAAATATTAGTTTCTTGATAAACGAACAATTTAGTGTAATATAAAAAAAACGTAATTCTACGAATGTTTGTATTTATGCATTTAACTTTTATGTCCTATACTACTTTATTATTTGCGTTATTATATTACTTTGTTACTTGGGGAACCACGTGGCGTGGGTGAGAGCATAACACGTGTAGTGCAGACAGGTGAAAGAAACAAACGAAATGTGTGGCAAAAGTGAGCAGAAAATTTCGAGATCGTAATTTCGACGAACCTGATGCGAAATCAGGGAGCCGCTGGGATTGATGTATGTGAGGACCAACCTGGTGCGAAACCGGGGAGCCTCAGGAATAGAGTCAAGCGCGGACGAACCTGGTGCGAAACCAGGGAGCCGCAGGAGGGTGAAACGTCGTGGACGAACCCGATGCGAAATCGGGGAGCCACTAGGAAGAAGTTCGTATACGAACTCGGTGCGAAACCGGGGAGCTGTTCGGAGGTTGGTAGACGTACGGACGAACCTGATGCGAAATCAGGGAGCCGTAGGATGCAGACGAACCTGGTGCGAAACCAGGGGGCCGTAGGATGGGTTAGATTTCGTGGACGCACCCGATGCGAAATCGGGGAGCCACTAGGTTGGAATAGTTTGCTTATTTGGCTAAAAACGTGCGACCAAACCTGATGAAATATTATGTTTATGCCAGCGATTTCTTCTGAAATTTTTGATTTTTGGAAAAATCTTCTTGCGGTATTCCCAGTTGTTAGAGGAACCCCATCCTCGTTTGACATAAGCAACAAATAACCCTGTCCTTTCTCTGAATTCCTTCTGAATTAATTCTTTTGTTTCTTTTTGCATACTTTTTAATTCAGGTGTAGTTGCTGCCCACTTCTTGAAGGGCAAATTATAAGATATATGTATTAGGCGTCCAAAGAACCGAATATACGCATGTAGCGACGAGAGTCCGAAACTTAAGTTTGTTTATATTGCAAGAATTGGATTGTATAGCTCCTAAAGTATTCATTTCGGTCAGTTTCGCGTTGCAAATGTAACACCTCATAACGGATCTAGTGCTGCTTACTGTATTGCAAATTTTGCTATCAACCATTGTAAAAGTCATAACGTATTTTATTTGTACGTTATTTACTTTAAGCGGATTTAAATTGTCTATTTTGTTACTAATATAATCTACTTCTTTTTGTATGACTTCTTTGGTTTCTTTTACAAACTCGCATTTTATTGATCGGCAAAACCAAGGTGATGAGAATGTTGGAGTTTCCCACAAAATTTACAAATTCAAATTATTATGTAGTCTTAAAGGATCTCGTCTGTATGTGTTATTTGCTTATATTGTGGTTGCCCTGCAGCACCATCACAACCCCATTTGCACGTTAAAATTAATTCTCCATCATTTACTTCTGCCTTTAAACTGTTTAATATTCGCGAAGCAGTATGGTCTAGTAAACCTTTGACGTTGTACTGCTGCTGAAGTTTCAGTTACTTGAATCAATTCCTTTGGCGGATAACATTTAATTTTATCTTTTTATATTGAAAAATAGTGAAAAATATTTTCGCCTTTTATGCATTCATTTCTGATGGTACAGTACTGAAGTTTAGATAACTCTACCATCGTAAAAATACATAAAGCTGTATCAGGTGTAAACATTTTCTGTTTTTGTATTTCTTGTGCGATTTCTCTGGGAGTGAAATGTTTGATTCGGTTTGAATATTGTTGATAAGTGATGTGCAAATGTCCCAGCTTTTTCCTGATCACTTCTGGCCCATTGGTTGTTTTCCATTTTTATGGGAGGGATGTGGTTTGTTGGTCTTTTCATCTTTTTTGTGATTTTCCATAAGGAATAGTTGTCTTCCGAGTTGTCTGTCCCCAGTTGCCGTGGGGACAAGCTCTGTAAATATTCTTCAATGCGCTCATTTGTAGTTTTATGCAGCAGGTTTGTGAGTGCTCTGGTTAACTTTTTTTTATTTAGCCGAAACTACCGCCAAGTTGGTGTTCCTCAGCTCGGGTTCAAGGGATTTGCTTCGCAGCATCGCGTCTCTCACCCGGTATTAGGTAGTCGGTGGGGGGAAGTAGTTTGGTTAGGCTTGGCCCCTCTGCTTTTCTCAACCGGGCTTGGGACCGGCTTCGGCAGCAGCCCCCTGGTCGGTACGCTCTTCCTGTAGGAACGCAGGTAGCCGCCTTCCAGGGGGTGTTTGGTATAGGTTAACCTATTCATTTTTCCTGTCCTATATTCCTTCCTTTCATTCGTCCCTTTCATTCACTCAGCATTCTCCCAAAACTACTCACAATCCCATTCGTTCTTCAGTTCGTTCCTCCTCCACTTTACATATCGATAAATAACATTGAGACAAGCACGTGTCTTGAATATAGAAGAAAGGTAGTCAGTTGTATAAAAAGTGAATAAATAAGACATTCACGTACGTATAATAAATAACACATAAACCAGCACATGTCTTAGATAGGTACGTACAATAAATAAATAATAAATAATAAATAAATAAATAAATATGACGCTCACGGACATCTGATAAATAACATTTAGACTATCACGTGATTTTCTTATCCGCAGGTGGGGTGGGTTAGTATCCCGCTCTGCGGTCGTCCTCCTCCTTGATGCGGAGGATTTCTCTTACTACCTTTGTGATGTCATTCCATCTTTCCTTCCCCCTTAGCATTTCTGCCACAAGAGATTCCTTCGTCAGAGTTCCCTCCTCTCTGTTCACCCATATACTTCCCTTTATTCTATCCCACCCCCTGCACTCGAAGAACGTATGTTCCGCTGTATCGGGGCTTTCCCCACAATAGTGGCACGTATCCATGCCTCTCCTCTTATGCCTTTTAAGATAGGCGTTAAAATTGCCGTGCCCTGTTAGCAGTTGTGTGATGTAATAACTTACCGTACCGTGTCTCCTCTTAACCTACCGGGGGATGGGCTCTACTAGCTGTCTAGGCCAGAGTCCCGTGCCACTTTCTTCCTGCCATCTTCTCTGCCATACTTCTGTTGCTCTCCTTTCGTACTCCTTTTTCAGTTTCTCCTTGTATTTCCCGTTCCCATTGTTACTCCCGTCTCTTTCCCTTCTTTCCCTCAGACTATAGTATGTTTCTTTCCTCCCTTCTGCGACCAGGTCATATGGCATTAAGCTTGCTATGACCCCGGCTACGTCCGTTGCTACGGTATTATATGCACAGGCTATCCTTATTGCCTTAGCTCTGTACAGCTTGGATACCACCCTCGCATGCACCTTCCAACGCAGCGCACTTGCCCATATTGGGGCCGCATACAGGAGTATAGATCCGCTCACTGATGCCAGGAGCCTCCGCCTCGGCTCCTTGGGTCCACCCACATTTGGCATAAGCCTAGCCAGCTTTGCGGTGGCCAGTCTCGCCTTTTGCACCGCCTTGCCTATGTGCAATCCGAAAGTAAGCCTTTTGTCTAACAGTACCCCTAGATATTTTATACTGTCCGTATCCGCCCGGATCTGGAACCCCTTTATAATAATGTTGTCTGTATTCAGCATGTGCGACTTCCACGCCCTCGTGAAGATGATCGCCTCCGTTTTTTCCTCCGCTATCCGCAGCCCGCAGCCTTCTATTGCTAAAACCATCTTCTGTAATGTCAGATTTACTTTTCTTATTGCCTCGTTAGGTGATCTGCCTGCCGCAAGGACGATGGTGTCGTCCGCATAACAAACCACCTTTGTGTCCATATCATCGGCGGCTCTTATCACCTGGTCATACGTTGTGTTCCATAGCATCGGTCCAAGGACCGATCCTTGTGGTACCCCCCTGCTCATGTGCATCGTGAGACGCTTCACCTCCACTTCAACAAATCCTGTCCTTTCCCATAGGTAGTTTCTGATCATCGTGCATATGTACTCGGGCATTCCCGTTCCCTCCACGGCTCTTATAATGTCGGTCCAGTTTAGGGTGTTAAAAGCATTACTTATGTCTATGTAGGCCGCGACCACAAATCCGCCGTTCTTCATACCTCCTCTCGCGTAGCTCACAACCTCTTCCAAGGCATCTATTGTGGATTTTCCTTTTCTAAAACCGTACTGGCCTTCGTGTAGTTTCTTTCCCTCCTCCAAGAACTGTTCCATTTTATTCTTCAAAACTCTTTCCAATACCTTGCCTATAGTATTTAGTAGGCAAATCGGCCTAAATTTCGTCTCCCTGTTATTGCCTGGGCTGTTATTTTTCGGCAGCAGGACGATTCTTGCCGTCTTCCAGTCCGTTGGGAACCTCCGTTCTTGTATACATTTATCTAGCACCTGTTTTAATGTGCTGGTATTCACCTTTCCCATGATTTTTAAGATTTCATTTGGGATGCCGTCCGGTCTCGGGGCGTTGCTCGTTTTAAGTAGCCTGGTTATACCCCTCAACTCCTCCTCATTGATAAGATGCTCCTCTATATTTTCTCGTACGATTTCCCCCTGCGTTGAGTTCTCGGGTGTGGGTCCCGGTGGGAATAGTTCCTTTAACTTACTCTCCATTTCCTCCTTGTCCAGGCCATGCTCGTTTCTATTTCCTAGCTTGTCCATCACTATCTTGTATGGTTTTCCCCATACATTTGAATCCACCTGTGCTATTAATTGTTTCCATGCTTCCGCTTTGCTTTTTTTGATTATTTTGCGGAACCGGTGCCGCTCCCTTTTTATTTCTGCGTATTTTGCCGTGGATTCCGGGAAGTTGTCCCCGTATTTCCTTCTCAGCCTCTGTATTTTTCTGCCCAGAGCGTTACATTTCCTCCAGGCAGATTCCGCCTCCTCATTCCACCAGTGGGCCTGCCTCCTGGTCCTGTTCCACCCCGCCCGTGGGAGAACCTCGTCGCATATCTTTTGCATCTTTTCCGTGAGGTCCCTTGCCATTCCTTCCGCTTTTGGTTCCTCCCGTACTGATACCTACAGGCATGCTTCCCTCGCTTCCCACCTCCCGTCCCCTGTTTTAATCTCCCTTAGTTTGGAGCCCATTTTCCCCAGCTTGTTCTTACGAAGGACCCATTTCCTGCTTGTGGCCCCGTCGCCGCTGTTCTGTGTCTTCCTACTTATCTTATATTTGATATATTTGTGGTCACTTAGCGTTTCGTGGGGCAGTACTTCCCACTCCTTGACTCTACTAGCTAGTGCCTCTGTACACAGCGTAACGTCTATTATTGATTTCCGGTCCCTCCTCTCGAATGTCGGCCTCGTCCCCTTGTTTAAGCAGACCAGGCCCATTGCATTGCACGTTTCTTCCATCATGCAACCTCTGGCGTCCTGGTTTTTGCACCCCCACATATGCGAGTGGGCATTGAAGTCTCCTGCCACCAGGATCTTGCTATGTCCGTCCTTGAATATTCTGTCGACGTTCTCCGTGACCGTCGACTAGTACTTTTGGAATTCCCCTAATACTCTGCTCGGGGAGAAGTAGCAGCTGAATATGACTATTCCTTCAGTCTTGGCTATGACGTAGCCTTCTCCGGAGCCCATATATTGCATCGTCATATTTTGGTCTACCTTTCCGAATGCGGCCTTATCGTATGTGCTCGTCAGCCACCCCCGTGGTTTTGAGTTTCCTCTTCTCTTTGGGGGTTCGCTCACGATGGCTACATTCCCGCCCATTCTCTTGGCCGCGTTTACCAGTAAATCTTGGGCCGGCCATGAGTTATTACAGTTAGTTTGCTGTATTTTGATGGGCGCCTTCTGGCTTTTGTCGGTTTTCTTTTTTGATTGTTCCTTCTTTTTATTCGTCATATTCGTTCTGTTACTTCTTTCGCCTGGCATGCTTTGTACTCTCGTCACTGTCATTCCTATGTTTACTGATCCTTTGTCTACCAGGAGATCCGCTGCCTCCTGTGGGACCTTGAGGAGGGCCACTTGCTCTTCCCAAGGTTCTTTTATTATCCTGACTACCTCGAACTGTTCTATATCCTGTTCTGTCCTATTTGTTTCCCTCCTTACCGCCTCTATTATTTCCGCCGCTGTCACCAAAGCGTCCAGCCCCCTAATTTGGATTCCGTTTCTTTCCACCAATTTGCGCACATGCACTTCTTCGCCGAGACTCTCTCTGACCTTGCTCGCCCATTCCTCTGCCCTTCCTTCGTCCGTCAGCTCGAACAGCACGCTCCCTGTGCGTGTTCTCCTTACGCTGGTGAATGCGTATCCTTCGAGTGGGCCCATTTTCCCCTTTATCTGCCTCAAGGTTTCCACGTATTTCTTTCCCTCCGCGTGCTTTACCAGTACAGCCGTTCCTCCTGTGGTCCTCCTTCTTCTTCCTCCTCCTTTGTTTTTCTCTTTAGTATACCTTTCTCTTTCTTCGGCCTCCCTCTTGTTCGCTATTTCTCTACGGCTTCCTCTTATCTCCCCGCCTGCATTCGTTTCCTTATTCCTCCTGCCCATCCCGTTTTCTCTGGTTAACTTGTTTAGCTTCCTTTTGTCATCAGGGTGCCTAGATAGCTGCCATTTTTATCTTGCTTCCCCCTTTTCAGCAATTTTTCTTCTCACAGTTAATGGATAGTTCATTACATGTTTATTTACAGCTTTCGTTTCAGGTGTCGATTTATATGCTGCATCTTGCATCGCCTTGTTTAAGTGTTCTACGGCTTGATCTATGTCATTTGCAGTTTTTAGTGGGATTTTCAGACCTATTTTGTTATTGATAAGTGCTTTATAAAGAAACCAGTCAGTTTTCGAGTTTGTCCAGTGAGGCCGATTTTAGTTTTTTATAAACGTAGAGCTCAGTGTGAGTATAATTGGTGAGTGGTCAGATGACAAGTCAAAGCTTGTGTTTACTTCAGTCTGGCTTAATGAGATTCCTTTGGTTATAAAGAAGTCGAGTAGATCTGGTATTTTTCTGGGGTCAGTTGGCCAGTAAGTCGGTTCCCCAGTGCTGATGTGATTATATCCTATTGATGTCATTGTTTTATAGAGTTCCATGCCTTTTGGGTTGCCAAGTCTTGAACCCCATTAAGGATGTGTCGCATTGTAGTCTCCACCTGAGATAAATCTCACACCTAGTGTATTAAAGAATCTATCGAATTTGTCTTTACTTACTGCGTGTCTGGGTGGACAGTAGACCGCAGCAATTACAAGTGAGCCGTGTGTATCTTTGATTTCGACAGAAGTTGATTGTAGAAAAGCTTCTTCGAATTTTAATGATTCAGTGTGTGAGATCTTTTCATTGATAATAATAGCAGTTCCTCCGTGAGCAGTTCCATCTGGATGATTTGTATGATATGTTTTGTGCTTGTAGATATTAAAGTAGCTTCTGTCAGTGAAATGAGTTTCAGAGATTAGGAGAATGTCTATTTTATTTAAGTTTAAAATGATTCTATTTCCCGTTTGCGTTGCTGCAAACCGTTTGGGATTCCACAAGGCTATTCTAATGTTGCCAGTCATGGTCCTTTCCTATTGATGACAGCGGTGAGCAGATTTATAATCATGCTGTTTTGGTCCATTAATTGCTTAAAGAGAAATTTAAATTTCTGAAGGAAATGATTTATCATTTTGTTTGTAGAGTCATTACAATCATTCTGCGTTATGTTACCTTCTGTAGCTTGAGCGTAGCTTATGTTTTCACGTACACTGTAATTTCTATTTACTGTTGTATTTTTATCTTGGTTACCTCTTACCTTCTGTAATTCTCGATATACGCTGCATCCTTTATAATTCGCAGGATGCGGGCCATCACACAGTGCGCATTTTGCAGGGGTGTTTTTCTCCTTGGTGCAAGTATTTGTGGAGTGATTTTCACCACATTTCACGCAATTGAAGGGTTTGGTACTGTTACGAGCCGAGGGCTAAGGGGCACGGCTGCGGAGCCGAGGATCGGTTGTTTAAGAGTTTTGTTAGTTAAACGGTCGAGCCGTTTGATGGGAAATGTGTGGATGTGCCAATGCCTATTTCATCAATGGGTGCCACTGGAAGGTCAAGGTTTTTGTGAATGTGCCAGTGCCTATTTCATCACTGGGTGCCACTGGAGGGTTAGAGTTTGTGGATGTGCCAATGCTTATTTCATCAATGGGTGCCACTGGAAGGTTTTTGTGGATGTGCCAAAACTTATTTCATCTCTGGGTGCCACTGGAAGGTTATTGTGGATGTGTCAGTGCTTATTTCATCACTGGGTGCCACTGGAATGTTAGTAATTATTGCCTCGTAACTATCGAAACACCTTGAGCGGTTAAGATATATCTATTCGGTGGATTGATACTACTGCTCATGATTGGTACAGGAAACAGAATGAATTAAATACGTCTATAATCAAATAATAAAATGTCTATATTCTTTATCTAAAATGAATTACAGTACGTAGATATCGCGGAGTTAAAACCCACGCTTACAGTCTTTTAACGAATATAAATATTAATGCTCGAAAGGGAATGCTACCCGATCTTGCTGTCTTTCGACGAATGCGAACTTTGAAATAAATATCGGATAACTGATCGAAAGGGAACTTAACCCGATCTCACTGTCTTTCGATGAATGCGAACTTTATAAATAAATATCGGATAACTGATCGAAAGGGAACTTAACCCGATCTCACTGAGCTCTAGCAGAACTTTTGACTATCAATTACGGCGTAAACGCGTAGCTTGACTATTCAGAACTAAGCCGTTAATAAATAGAAGTTGATCGAAAGGGAATGGAACCCGATCTCACTGGCATCAGTATGACTATCTGGCACCGACATGGTACACAGCTAGTAAGGCCCATACTGAGCCACGAGAGTAGATTTCATGCCCTTTTTATATCCGTAAAGCGGACCAAAAATATGGTGGGGATACAGAATCTTCCAAGGGAGTCCAAAAGATCGCCCTGAAGCGTTGCGTCATCGCGCCATCGCGGAAGGGGCAGACTTGACTGCATGCACTCTCGATTTCCAAATAAGGGCATAATAGAGGAAACGAAGGAAACAATACTTCCTACGTAACAGTACAATACACCTTAGTATGCCCATATTTTTGACAGCGATGACAGTGAGGTATATCTTTCTTTTTACGCGGCGGTACAACTTCTATTATGGTGTTAAGAAGTTTTTTTAATTTATAGATTTCTTTATTTTTCTCACCTGGTACTTGGTCCACAAAGAATAAAGGGAGTGGTTCTTTCGTTTTCCAACTACGAATATTAGTGACACTTCTGATTTCAAAACCTTTTTCTTCAATTCATCTTTAATATCCGTTGTTGGTATTGAACTGTGTAGATTTTTAATAACAACTCTGATAGATCTTTCCTGACGCGGTTGGAACGTGTGAAATGCTATGTTATTTACTTTCAGGAAACGGACTAGTTTGCGATAGGCGTCTGGTGTGGTGGTGTTTACTTTTATCGAGTCTGCTGTCATTGATTTGCAGAGAAACTCTTCCGTTGATAGGACGGTTTTAAAACTTTCCAGCATCAATGGGATATTTGCAATATCGTCCATGAATATTGGGGTGGCTTTAGTATTTTATGTGCATTTTCTTTAACGTTTTCATGGGCTTCGTCCCACTTGCGTTAGTTCGTTATTATTCAGTATTGTAAATCTATTGGAGTTTTGTTTACCGATATCATGCGAGGCTTGTTGCTTTCTTGTGTTGTCCACAGGCCGTGATGTGTCCTTATTTACTTTGTTTCTCTTAGGTTTTACTTGTTGCCATGTGAGTTCTTGATCTGATATATTCATATCGATGTTTTGTCCAGATATTTCCTGATGTTGTTTAGTGTAGGATCTACGTATGTTACTCGCCGTTTCCGTATATTATGTTGATCTATGGATGGTACTATGGTACCGGCGTTAGTTTTATCTGTGAGTATGTTTGTTAAGGTTTCTGTAGTCATGATAGATGTTCCACCAGATACGGATTGCACATGAATGTTGGCAAGGAATATACCCCACCACTCCCTTGCTGCATGTTGCATCTAACGAGCGCAGCCGATGCAGGCTAGAAGGTGGATGCGTGCTTTCCAAACTTTGATTTCTCACACTTTCTTAACTGTACACTTATCTATGTTTACACTGAACGAATGCTATGTACATATACACTTCTGAACTCTTCGACAGTTCGGACGCGAATATAACCTCAAATTTGGGAGACAATATTTTTTCTTCATACCATAAATTACAAAAGTCTAAAAGAAAATGTTATCCGCCAATAGAAGACATAACAATTAATGAAGTTAGCGCTTCTATAAATTTACAAAGTTTATTGAATGTAACGTCGCAACGTCATTTGAGTGTCCCAAAGGACGTTATAGATTAATTTTCCGGCGATCATTTTATATTAATTAGTAAGTGGGAATCAGACGGAAGTTCTGCTCGCAGTAAGTACAAACAAAGATTTGACACTGAAAGTCGCGACGATGAATTTTTATTTGTTTTTTCTTCCGTTCCATTGAAATTGCATGAAATTAATAACGAGACACAAGAAGTGTGGTCCAATCCGATCCCTTCTTCAATAAGTCTTTGCAGGTACAGTAATGTCTCCATTAGTGTCCAAAATTGTGTCTCCATTAGTGTCCTTTTCCTATCCCCACCACTTGGGGTGGTGGCCCCCTGAGTGAGTTCGGGTCGCCTTTGATGTTGTGGCAGCCGAGGCTCGAGGCAGCGTCATAGGAAAGAGGCAATTTTAAATACCTGTGTACGTGAGACAATACTAACGCGATCAAAATTTAAGAATAAAACTTCTGCATTTTTGGTCCGTTTTGAATGAAATTTTACCAAAATGTTCGTTACAATCTCCCGATTAAAATGACACGAAACAGGATATGGTTTGAACAATTTTTACTTATCATGGTATTAATAATTTTATTCCTCTTTATTATTGTTTCCGATAGCAACCGGAATGTGTATATTAGTTGCTAAGAATAAGGTAATTAGTAGTGAGATTATAAATTTCAAAGTAAAATTTCGATTCCATGTCTCCATTAGTGTCCCTCGCTCGGGGACACTAATGGTGTGCAGGACACGTTTCTCGAGCGTCGGGTCACCTTCAATGTTGTGGCAGCCGAGGCTCGAGGCAGCGTTCCAGATAAGAGGCAAGTTTAAATACCCGTGTACGTGAGACAATACTAACGCGATCTAAATTTAAGAATAAAACTTCTGCATTTTTGGTCCGTTTTGAATGAAATTTTACCAACATGTTCGTTACAATCTCCTGATTAAAATGACACCAAACACGACATAGATTGGTGCCATGGGACTGATTATTTCGAAGACCATTATTACCACCATGATAAGTAAAAATTGTCCAAAGCATATCGTGTTTGGTGTCATCTTAATCAGGAGATTGTAACGAACATGTTGGTAAAATTTCATTTAAAACGGACCAAAAATGCAGAAGTTTTATTCTTAAATTTTGGTCGCGTTAGTATTGTCTCACGTACACGGGTATCTAATCTTGCCTCTTTCCTATGACGCTGCCTCGAGCCTCGGCTGCCACAACATCAAAGGCGACCCGAACTCCCTCGAGAATCGTGTCTGCGCCCCATTAGTGTTCACGTTCGGTCCCGAGCGAGGAACAGTAAGGGAGACATTACTGTAGTCCTGGTGACTCAAGGAACAACGACGCGTCAGCTGACTTTTCCAAGTCTATGTTTGTGCATTACTCATTTAATCTATTTTTCTATTACGCATTTCTAGTTCTCTGTAACAACGTCGATCCAACGCTTACATTGTTGCAAAAAGATCGTTGCGCTGCGTCGCACAGTGGTCCCAAATCCCGAAAACGCGGCCAAAACTATTTTAGCGTGATTTGGAAACTTGAGATAATAGTATGGTAGGTCGTTGAATTCGTCTCGATGTCAGGTATGATAATACAAAGTCAAAAATATATATTAACGTATAAAAATCGAGTTGACCTTCAATTTGTTATAAAAAACAAATATTGTTTTAAATTTTTTCTATTGAAATTTGTAGAAGGCTAAATACTGATTAACTTTTACTTGAAACATTTTTTTTTTACATCATTTTTATTACTCCATACCGAAGACTTCTTCGATGACTGTAGATTAATTCTGTTACCGCAGAAATTTTTTTTTTTTTTTTTTTTTTTACGTGTAAGTAATCATTCACAGTTCTCGAAAGACAAAAAAAGTGAAAAGTAATACTTTGTTCAAAATGGTGTCACGGCTGAAAGTGCAAAAAAGTGCAGCCAATTTTTGTAAATATAGTAAGATGAAAGTATAAACTAAAAGCTCCAACAAGAATTTTGGCGGGATATTGTGGGATATACAACTTTTTCTCTACATCTTTAAATTATATGCATTAAATCTAACATGTTATTTCCCATACTATACTTACCACTTTACAATGTTAACGGATAACAATTCTTAATATATTCAAACAGGAAAAATGTTCTAATTACTTCCAGGAACAATATCCATTTTACAGAATTAAGATTGATGTCTTCTAGAAAAAGTTATACACCTTACAGTCTGCACTTCACAGTTACGCTTACGCTCACGAGAAATGACTGTCTAAAGAAACCGAAGTTCGGACTGTAATTGCCATTCAGGTAAAAAAGTAATACTTATATCCTTCCATCCCCCTACAGAGTCATTATTGTATTACCCAATCCATCAATCGCGACCTCCTCAACATCAAATTCATTTTTTGAGTTTTGGCCGCGTTTTCGGGATTTGGGACCACTGTGCGTCGCAACGAAACCGCCTTACACAAAGGATTCTTACAATTCGGCCGTCCTGACAACAGACCGTCCGCGGAATATATAACTTTACTTACTGTAATTTTACATACATAAATGTCGCACTTATACAACTAATATTTATTTTCTCTTTAGACAAATTAAACTGAAATGCTTATTACTTATTATGTCTACACTAACTACATATTTGTCTATAAATTGAATATAATATATAATATAATCTTACGTGCTATAGTCGTTGGATACATTTGCTTTTATCCATAACCGCATATTGTTTGGTTCCCAGACACCCTGATATCGTTTCTGCGTGTTTTGAAACCCTTCTATATCTGATACAATATATTGATCCCTGATATATCGATTTCTGAGTTCTTTCGTTATAACAAAAAGATATTTAAATTGTGGTATTAACTTCCTTGAAGTTCCTGCGGTACTATCAAAATTACGTAGCATTACGTAATCTCCTTCGCTATACTTATGGGGCGCCTTATGCTTTTTGTTGAAATACTGCGTATTATAGTTTTGGGATGCAACAATTTTCTCAGCCGCTTTATTCCTAATCGCTTCTAAACATGTATTGTTATCGTTCACAATATAGTTAAGATATTCTTTAATTTCATCGCTAATTTGACCTCGCTCATCCATACCAAACAATAACTTGCTGAGTGTTTCACCTGTAGTTTTACATACAGTATTATTAATACAGTGCTCAACGTGTGACAATACTTTATACCAGAATCGTCCGCTATCATTATCAGTCAACTTGCTTAACATAGGGTCGTTTTAGTCGCATACAATTTTGCAAATTTAGTAAAAGCATCGATAACAAGAAATGCATATCGTTTCCCTGAATGCTGCCTCTCGACCGGACCAAAATGATCTATATGTAGGGTAGTAAATGGTACGTTTCCTTTTGGAATTGCGTGCATTACACCTTCCTTTCTTCCGGCTGAAGGAGAATAAACTATACACTTTATACAATTCCTTACGTGGTCCTGCACTTTTTTCTTAATTGTCGGGAACCAATAACTTTTCAGAATCGTATCAACCGTTTTCTCCACACCTAAATGGCCCATTTGGTCATGATATCTAAAAATAACATTCCTTTCCATACTTTTGGGGACATAAAAAAGTAACTCTGTATCTTTTTTGTATATACAGGGTGTCACTTAACTATGGGTCTTCCCGTAAATGGGGGGTAGCTGGGGTGATTCTGAACAACTTTTTCCTTGACCAAAATGTGTTTTGCAGCTTCATTTTTGAGTTATTAATGAAAAACACTGGCCAATCAGGGCGCCCGTAGAGCGCGCGCTCAAGCGCGTGGCTCTCAAACGCGCTCGATCGTGGCGTGAGCCAACGCGTTTCTTCGTGACCACAACCGAGTGCGGTTGAGAGCCACGCGCTCGAGCGCTCTGATTGGCCAGTGTTTTTCATTAATAACTACAAACTGAAGCTGCAAAGCACATTTTGGTCAAGGAAAAAGTTGTTCAGAATCACCCCAGCTATCCCCCATTTCCGGGAAGACCCACAGTTAAGAGACACCCCGTATAAGACCATTTCTCATTTCGAATAAAGGATCTTCACCTTTACTTAATTTATCAATTAACTCTTTTATTCTTCTATCCTGAGATTGACAAGCGGAGAGTTTATATTCGAATGGATTATCTTCTACAATTAATATAGCTATTGATCTGCTTAGAGCGTCTACATGTTTCATCCGATCACTTGGTCTATACTTGACGCTATAGTCATAAATTTCCAATTCCAGGGCCCATCTTGCGAATCGAGGATTTATATCCTTTTTCTGCAATGTCAATCTCAGTGAATTGCAATCCGTATTTATTTTAAAAGGAACTCCCTGCAAATAAATTCTAAAGCGCTTAAGTGCATAAACAATAGCCCGTGCCGCCAGCTCAAAGCTATGGTACCTACGCTCGACTTCAGTTGTACGCCTTGAAAAGTAGAATATAGGGTGCAGTTTCATATCATTTTTCCTTTGCATGAGTACAGCACCGACACCTAATGAACTAACATCGCAGTGCAGTTCGGTCGGATCTCGGGGATCATAAATTGCCAATATTGGTGTTGTAAGTAAGGGATTGGGAGAAATCAAACACTCGGGTTTAGTTCCGTATCTGGGAGAACTGCCTTTTTATTTTACTGCTGCTAACTTCGACGCGTGTTCGTTGCGTACTTCCAACTAGACGGTCCTTTGTTTCACACATGCACACACACAAACATAAAACGCGCGCTTTTCCGCGTTCGCTGCGGTAACGCTGCCCCATCTCCATATACAGGGTCTACCACGTATCTCGGAACCCATGCGCGCGCAATCTTGAGTAAATCGCAACGTCGCAATGAATCGATACAGGCGTCATCTATGAACTGCTGGTGAAGGTATAAAGTCTTGTAGGGACGCAAGGTTTGGCAAGATTGGAGTGGGGATTGTAAGAATCAACTGGATTGTAAGAAGGGGTAAACAGGGGTAAACACAAATTCAGGCGCGATCGGCAGAGACCGCATTCAAGTCGGACGGCTTGCTCATGTTGTAGCCCGAATCCAAATGCTTGAGCCGAAATTTCGATTCCTGCCGGACATAGCCATAGCTGCTGAGCCGCTGGAAACTTTTTTGTAGGTTCGATCGCCCTCGAGTATATTTTTGTTTTACATTAATTTATTTTTACTTCCTAACTATATGACAATGATCAATATTTGCTTACCAATATTTTAAAAACATTTATTAAATATGTTAATTTAATGTACGTAAATCTGAATTTAGAGCGCTTTTCGTGCTACCGTTTCACTTGCCCGAAACTAGAGGTGTGCGAACACTCGAATAAATCGAGTACTCGAAATTCGAGTCGAGTAATGTTCGGTCAATCGAGCCGAGTTGAGCGCTTGAATTTGTGTTTACCCCTGTTTACCCCTTCTTACAATCCAGTTGATTCTTACAATCCCCTCTCCAATCTTGCCAAACCTTGCGTCCCCTACAAGACTTTATACCTTCACCAGCAGTTCATAGATGACGCCTGTATCGATTCATTGCGACGTTGCGATTTACTCAAGATTGCGCGCGCATGGGTTCCGTGATACGTGGTAGACCCTGTATGTATCGTGTTTGGTGTTATTTTAATCAGAAAAATGTCACAAAACTGTTGGATAAAGTTTGATAAAAAAAACTATAAACTAAAAAAGTTTCATCGTTGCATTAGTGTTGTTTCACCGAGGCGCTGGATTTCTTATCTTTTCTTTACTCGCGCGAACTTGCCGCGGAACGAACCATTTCCAGTCGGTTTTTTGGCGCGGCAGCAAAGGGATTCGTTGCCACAGTGTACAGCGTCGAACGCAGAAAAGGACAGCGAGTAAAGATAAAGGAACGAGCAGCCAAGAGGCAAAACAAAATCCAGCGTATGGGTGAAACAGCACTAATGCAACGATGAAACTTTTTTAGTTTTTTTTTATCAAACTTTATCCATCAGTTTTGTGACATTTTTCTAATTAAAATAACACCAAACACGATATAATTTGGACCATATTTACTGTTCACAATGCTTTAATGGAGACAATACTGTAGACGGTTTTCTTCCGGCTTGCCGCGTTCGAGCCCAGGCACAGTGCAGCATATAAATGGGCGTTCGGGACAAAACATACATATAATGTATAAATAATGAACATTTTTATAGTGGAAAAGATGAAACTAGTTGCCAGGTACCGAAAATAATGAACCGCTTTATCCGCGCACGTTCCTTTATTTCTGCGAGCGGACCCTTTCCTGGGTTTTTCCAGGATGGTTTCGGGAAAAAGCGAATCAGGGACACGAATGACTCGTGTTTTCGTCATCTGGTCGACACGTACCCCGAGTCAAGAAAACCCGATCATAAAACAGCTTGCCAGGTATCGAAGGTCGTCGACATGTTCGGTTCTTGCGACCAAACAGTTACCGTATGCATCGAGCATCTACATCGAATTCAAACAGATATGAAACTGTTTGGAGAATGAGATAAGATTGCATTTGTTTCTGGCATAAAATAAATTAATATGAAAGAAATGAACCTACGAAAAACCGCGTTGTTCGAGGGATTACTGTAGTTTGTTATCGTTAGCGTATTTTTTCAAGAAAGTGTTATTGTGAAGTGCTATTCATTCGGTGAAGGATTAACATCCAATAAGAAATCCTATTTCCACTCCCTCACAAAATAGTAACAACCAATAGAATTTTAGTCATAGTTTACATTTTTACTTACACCACACCGACAAGTCAGAATAAATCTTACAGTCAAATAGTACACATCTAAGAGAATTAACTTTACGCATCAACCAAGTATACAAGGCGATTTGTATACTTTTTAACGGGTTCGCGACAGTGTGTTGAAAGTGTTGTATTGTTAATCTAATATGGAGTGGACTGAAGAGCAAGTGACAAAATTAGTTGAGCACTATAGGAGATTGGGAAATCTCTGGAATCCACGTGACATCAACTATTTTAAAAAAAATGAAAAAGTTGATGCGTGGAAGAACATAGGCAGGGAAATGAACAGAGCACCAGACGACTGCAGGAAAAAAATAGTGAGGCTTCTCTCCTCTTAGCTGCAGCGTCATCCATCTTTAGCGACAAACACTGAACTGATGGCGAATGCGCGTTCAAATTCACGGTTCGTTCCATACGCGGTGCCCATCGCTAACTGTGCTGCCACGTTGCAGCCGCGGCGCGCTCGTCTGTACCCACCTTTATATGCATGTCCTATCTCACCACACCGGAAACAGGAGCCTTTTTCCCTTCGAGGGTCTTTACAGTCTCTAGCCATATGACCGTATTTGCTGCAGTTGTAACATCTTGTCCTCTGTTGATAAGGATTCTCCTCGTTAATGACACTGCTTCTGGTTTGATTAAATTGCAGCTTGTTCTCCCTTGCTTCCGTTTTGCTTCCTGTTGCCGATTCACGATTCATTCGATGCCTTCCATCCGCCAACGCGATATTTTCGAAAGCCGTCAATAAATCTGATGTACACTGGAAATTTTGTATTCTCGCCTGATTACGCATCTGTCTGTCTGGTATTCCGTCCACCAAATATTCTATTATTTCGTTTTTGTCTACCGATACATAATTACCCAAAACTTAAACAACTTTTTCATGGTAATACATACTGTAGGAACTTTATAAAAATGAAGGGGAGTCATCGGGAATCGAACCCGAGACCTTCGTATTACTAGGTACTGATCAGTCTGTGGGGGCACTTCCCACGTACACCGCTAGGGGACGATCATGACGATCCGGCTCCCGAAGGTAGTTGTATAAGTCCCCGCGACTATATATATAACCGTCGACACATCCCTACTATACCTGTGTCTAAGGTAGGGCCTGCCGTACTGACGAGTCCGCTAGCAGGCCTAGGACGAAACACTACCTTCTTTCTCCCTTTCTTTTTGCGTCGCTTCCTTCTTCCACCACCGTACCAACCGATAAACGAAGCACCCACAAGTCCATATACGCCAAGGCCCCTTCTTAGGCTTCATGTTCCTCTTAAGTTCGTTGATGGAGGCACCCGATCCCACACATACTGAATGGTTCATTCTGCTTCCAAACCCTCTCTTCAAATTTTCTTCTTGCTGTTAATTTGCTTGTTCTGCAGTCGAACATTTTCTTCATTTCTAACAGCAAGCTGGTTGTGTTCATTTCAATGTGTTCCAGTCGAGAATGGAACCACTTATAGGCTTATCCTTTCAACCGCGTGCCTATTAACATTTTCGAGGCATTGTCGTCCAAGTTGTACTACGCATACAGCAACTTTACTTGTTTCTCCCAATTACTGAATGAATCGTTAATGCCATTAAAATCACTAAGTAGGTCACTTCCTGCTTTACTGCTAAATTTTACATCAGTTGTACTATTATTAGACTGGGGAGAATTGCGCAACAGTTCATTTTCTCTCATCATCACTCTCAGTTCTCTTTCCATCGATTGTTTTTCTCTTAAAAGAAACTCGTAATCACGGGCCAGTCTATCATTTTCACTGCGTTCTCTGTTACTAGTTGTAGGCGTCACATTCTCCTGCGGAACTCACCGAAGCATCCATGCCCGGTAAGCACCTGTGTGTCACCCGGTAAGTCAACCATCCTCGGCCACGGTCCAACCATTCATCCAGGCTCGGCACATTGTGCGACTCCTGACCTTTTTTTTTTGCATGAGGGAAATCTTCAATAGGACACCCCGGTTAGGGCAGGGGTACACCGGGGTAGTGTCGGATTTGTACCGACCAAATGCCATGCACAAGGCATCACTCCCTCGCCACATTCGCGACAATAACCTCCTCGCGGAGGATTCGCGCGCGATGCCCGAGTCCGTGGCGCCTCCGCCTCCCTCTGCGGGAGGGGTCCGACCTTTCCCGCTCCCTTTCCGCGGCCTCCTTTTGGAGCATAACCTGCTCGCAGAAGGAGGCCAAAGCGTCCCACGCTGCTCGGTCGTCCAGCACGGCGCCAACAACCGGTGCCAACGCCAGGTCGGAGCCCAATACGTTTCTCAGGACACGGCGCTCCCGCGACCACGCTGGACACTCATCCAGCGTGTGCTGCGCCGTGTCATCCTCCTCGCCGCAGTGGTGACACTGCGCCGTCTCCTCCCTCCGGATTCGGTGCAGGTACTCCCCGAAGCACCCATGTCCGGAGAGCACCTGCGTCATCCGGTAGGTCAGCCTGCCCCACGATCTGCCGAGCCACTTCTCTAGGCTCGGCAAGACCGCCCCGACAACTCGCCGCCCGCTGCAAGTGCGAATCCTAACATAGGCAATGCTCAACAGCTGATGTTACGGCCGGGTTAGTATCCTTGCACGATCACTTGACTTCACGATAACTTCACTTCAAGATCATTTCACTTCACGGTCACTTGACTTGCCACTGTGAAATGTGGGGATATTTAAAAAAAACATTTTATTGTTCCTGCGTTTAAACATTTCGTAATATTCTGCGTTTGTACGATTCATGGTGTTCGTTCGGTTAACAGAATGTCTCTGCCAGCTTAAATGTTCGCACTCGCTTCCACACGCACACGCACACACACTGTTTCCAAATTTAGTGGAAATCGGTGGCAGATACCGTTTACACAGGGCAGTATGGGCCCTTGTGTTGGTCTTCGTCGCAGCGCGAGCTTTGGCACTACAATGTTATCCAGATTAAAGAGCATGCGCGTGTGCGTGTGGAAGCGAGGCGAATGTTTAAGCTGGCAGAGTCATTCTGCCAACCGAGGAAGGATGTGACGGGAAAAGTGCCCTATACTATTAACTCTGCAGATTCCGGATCTACTGTCTTAGGTTTCCTATTGCATGATTTAATTCTAAATGTTGATATGTATGGATCGGATGTCCAAAGTACTCTATGGAATACATCTTCGGTTGTAGCTGTTCTTAAAATTTTTTTTCAGTTCCGGTTTCTAAATTTTTTGAAATCCTTGTGTCTTGTTTCTTGCGCTTCTTCAGACAGTTGGCCAATTGGCAGTAATGCATGTTTTATTATTTCACCCCCATGTAGTAATAATTTGTGGTCGGAGACTGGCATATAATACCATCCATAATGAGTAATAAAATATTGTGCAGTCTCCTGACTGTATGTGTGGAATTTTTCTACGTCTATTTGAAATGGGAAGGAAGTATTGTGTGTATTGCAGTATTGTGTGAAACCTTTTAATTAATGCAATATCAATTCCGGTAATTTGTGCGGAAAAAGTTCTGCATTCGCGAAAAATGTCTTGCCGTATTCCCATCATTGGATGAGCCCCATCCTTGCTTGACAAAATCAATTAACAAACCCATCCTTTCCTTAAATTGTTTTTGCATGGTGTTGTGCCACGGTTAGCACTTGTTGTTGTTGTGAGATGTCGTGGGTGCGGGAGCGATTGAAGAATAAGTATTCACCGGTGTTCGAGTGAAGACAAGAGATTTATTAGCTTAGGTACAGCAGGTTTTTGAAAGTGACAGCCTAATTGGTTTGATCAAAAGATGATACCGGGCGATTTGCCCGTGCTTTTATATTGTGGCGCTTGAGGAATTCGCTGAATCTTCCTTGAGGGTCGACGCCTCGCAGGTGTCATTGTCCCGTTTGTATTGCTGACTCGGTGATCAGCGAATTCCCAGCGCATCCGATTGATTTCGTTGACCCGACCTAGATTTTATATGTTGCTGAGTCGCGATTAGTATATTAGTATATCCGGGCACAACAATGGACTGTTTCCTCTCACTTCATAGTTCCTTCATCTCTGGTGACTTTCCAATCCATTGTTGAAAAGGCAAGTTATATTCTACATGTAATAAACATTCAAAGCATCTAATCCAAGCATGTAAGGAAGAAATTCCGAAACAGTAATTAGCAGTATTACAAGTTTTGGCGTTTGTAATTTCCAAATTATTCATTTCGGTAGGCTTCGCGTTGCATGTACAACTCATGGATGACGTAGTGGCCGTTATTGCATTACATATTTTATTGTCAACCATTGTAAGAGTCATGGCATACTTTATATTTACAGTATTTAGTGTCAGAGTTTTTAAAGTGTCTATTTCTTTGTTAATTTGTTTTATTTCATTGTCTATTATTTGTTGATTTTCTTTTGTAAATTGAAATTTTATTGGTCGACAAAACCATGGCGATGAATGTCGTGGATTTTCCCACAATACCGCAGATGTTTTTGTATTTTTTAACATTAATGGGAACCAGGCTTGAAACAAAAACACTATCTTCCTTTATGTCACAGCCTGTATGTAAAACTTGCTTATGTCTCGGTTGCCCAGAAGCCCCATCACAAGCCCACTTGCATATAAGTAATAGTTGTGCTCTTTGTATTGGTTTATTTATTGTTTTTAATATTCGCGAAACGGTGTGGTCCAATAAACTTTGTAAATTAACTTTTGCATATGACTCTGAAATATCTATTGCGTTTTTTGGCGGATAATAATTGGTTTTTTTCTTTCAGTAATTGAAAATATGAGGGCCATTGATAATTATGTATTTTAATTGCTTTACTTCAAATTGTAATATACTGGAATTTCGACAGATCTGCCGTTATGTAAATGCTTAAAGCTTATTCCACTGTAAACATTTTCTTCTGTGGCAAGTACTATTTTTTAAAAATTGTTTCCATATTCTAATTGTACTCGTTGTCTTCCAGATACTTAAGCATATGTGATCTTTTATACATGCCGCGTTTTCGGAAGCTCATTTTCGTGGCATTTAAAAATTCTTCCAATAAGAATTGGTTGACTAATGACTGGGCTCCTCGAATTCTTTCCCTGCTACTACATTCAGAAAATAATTTCCTTCCCTTGTAAAGTTGTACGAGAGATTCAGCCCTTGCTACAGTATTTGCTGTACTCGTAGACAGAATTTCTTCTAGTGACATGCTTGGATATGAAAAATCTTGCTCTAACCATTCCTTATTACGTCTAAGGAATGTGGTTTCCGTGTAATGAGATTTGACCCATTTGTTCTTTAACCTCCAAGTAAATTTCCTTAAATTTGTTCTTAGTTCCTCAGAATTTTGCATAGGTATTGCAATCTTTTCAGATATCTTTTCGTATAGAAAAGCGTGACCCCCCAAATCTTTGGACGAATTTCTTAAAGTGAGAAACAAATCTCGATTTTTACGAAAGGCGTCCATTTTTGTTCAATTATAATATCTAAATAATAAAGAAGAAAATATTGAATCTGGGAAATAACTCGCACATTAACATTCGTAATGTTCGTAAGTGCGTGTCGTGTGCGTGTGGAAACAAGTGCGAATCAACAAGTGCCAAGACACCGTCGAAGCAGGTAAATTTGCGGTCGAATGAATAAGTTTAATTAACTACCCTTTTCTAACATTAATCATCCAAACACTTCTTTCATAATTAAGAAAACACTTTATTCGTTTCGGAAAACGAATAAAAGTATGGAACAGTTATTAAACGACTTGTTAATTAAATTGTTATTCATGAATAACGAAGAATTACACATTATTCTTAGTGTAAGACGATTGTAATATTTGCCGTACGTTGCCCCTCGATGCACCCGATTACGGCCGCGCGCGATTGTGACTGAGCTCGCGCTATACGGGCGCTGTAATTGGCAAGTGTTTTTCGTTAATAACTAAAAAACGAAGCTTCAAACAATATTTTGGTCAAGGAAAAAGTTGTTCAGAATCACCTCAGCTACCCCTTTTTTAAAAATACCGCGCGAATTCCGGGCCACCCTGTATATATTATATATTAATAAGTAAAAATTGTCCAAACCATATCGTGTTTGGTGTCATTTTAATCAGGAGACTGTAACGAACATGTTGGTAAAATTTCATTTAAAACGGACCAAAAATGCAGAAGTTTTATTCTTAAATTTTGATCGCGTTAGTATTGTCTCACGTACACGGGTATTTAAACTTGCCTCTTTCCTGGAACTCTGCCTCGAGCCTCGGCTGCCACAACATGAAAGACGACCCGAACTCACTCAGGGAGGCACCACCCCAAGTGGTGGGGATAGAAATGGACACTAATGGTAGACACAATTTTGGACACTAATCGGGACATTACTGTATATACAATTCGGCTTGGTGACTCCTGGCGGGTCACACGCATTTGTTATGGTTGACGCCGTGAACGCCAATCAACACGTTCCGCTTACAGTTTATTATCTTATAAGGTAATTTCGGTAGACTTCCCTCTTATGTGTAAGTGAGGAATATCACAAACAAAGAATAAGTGTGGAGCACAGCGAGGCGAGTTGGTTCCCCTCGCCTCTCCTGGTCACGGTTTCGCTACTTCTATTTAATTAAATTGTACCTGACTAATTAGAAATAAACTTTACTTACATTGTATTTAACATTTCTCAACAATACTGTTTCGTTTAGCGATTCTTTATTTTCGTTATAATTAAAGTTAACAGATTGGGACCTATATGAATTACACAGTTAATAAGTATCGACGAATAACACAAGATTGTACCTTCGGACACAGTTCACATATAACAATAAAATATAGCTAATTCACGCCACGACTACAAGTAACTCTTTTCGCTCGTTTATCTTATCCGCACCTTCTTCTAATACGCACTCTATTCGTAACCTAATCGTATTCTAATTCGCACTCTCCAATGGTATTCTAATCTCCTCGCCATCGCGCAGCGGCATAAATACAAATGTGCGGGGCAGAGAGAAAGAAAAGAAAGTGGGGAAGAGCGCTTTCTTTCGCAACCACGGAGTAGCGCTAGGCTCTATAGCGCTTGTGACTATAATAATGAATATTCAGCACGTTGTGGAATTTTCTGTATGTGTATTTATTCACTCTTAAGGAACAAAACGTGTAAAGATACAATTCTCGTAAAAAGAACTAACTCGAAAAGCTAAAGCTGCTGCTGCATATTCTTCTCGTTGTCGAAGTACGCTCTGCTTGTTGTAGAGGCGCTGTGGTCTGTGTGGCGCTGCAGTCGCGGATGAAGGCCACAGCTCGAAGAACGCTAGCGCCCTCCCATTAGCATGGCGAAATTAGGTTCCGATTCAGTGAACGAGACACTTAAGCGCGATACAGAGTGCGCAGTACGTTTTTACGCCGGACATTGAGGTGTAGTGGGCTAAGTGGTTAGGAAGGAAAAGAAGAGGAGTGAGCCACGTGGCTAATTTTCATTGATCTAACCAAATCCATTAAAGTGCGGGTCGCTCGTTCTGCGACTCCATTCATTTGGGGTGTTTCGGCGCAAGTGCGTTCATGCTTGATGCCCAGTGCGCTGAATAACTTTTTCATCTCACGGTTGCAATATTCTAGGCCGTTGTCGGTACGAAAACGTTTTACCTTTAGGCCTTTGTCTCTCTCGACCTTAGCAATAAACTTCTGGATGACACGAGTGACATCTTTCTTTTCTTTAAGAAAGTGTACTTCTATTTTTCTCGAGTAATCGTCTATGAAGGTCATAAAATATCTAGACCCACCAATGGAATTAACGTATATCGGTCCGCATAAATCAGAGTAAATTAATTCCAATATTTCTTTTGATTGTTTTCTAGATGTGGACTTACATGCAACTTTTGTGGATTTTCCGATGCAACAACCTGAGCATTTCTTTTGGTTAACTTCGCCGCCTTCGAGTCCTCTCACTAAATCTCTTTTTACGAGTTCCTCTATGCTACGCACATTTATATGGCAAAATCTAGCGTGCCATAGGTTCAGTTGCTGGATTCTGAGTACATCTCCGTTCTCTGGATCTGCTACGTCTGCCTGAATATCATATAAATTATCCATACGATAAGCTCGCACGATTACCTTGCTCGCACGCTGATCTGTGATTTCCGCTTGGCCATTCCCAAACGCAAATCTCTTGTTCTTCTTTTCAATTTGTGCAACTGACATCAAGTTTTTTCTACAGCCGGGAACATAATACATATCTTTCAGCGTAAGCTCATATTCTTCGTTGTTGACTCTAGCGATTAGTATCATGTCGCCGATTCCTTTCGCGATGAGCGATCCTGCGTCCGTTCTCAGAGTAGCGTCAGCAGTCCCGATCGGTCCGGACTGGGTTTCTCTGAAGTTTTTGAACCATTCTTTGTGTTTACACACATGGTGCGTCGCTGCGTTGTCTAGTAATCAGGCGTCGTCTATTTCAACCTTGTGGAGCGCCATTAGGAGGGCAAATGAATTTCTGTTCCGGTCCCTTGGACGCACCTTTTCGTTTGGTGCCTTGCTCCGACATTCATTCGCGAAGCGTCCAGGTTTTCCGCATCTAAAGCACTTAGACTTGTATGCATTATTTCGTTTACCTTTTGTGATCTGGTATCCACCGCTTTGTGAGATTTTACGCTTCTGGTCTAGCTTCATACTCCTCGTTTCGCGACATTCTTCTATCGTATTCCATGAGGAGTGCCCTTTTTACCTCATTTGACGTGAATTTGCCGTCTTTTAGACTCCATAGCGACATCGTAAGGGCGTCATAGGTATCAGGCAATCCGGTGAGCATAGCGTAAGGTAAATCCTCATCCTTCATTTCAGATCCCTCTGCCTTTAGATAATCTGCCCATATTTTTATTCTGGATAGATATGCAGCCATAATTTCGTCGTCTCTGAGCCTTATTCGGACAAACTCCCGTTTCAGTCGCATGATCCGCTGTCGTGACCTTGGTTCGTATACCTGCTGCAAAACTGCCCACGCTTCCGCCGCCGTTTTGCAGTCTACGATGTGGATCTGTTGGTGTGGGTCAATGGCTAGTGCGATCGTGGATAACGCTTTTTCATCCATCCATCGAAAGGTCCGTTTATTCTCCTCGCTTTCTCTCTTTACTGTTGCCGTTCCGTTCGCATAAGGCCATAGCTCTCTTTGTATTAGTAACATTTTCATTGAGAACTTCCATGTTCTGTAATTATCGGCCTTTAATCTGTCGATTTTGTCTTATACGTTATCGATCGTCATATCACGTGCTTGTAATGTTATACGGCCTTTGAATAATATTCTATATGCTCACTTTCTTGATATGCATTGTCAAAAACTTCCGCCTGGAATTTGCACCAGCCAGTTAACTTTATTTTCTTTTGGTGCGAACGCCTGCCTGAAGATAATATTGTTATACATCTCCTGTTGGTTTTCAAATACTGTTGATTGGGTCAGTTTTTTCTTTATTAGATGTTCTTTAAACTCTTCCTTATTTGGCTCTTTCTCCACATCATAGATTGTTGGGCCAATCTTTTTAGGCTTTTCTATAAGCAGGCCGATTGCTTGGATTTTTGCTGTGTTTATGGTTTCCACGTCCCTTTCTCCTTGTACGTGGAGTACCAGCCCCTTCTTCCTCGTCTGCCTTATGTTATTAACCCTTAGTTCTTTATACTGCTGTAGCCTCTTAGTTACTTCCGTCTTTATTTCCCCGTTTGTTCTGATATTCTCGGTATTGATTGGTTTATTTATTATTACTTTGTCGGTTTTCTGGATTACTGGGTCTTTTGTGCCTAATTTTATCTTTCCGTTTGGCTTATTTAGCCCCTTTCGGCTTTTAGCAGCGACTTGCGCGTATGTGTTGCCTTCTTCTTTTGTTTGTTGTGTATTTGGCTTGAGTATTTCGTTTTCTATAACAAGCTTGTGTAGCTTGCCCTCCAGTCGAGACCACTTATCCAGTATGAATCTAATTCAAGGTTTGCTTACCTTGCTTGACTCACTGAAAAGGAATTCCTCGAGGGAGTTCCTTTCCCTTGTTATATCTTGCATTATGTCGTTTGAATCTGTAATTTCTTCTTCTTGCGCCTTTGTCTTATACTCCTCTGACCTCTTCCTTCTTTTCCTCAGTCTTCCGCCTCTTACCACCTCTGCCTCAGATGTAGATGAGAGCGAGGTGGTCCTTGGTGATCTGACGGGGATTACAATGATCGATCTTTCTGTACTGCTTGGGTCATTAATTTCTAGGTTATGTTGAAATTTGGTTTTAATAAGCCGTACACTGTGGGTATACCTTGGTTTTATATTTCCGTAAAGACTTTCGACACGTCTGGTCTCTTATACAGACTGAACACAATAAACACGCAGGTCGCGAGCCATATGTATTACAATACATATGTATTACAATATACAATAGATGTCGCGATTAGAGTACTGCCTGTTTCTACACTCCCCCTAATCGCGGCACTTATGAAAAGGAAGTTAATACTAGACCTTTAGCGAATTTTGCATGTTTTGGCCCTAAAAGAGGTTTGGTCAGAATGTCGGCGATCATCTCGTTCGTGCACACGTACTCAAGTTTTACAATCGATGTACTTATCGCGTCCCGTACAAAATGGTTACGAATCTCTATGTGTTTTGTTCTATTGTATGGCATGTGGTCATTTGCCCAAGCATGGGCAGACTGGTTGTCATTGTACAACGTTACACATTTTTCTACGTTCGTTAGTTCGCACAGTGACGTTCTTAAAAATTTGGCTTCTTTGCTGGCCTCTGAGATTGCCACATACTCAGACTCACAAGCCGAGATTGAAATATTGGATTGCTTCTTGCTTTCCCAACTAATAGCTCCATTTCCTAAGAAAAACGCGTCCCCTGTGTACGATTTTCGGCCAATCTCATCGGCTGCAAAATCAGCGTCAACAAACCCCGTTATTCTGAGATCGGATTTCTCAAATGTCAATTGCCAATTTATTATGCCTTTTAAGTATCTTAATACCTTTTTGGCCGCTGTCCAATACTGTTCACTGTGACAATTGTTGAATCTGCTAAGGTAACTTACGGCGTGCGAGATGTCCGGTCTCGTGCAATTCGAAAGAAAGTTAAGGCATCCTACGACCTCTCGGTATGGTCTCGAACCGGCTTCAACAGCCCTCTCTAGTTTGTTTCCTACTGTCAAAGGTGTGTTAGCGGGGGTGCAGTTTTTCATATCTCACCTTTCCAACAATTTCTCTAGGTAAGAGCTTTGATTTAAGTTAATTTTACCATTACTTTTAGTAACTTTTATGCCTAATATATTCTCTACTGCGCCTAAGTCATTAACCCATTTGCATCAAAACGCGGAATAATCCGCGAGCCGCGACTGTCTGCTATCACCAAGCGCGGAATAATCCGCGAGCCGCGACTGTCAGCTATCACCGAGCGCGGAATATTCCGCGAGCCTACGACTGCTTTTTTTACCAGTTGCGAAATATTCTTTAGTTGCGACAGACCACGTTTAACCACTTGTGGGAGCGTTTCGGTTCCATCAGTTTAATATACACTGTGTATCAACCGTTTTAAACAGTACATTGTTAATAAACTCCATGAATAATTTAGATGCCCGTTACTGCACATACAATCGACCGCGCGCGGTGATACGAGTCAGTCGTCAGTTGAACGCCGCTGATTTTCAACGCGGCAGCTGAAATAGACCGATGACGCAAATGGGTTAATATCGAACTCCTTTCTCAAACTATTCTTTAAGATTTCTTTTTCGTTTTCATTGCTACTTAACAATAGAATGTCATCTACATAAATTGCTAAAATCAGTCTTTTATCAACTTTACCTTTATGATATACACACGGAGCTGATACACAACGCTTAAAACCTAGACTGGTCAAAGTATTATAAATTTTGGTGTACCATGCCTTGGAGGATTGCTTCAATCCATAGATGGCTTTTTTTAGTCACCAAACCATTCCTTCAACTATGTCGTATCCTAAAGGCTGCTCCATGTATATTTCTTCGGCCATGTCCGCATTTAGGAAAGCGGTTTTAATATCCAGGTGATCCAGCCTCGTATTTAATTGTAAAGATAATGAAATCAAAAACCTAAGAGTAGAATATCGGATTACTGGGGAGTGTGTTTCATGATAATCTATACCAGGAGATTGAGAACAGCCCTTTGCAACTAGTCTAGCCTTAAAACGAGTAACCTTACCATTTTGGTCATGTTTGCTTTTGAATACCCACATACATTTTACGGCCTTTTTTCCTTTCGGTAGAGTGGTTAGTTACCAAACCTTATTATCCATGAGAGAATTCAGCTCTTCGTCCATAGCTGATCTCCATTTCGTTTTTTCGGCAGAAGATACGGCTTCTTCGACGGTTAAAGGTTCTTCGTCTAAGGTCAGAAACGCCTCATGCCGTACCATCACCTGGAAATTCCCTTGTTGTTCGGTCACGGAGGGGGTATCTTCTCTCTTCTGTGTCATCAGGTCGTGTGTCCTCGTGTTCGTTCGTTTCAAAAACCGAAACTTCGGTTGAAGTCGATGTTTCGATATCTTTGCTTTCGACTCCATCTTGACTGTCACGATCGTCCAGTGGTGATTCTCGTAGATTTTCATTGATTGCAACTTGTGATTCAAACATAAAATTAAATCCATCATCTTGTTGGTGACTCGTGATAGTCTCATCTTCGAAAAATACGACATCCCGTGCTACCAATATTTTTGTTGGATGTTCCGGGTCGATTAGTCTGTACCCCTTTGTTTACGTAGGATATCCAACAAATATGCACTCTTTACCTTTTGAGTCGAATTTGGTTCGATTGTGTTTTGGTATATGCATGATCGCTTTGCAGCCAAATACTCTTAAATGCTTTAAATCGGGTTTCTTTCCCGACCAGACTTCGAGAGGGGTCTGTCCCCTAACAGCTTTCGTAGGGCACCTATTTTTAAAATAAATCGCCGTTCTTACGGCATCTTCCCAATATTTCGTGTTCATCTTACCATCTTGTAACATCCAGCGTGCTTTCTCTACAATTGTTCGGTTCGCTCGTTCAGTTATGCCGTTTTGCTCAGGGGTGTACGGTACTGAGGTTTGATGTCTAATGCCATTGGTTTTTAGATATTCGTCCATATCTCGGTTAACGAATTCTCGTTCATTGTCCGTTCTAATTGTCTTAATTGATTTTCCTTTTTCTCGTTCTATCCATACTTTAAATTCCTTGAAGGCGTCCTGAACTTTATTTCTGTTTTTCATGAAATAGGCGAACGTCATCCTAAAAAAATCATCTACTAGGACAAAAATATACATGGCCCCAGACTAACTAGTTGCACGTATTGCGCCGCATACGACCGCATGTATAATTTCTAATAATTCGGTTGATCTTTGTCCTCCGTTATTGGGAAAAGCCTTTCGCGATTGCTTTTCTTTAGCGCATGCAACGCAGGGTCGTCTGTCCCCTCGATCGAACTGGATACCTGAAACTAGTCCTTTTTTAAGTAGGTCCATTGAGCGATCATTTAGGTGTCCTAGTCTTTTATGCCACAGATTGTGGCTTTGCGGATTAACAGAGGCAGTGAGAGCATTTCGTGTGACGGTGCGTAGTTTATACAACCCATTTACATTTGAAGCCGAAGCGATTTGATTGCCAACTATTTGGCAATCGTCTTTTAAATAAATCCAACATTCTGACTTGTCAAACACTATCGTAAAACTTTTCTGTGTTAACTGACTTACTGATAGCAGATTGGATGATAGTCCAGGAACGTGAAGAACGTTCGAGATCCTTTTGGGTTCAGGGTGACCTGGTAGTTTTATTTGGACGTACCCGTTTCCGGTGGCTGAGAGCGTGGAGCTGTCGGCAACACTTATGGTTTTGTTCTCGCAGCTTTGAAATCCCTCAATCCAGTTTTTATTTTTGGTCATGTGATTTGTGGCTCCCGAATCTATATACCAATTTTCCCCGCTTGTTTCCGCCGTAAGGGCGGAGAGAAAACCGATGAAGGTATCCTCTAACAAGGGAACACCGCGAACCCTTACTCCCGGATTTGAATGAAACTTTGTAGGTTTATAGAGTGATCCAAGACAAGAATAACGGTATGCTTCATTCGTGCCCAATCGCCCTTTAAGGGTGTGAAAACTAACCTCAAAGTCACCTCGGCGTTTTCACTTTTTCGCGCATATCTCTTAAAATGCATGAGATAGAAAAAAATGTTTTGGGGGAAAAGTTTAATGGTACAATGAGGGCTATAAAATTACATTAAGAAAATTTTAAAAAAAGCATGTTTTCTTGAAAACAAAATGTTATTTTTCTCTTTTTTAAATTTTCTTATTGTAAATTTATAGCGCTCATTGTACCATTAAACTTCTCCCCAAAACCTTTTTTTCTATCTCATGCATTTTAAGAGATATACGCGAGAAAGTGGAAACGCCGAGGTGACTTTGAGGTTAGTTTTCACACCCTTAAAGGGCGATTGGGCACGAATGAAGCATACCGTTATTCTTGTCTTGGATCACTCTATAAACCTACAAAGTTTCATTCGAATCCGGGAGTAAGGGTTCGCGGTGTTCCCTTGTAAGTGTCTCGCAAATCCTTCGGCCTTGTCCTGATCCGTTCTTAACCAGGTACTGTTCGCGGTTTTTAAAGGGGGAATCCCATTTGCTACTTTTAATACTTTTTTTGTGACTTGCCACAGGGAGTAGTTCGTATCCTCAGTTGCGGATAGCTTGTTTAAGAGTTAGTTGAAGTTTTCATTTCTAAATTCCGCAATTTTGCGTGAAACTATTTTGGATAAGTAGTTTAGTTCTTTTTTGTGGTTCTCAGTCCTAAATATCTGCCAATTTCTTTTTGCAGCCCTTTTTGTTTAATTAACTCTAAAATGTGTTTGGCTACTATTGCATTTTTAACTGTTTTTTTTGCATATATGCATCAGTTGAAGGGGTGTCTTTAATGGTATGTTACAATTCAGTTTTAGGTTGATGTGTTCCCTGAAGTTGTTCCAGTTAGTGGTTTTATTAGTGAGATGCAATGGTTAGTCGTGATATATGATTTGTCCGCATAAGTTTAGAAATAGAGGGAAGTGGTCTGAGTTAAGAGATCTGTAGTTGTATATACGCTAATTTTTTTGACATCTACTCCTTTGGCAATCCCGAAGTCGATAACATCAGGAAGTCTGTTGGTGTCATATGGCCAGTGGGTGGGTTCGTTACTGGATAATATTATGAGACGTAGGTCAGTTACGCTGGCACAAAGTGTTTTGCCTCTACTGGTGGCTATTCTTGATCCCCACGCCGGATGCTTAGCGTTGTGGTCGCCTGCCATAATAAATTTATTACCTAAGGAGTTGAATAGTGTGTGCCATGTATTTGAGTTGACCTTATGATTATGCGGCACATATGTCGAACATACTTGAATTTGTCCCTTGTTTGTAGTAACAGTGATTGCAGTCACTTTTATATTCACCTCTTTCCATTCAGAGTGGGGATGGTGTGAAATGTCGTTTTTTATTGCTACAGCTGTGCCACCATGAGCTTTGCCATGGGGATGGTTGGTTTGAAATAGGGTGTAGTGTGGTAATTTAATGCGGTTTTTATTAGGTAAGTGAGTTTTGCTTATTAGTAATAATGGTATTCCGAAAGGAATACTTTTACTTGGTCTAGCTTGGCGTATAAGCCATTTGCATTCCATGACACAATTCGTAGAGCCATTTTTAGTTTTTGGACAGGATATTAATTAGTATCTGGAGAAGTGTATTTATTTGTTTGTTTTGTTCCCGAATAGTTTCTAATATCTTTTCCATGTTTGTGGTGAGTGTATTGAATTGTGTGCTAATATGGTCGTGGAAAGTTGATTGACTATTGCCTGTATTCGGGGTACTATTTAACGTTTTTAATGCATTTGCGTATGATTGCTTTATATCGGTTGTGTGATCAGGGAGTGAGCTTTTGTAGTGTTAGAATATTCGAGGTTCAGGAACGGTCGAGGTGGGCCATGTGCATTTTGTCGATGCACACTGTCTTTGTCTAGCGTAGCTTTCTTTTGGGACGAACCCTAAAATGGTTAAAAAGGGCCATGGTGACGTAGGCGTCCTCACGACCGACGCTTTTGCCAAGGAAAGGCATTCTTGTATAGACTACGGTCGAGAGAGCACAGTTTTAATAAACAGAACACCTTTTAACATATACACGCCTACAAAATCATTGTAATAAGTAATACCTAATCGAGACAGAGGGACTACTCCTCTCCGTTCGATTATCTTACATAATCAGAAGTGGGATTACCAATTGTTTAGTGCACATTGTGGCGATATACGTATATACTCGCGTACTACGTGCAAAGACAATTATTGAGTGCCGTGTACAGACAAAGTGAGTAACCGTTATCGAACTACAGAGTGTGCAGTTTAGTTTATTGAAACTAAGTGTATAATTAGTAATAGTGATTTACTAATCGTTTTGATTGACACTTTTGTGCGATTTTTATACTATTCTGGACAATATGAGTCGTGATTCAATCATCCGTGAGGTTCAGCCAATGGAAGGAACGAGCCGTGATACAACGGAGTCGCGACTCGGAAAACTGGAATCGATGATGGAGGAATTTTTACGTCGATCGCGATCTCGCGCGCGATCATGTCGACGATCGCATACCCGGTCGCGATCTCGTTCGCATTCACCATCGTACCGTCGAGTACTCCATCGTTCGTGGACCCATTACCGGACGGGTTTGAGTTCGCGTTCGCGTACTCCACATTGCAAATCGGGTGCGGAAAAAGTGCGCGACGATGTGCAGCAGGAGCGTACAGAGCAAGGAGCGGGTAGCGTGAATACGCACGATACTTCCACGTCGCGGGCAAGATCACCTGGTCGTGTACGCATCGGGGACGAGAGTCTGGTGCCAAAATATGATCCGGGGAGGGAGAACATCTCTATAGAAAACTGGGTACGTCACGTGGACGAACTGGCTGTGCGATTTTCGTGGGACGATTTGAGCGTCACGCGTCTTATCGCGACGAGATTGCGAGGACACGCACACCAGTGGTACGAAACCACAATGCGCATTGTAACCACATGGGCGCAAATGAAGGTGTACCTCGTCACACAGTTCCGTCGGACGATGCCATTTTCACAGCAGCTTCGAGAAGCGGATTTGTACGAGGCAAAACCGGGACAATCACTGGGAGACTACTGCTTCCAAAAATTAGATTTAATCCGACGTCTGGATATAAATCTATCCGACGAGCGGATCGTTGATATGATCATCTACGGTATCGCGGATGAAGCCATCGCCAGGACAGTGCGGTTAGCGAAGCATACCGATCCCAACGAATTGTACGCCTTCATGCGAGCGATGGGTAGTATGCCGCGCAAAGAAGGAAAGAAGGTGGGAGAACGAGTGACCATGACAGCCAGAAACGCAACGGGAAGCAGGTTACCTTTCACTTGTTACAATTGTGGGAAGATGGGCCACAAATCGATAGACTGCAGGAATCCAAGGACTTGGGGCAACCTATGCAAACAATCGGGTCATGAACGAGAAAACTGTCCGCAGAAAGAGGTAAATATGGTACAGAACGTTAAGCATTTTACCTCTAACATGTTTCACATGCACGTCCGTATCAATGGACACAAAGTGGAAACGCTGGTGGATACTGGAAGTGCATGCACGGTAATACATGCGTCAATTTCAAAGAAGTGTCGAATCGAGTCTAAATTAGTAGAAGATATCATATTTAAAGGATTTGCCGGACGATCGATTACGATAAACCAAATGGCGCCGGTCACGGTTAAAATACAGAACGTAACTGCCAACGTAAATTCCTTTATCGTACCGGACGAATGTATGGCTTACGACGCGATACTTGGAAGGGATTTCCTTCAGCAGGAGCACGTTATAATGCTGAAACGAGGAAATCGACTGATATTTAACGACACAAGGAATTATAAAAGACTGCAGGCAATCCCAGCGATGGATATTTACATCATTGAAACGGACCTTAATTTGAAATTGGGAAGCATTGGGAAGGAAGGCCGAAAATTATGCGTCGCGTTCATAGAAGAGTTTCGGGATTGCATATCGTCATCGATGCGGGATCTCGGGAAGACGAGCACGATGTCGATGGAGATCAAATGTCTCACGGACGAGCCGATCGCTTTTCATCCGTATCGTCTCGCGGGTCCGGAGAAGAAGATTGTCCGGGAGATAATTACAGATCTATTAGATAACGGGATTATTAGAGAATCCGATTCACCTTACGCGAGTCCGATCACACCCGTCAAGAAGAAAACCGGAGATTACAGAATGTGCGTAGATTACCGAAAATTGAACGCGATAACAGTGAAGGACAAATATCCCTTACTGCTGATCGACGACCAAATCGACAAGCTTGGGGGTAATCGGTATTTCACGGGTCTCGATTTAGCATCTGGCTATTATCAAGTTCCGGTCGCAGAAAATTCGGTTGCACGTACAGCATTCGTTACCCCGGAGGGACACTACGAGTTTTTAAGGATGCCGTTTGGCTTAACGAACGCGCCAGCTGTTTTTCAACGGTTGATGCAAAAGGTTCTCCGACCCTTGAAAGAGGCAACAGCCATCCCTTACGTCGATGACATAATAATACCGTCGAAGACTGTAGAAGAGGGCATCGAAAAATTACGAACTGTTCTGGAGGCTCTCCAAACACAGGGGTTAACACTTAGACTGGAGAAGTGTTCGTTCTTTAGGAAAAATATTGAATACCTGGGTCGTGAAATAAGCGAACATGGGGTAAGGGCAGGTCAACGAAAAATCGACGCGGTTCAGGAAATGCTGCCGCCCGGAAACGTAAAGCAGGTACGTCAATTTTTGGGACTGGCAAGCTATTTCAGGAAGTTAATTAAGAATTTCGCAGCCCTTGTGGAACCTTTCACACGGTTAACGCGTAAAAACGTACAATGGCAATGGGGAAAAGAACAAGAAGATGCTTTTCGCCAAGTGAAGGAAAAGCTAATATCAAGACCGATATTACGCATATTTGATCCTACACGGCCTACGGAATTACATACGTACGCAAGTTCTATAGGTGTTGGGGCAATGCTGTTGCAACAACAAGAAGACGGAAATATGGCAGCAGTTGCATATTTCAACAAACAAACAACAGCGGACCAGAGGTGTTACCATTCGTACGAGTTGGAAACGATGGCTGTTGTTTTCGCGCTGAGACATTTCAGAGTCTACCTACTTGGCATCGAGTTCAAAGTGATAACTGACTGCAATGCATTAAGGACAACGTTCTCGAAGAAGGATTTATTGCCACAGATAGGTCGATGGTGGCTGGAAGTACAAGAATTTACTTTCGAAATTCTGTACCGACCAGGACCAAGGATGGCACATGTGGATGCACTCAGCCGTAACCCTCAGCCGACCACCCTTGAAGTCGCCTACGTAGACATTACGGAAGCGGATTGGATTGTTGCAGCCCAGATGTAGGACGAGCAGCTATCAAGTATTAGGACAGTATTAGCAAATAATGATAAGTCCCCCGAGACGAAACATTATTTCAAGGAATACGCGTTGAAAAAGAACTTATTATATCGATGCCTGTCGAACGACCATAAGGCTTGGGTCGTCCCAAGAAGCGCGAAGCTACAAATTTGCAGACTGTGTCACGATGATGCTGGACATTTAGCTACGGAAAAAACACTAGAACGGATTCAACGAAATTATTGGTTTGCTGGGAAGAAACAGTGCAAGCTGAACCCAATTGAAAAGGTACCGATCCCCTTCCATACTTTGCACATTGACCACGTAGGACCGTTCGAGACGAGTCGGAGGGGCAACAAGTATCTGCTCGTGATGGTGGACGCGTTCACAAAGGTTACGATTATCGAACCGGTGAAGAGTCAAAAGACCCGTTATACTGAAAAGGTGTTATTGAATTTTATGTACCTGTTCGGTGTACCGACGAGGATCATAAGCGATCGTGGAACGAGTTTTACGTTACGCAGATTCGTACTATTGTGCGAAACGTACGGCATTAAACACGTGCTTAATGCAGTGGCTACACCAAGAGCGAATGGTCAGTGCGAGCGCTACAATAAAACTATTGTGGATGCCCTGGCGACCAGTGCGGCAGGTCAAGATGCAAGGGACTGAGACACGCACGTCAAGAAGGTGCAGAGTGCCATAAACACCATACACAATAAAAGCATCAACGCAACGCCAATGAAAGCGTTGATCGGTTGCGACGTGAAATCAATAGCTGAAGGGCCAATATTAAGCGCTATTCGAGAAGAGTTAGACCGACTCGATCTAACAGCATTGTGAGAAGATATCGGCGAACATATCTCCGAAGAGCAGAAGAAGCAGAAGGAACGGTATGACCGAACGCGAAAGGAAGCTCGCAAGTATACCACGGACGAGTTGGTGCTGATCCAGGTAACCAGCGAACCTGCGACAGGAAGTAGCCGGAAACTACTACCCAAATTTAAAGGTCCATTTCGGATTCGAGCGGTGTTGCCGAACGACCGCTACGATGTCGAAGATTTGAGGGAAGGTTCGAAGCGGTTGCGAACAGTCGTTGCAGCCGATAAGATTAAACCGTGGATCACGATCCAGGGGGACGCCCAGGATGCGTGACATCATCTTTGATATCCTTCATTTAATGTATATTTTGATTCAGGGTCCAGAAAATTAAATGTTGCACATTATCTCACCTCTATGTTCTGTCCACAGAAAGGAAACTTTAGACAGAAGCCGAACGCTTAAGGCTAAAGCAAAGGAGTAAGAGAGGGGGAATAAGCGGTGCAAAGGGACGTTGCCCGACGACCAGGCAAATTCCACCAAAGGGGAGGCAAAGGCTTCTAGACGACAGTGGACGAGGATGACAACAGCTGTCCATTCACTAGGGCACCAACGAGTGCTACCTCAGAGAGGGGAGGTCGCAACGACCGTTGTGACACGATGGCTGCCAATGGTGCTGAGCATAGGTACATTGGTACCTTAGTCATAGCCGAGCATAGGTACAGCGATACCTTAGGCAACGGTGCTGAACATAGGTACGTTGGTACCTTAGGCATAGCCCAGTATAGGTACGACGGTACCTTAGGCAGTGACCACTGATAACTACAACGGCATGCTATCGATAGTTAGCCCCGAAACAGAAGGACACAACGGTGTCTCAGGCAGGGCAGTGGCAACTGATAGCTGTCATTCTTTATCAGGGGGTTGTCACTAAACCAGACGGACACAACGGTGTCTCAGGAAGGGCGTGGCAATCCGAGAAATGCAATGGCATTACCTCAGGTCAACACCAAACCACACGGACACGAATGTGTCTCATGCAGGGAGGTGGCAGGGACACGACGGTTTCTAGGGTAATCGTAAACGATACGACGGTGTCGTGTTACGACCCCAAGTCCTATTTTGACATTAGAATTTCAGCAAATAAATGTGAAGTCTGAGGACAGACCTGACGTCAGTATGGCCGAATGTTAGAATATTCGAGGTTCAGGAACGGCCGAGGCGGGCCATGTGCATTTTGTCGATGCACACTGTCTTTGTCTAGCGTAGCTTTCTTTTGGGGCGCACCCTAAAATGGTTAAAAAGGGCCATGGTGACGTAGGCGTCCTCACGACCGACGCTTTTGCCAAGGAAAGGCATTCTTCTATAGACTACGGCCGAGAGAGCACAGTTTTAATAAAGAGAACACCTTTTAACATATACACGCCTAAAAAATCACTGTAATAAGTAATACCTAATCGAGACAGAGAGACTACTCCTCTCCGTTCGATTATCTTACAGTAGTTTATCAAACTTTTTTCTGCGGTTATGACTGTTTTTTTTTCTCTTGTTTGTGGATATAATTTGTTAAGCAAATCTTTTCTTACCTTACACCCTTTGTAACTTGCCGGGTGTTCGCCACCGCAATTTGCGCCTAACACTTTCGGTACCTTGCCTACAATTGGAAAATCTTTAGTTAGATGTGACTGGGCACATTTGACACAAGCTGCTTTCCTGTGGCAATAATTGTGTGTGTGTTCGTATGCTTGGCGTCTTGTGCATTGCGGGACGTCTCTTTCTCGCAAAGGGAGTGGCTCCTATGGCTCAGTTTCAAGTATTCATTTAAGAAAGCATTGTATGACTTCTGCAGTGAGGGCTTGTACCGTAAACGAAGCTCGAGTTTATTCAGTAACGACAGAGCGATAGATAGAGAATTTCCCAGCTGAATGGGAGATGAGAGAAAAGGTAACGTAACCGGGTACCTGCCAGTATTATCGCGGGAGTGATTGGTGCGGAAGTGTATTTCGCACACACTTTTCGCTGTAGTAAACGCACTGGGAGGGGTGGGCGGGGGCTACCTCCTCAAGCAACCAGGAGACGCGTTCCAGAAGTGCGGACATATTGCCCTCCAGTGAAGAGCATTACACAGTAATTGCTTGCTTGCGCGAAGCTCTAGAGAATGGCTTTGATTTACAACGACTAGTAACTATCCATCCCAGTGAAGTCCGTTAAGCAACAGGACTGTTCAGTGGGCCTTTTCGTAGGCCTTCCCGAATTATTTGAGTATAACCATCTGCCCCTAGCATGATGCTGACCCGTTTAGCCAGTTCCAAATCCAGTAAATGAGTGAGGGGGAGATGTTTGGAAGGGGTTTGAGTGGGGCAATACAGTAATGTCTCGATTAGTGTACCTCGCTCGGGACCGAATGTGAACACTAATCGTGTGCAGACACGATTCTCAAGCGAGTTCGGGTTGCCCGGGACACGATGCAGCGTTCCAGGAAAGAGGCAAGTTTAAATACGCGTGTACGCGAGACAATACTAACGCGATCGAAATTTAAGAAAAAATTTGTTCATTTTTGGTCCGTTTTAAATGAAACTTTACCAACAAGTTTGTCACAATCTCCTGATTAAAATGACACCAAACACGATATGGTTTGGACAATTTTTACTTTTTGGGCACTTGCACGCCATCACTGTGCAAGAGAATTGTCAGGGAATCGTGAAGATTTACGACCTTTAAAAAAAGCGACGCCCTGCCATAACACAAACGTTCCCTGCAGAGCACCTGGGGCCACCGCTGCAGTATTTTAGTCCCCTTACCCGGATAAGAGGCTCTGTTCGGGTGGAGCACATACTTCCTCTTAACGATGAACATGGGAAGCAAACTGGACTGGATTACTTATACGACAATTTGCAACGGCACGGACAACGAAACTCCCAACTTTTTCAATGAAAAATGTCGGAACGACAGGAGAAAGTATACGGTGCAGGGGAGGGATACCCCAGTACCGGTCCGAGGGGTGGTGGGTAAGCCCCCCCCCGGATCGTTAACCGACCGCAACAACAACAACAATTCAAACTCAGAAAACTCTTATAGATGTAAGAGTGGCCAGCGCCCGGGCGCACTCTTTTCTCATTTGGGCCTTTACGTTTTTCGTCGAGATGGCGTATTCGTAGGAGGCCTTTGTGGAGTGTTCGACCCTACTCCTTACTCTTACATCTATAAGAGTGGCCAGCGCCCGGGCGCACTCTTTTCTCATTTTTTCTCCAGGGAAAATCCTGGAGGGGAAGAAAGCGCCGGTTAGGACATCTCGCTGCATACTCAAGCACATAGCGGAATCTCCCCCTCCGAACACGGGAGGAAGCAAACCAAAAGCACGACGAGTACCGGGACCCAGACGGGATCTCCGGGAAAAATGAGAGCCCCCCTCCTCAACAGAAAAGGAAGCTCAGATCCCCCCCCAGGAGGAGGGTGCCCCGAAGAAGCCCCGTCCGGCGGCGGCTCCCACCTATGCAAAGGTGGTATGCCCCCCCCCCCAGAGAATCCGTCCGACACGGACTTCTGTGAGGCCAGGCACAGAAAGACCACCCCAACCCGAGAACGCCAGTCAGGACCCTCGAGGTGCCCCCTCCGTGGAAGGATGTCCAAGAGTTAGACCCTCCGGTCACTCCAAAGGGGATCAGGCACTCGGCAAACCGGGACCGGCGCCCGCCAAACCATCACGGAGAAGGCCCCAAAGAGCGAAGCCGGAAGCTCTCCTAATTAAGGTAAAGGAGGACTCCACCTACCTACAGACTGTCAAAGAGGTCCTCAAAAGAGGGAAAGACTGTCTTGGCGAATCAACCGGGATAAGAAATACTCGCGAAGGGCACCTTCTAATAGAACTGTCGAAAAAGACCAAGGCCCAAGGTGTGGCCGAGACGCTGAGCAAAGCGCTCGGGGAAGCAACACCGGTTGTCCCTCTACAGGCGAGATCGACGATAGAAATACGGAACGTCGATCCCACGGGGGAGCCCTCGGAGATCCTGGAAGGGACAGCCCAAACTCTGGGACTAGACCAAAAGGAGCTATCTCTGAGGACAAAGAGGATGACTTCGTCTGGCACCCTGGCGGTAATCCTAGATATACCGACCGAAGCCATACCGAAGGATCTTGGATCAAGCAGATTCAGCATCGGCTTCACGATGGTCTCGGCGAAGGTTCTCCCAAAGGTCTTTAGGCGCCACGCCTTTGGACACACGAGTATTTCCTGCAAAGCTCTCCCACAAGGCAGAGAGAAATGCAGAGAATGCGGCTCCATGGAGTATTCCATTAAGGAATGCACCAATGAGCCGAAATGCACGCTCTGCGAGGCCCAAGGCCTTGAAGGGAAGAAACTGCGACATGTGGCCGCCTCTTTAGGCTGCCCGGAGTATCAGAAGGCCACTCAGCAGTAGCAAGGCTCGAGGAAACAGCCCTCATAAGCGGCTACTGCTCCCCGAACATTTCACAGCCAGAATTGGAGGAATACCGGGAAGACCTCCAAGAGGTCTTGGGAAACTCCACTTCGCGGGGCGGAAGAGTAATTCTTGCCGGCGATTTCAATGCCAAATCTCCGGCCTGGGGATGCAGCAAGACCGAACAAAGAGATGCGCTACTTTTGGGAATAACCATAAGAGCGCAACTTGTCCCCGTTCGACCGCAGGGAATGTTCAACTGTTACAGGAACGGCGGGACATCCTTCCCGGATATTATGTCCGTAGACAGGATAACCCTGAGCGACCTACAGAGAAGTGAGGTACTGGACACATACTCCGCCTCAGACCATCGATACATCCTCATTCTCGCTCAAGGACGCGAAGCCAGAGGAGATCCTCGAGGCTTACAACACGCTGAGCAGAGAATCCCCGGCTCAAAGTACAAGGAACCACTCCCCACAGGGCCCCCCACCTGATAGAGATTCGGACTGCTCCCCAGAACGCATGCAATCCCGACTCAAAAGGGTGTGTGAGAGAGCCCTGCGAAGGAAGATGCTCCCGAAGGGCACAAGGAAACCGAACTTCTGGTGGAACGATAAAATCGCCACCCTTAGAACGGCGACGTTCCAAGCCAGAAGAAAGTATCAAAGAGCCAAAAAGAAACACCATCCAGAACCGCCAAACCTCCTTGACGAGTACAGGTCAACAAGGAATAGTGTGCAGGCCGAAACCTGGAAGAGTAAAGAGCAATCGTGGTCTGAATTCTGCGCGATTGTCGACCAGAATCCGTGGGGACGACCCTACAGGGCAGTGATGTCCAGACTGAGGAAAGGCGTTGGTGATGTCTAGGCTCACAGCCCCCCCCCCTCTCTCCGGGACGTGGCCGAGTCCGAGAGGGACCTCACTCGACTGATAACGTCGACCGTCGCGCATCCCCCTCTGAAGCCAAATTGGGACTCGGCCAAATCGGGACCCACCCGGGAAAGGTGCCCCGAGAGGCGGGAAGCCATCACCCTCTCGAAGAGCTTCCCCACCTCGTCGAGGAGACATATCGGGCGGTATGCCGAGGAAGAATCAGCGGGGTTGTCAATCTTCCTAACGAGGACCATCCTCCCCCTCTTTCAGCGGGACGGGACACGCCCCGTCCTCAGACAGCCATCGAACAGACGCCTGAGACGGGCCCGAGGACGCGCAGGCCCAGGGCCATGGGTCGACCCGGTATGCCGTCAGGACCCGGGGCAGTGTTGCGAGCCCCCGCCTCCTGACAGCCCGGGCCAGCTCCTCCACCGTGACAGCCATATCGTCAGACCATTCGTTCGGGCCTACCGGCCCGAACTCCGGTGTCGATTCCCCCCCATCGAGGGGCGCCCATGGGCAAAGTTTGCCCATCACCATCTTGTATGGCCGTCCCCGGGCTATATCGCCCGTGAGCTTCCCCGTTCTCCGGGACCTGGAGGCTAGAAAAACTACACGGACTTTTTGCGTCGCCTACCTTCTATCTATTTGTCCACCGACAACGCTACACTACCCCCTTGCCAGTGATTAACGCATATAAAGTGAAGTAGAAGAAAAATTAACGTGACTTTTAATACTAACTTAAAGGGAACTTACGTGCTAACGATATTTACAGGATTATTGATACATTTCTAACAATCTAAGTCTAAGAGAACGAAACGCAGCATGTCACGCTCTTGTATTACAATATAAGTATATACGCTTTATTTTGCATACGTACGTATGCGCTATCCTACCCGACACCATTTAGTTAAAATCCGACCTGTACTCGCTCGGGATGTCGAACTCGTCTACCAGATCGAGTTTTAGAATTGTCCACAATTACTGGTGCTTCGTCGATGCCCGACTGTGCCCATCGTTCGTCGTTACGCGTATCGTCGCTCTCGGTTTCTGGCGTTTTTTGGCCGTTTCATGGTTGATGGTTGTCATCGTCAGTCAAAACGAAGGCGGGTTTCAACCTGTCACAGGAAACGCTGACTTGTTATCCGTTAACGTCAATAACATAGTTCTTTCCGTTACGTTGTAGGACCTTAAATGGTCCATCGTACGGAGATTGTAGAGAGCCCTTGTACGGCGACCCCCCCAACTCACGTACGGCGACGTGGCCAGTTCTTTGGAAATAAAAGTTTTCCGCGTCCCGTGACGCGTAGCGGGCGAAGGTCTCAATTCTCGTACGTGGTTCTGTAGTTGACTGACAAGGTCGGACGACCCCTCGATACCGTTTGACATGAAAAACTCCCCCGGCAAACGTATGCTTGTTCCGTAGACCATTTCCGCCGCCGTTGCGCCCCAGTCCTCCTTGAACGCTGACCGGTTACCCAGCAGAATAACGGGTACAATTTTTGCCCAGCCTTCGGTCGCGTGTCATCTAACAGCTGCCTTCAACTGGCGATGAAACCTCTCCACCATACCGTTGGCCTGCGGATGGTACGTGGTTGTCCTTAAATGAGTCGCGCCTATTAAACGCGACATCTCTTTGAATAAATGCGATTCGAATTGGCGCCCCTGGTCGGTTGTAATTCGCAATGGCACGCCAAAACGAGCTATCCACGTGTTAATGAAAGCGTTAGCAACTGTTATCGCGTCCACATCCGCGAATGGTACGACCTCCGGCCAGCGAGAGAAACGATCCACGCACGTCAGGCAGTACTTGTGACCTTCAGACATTGGCAATGGCCGTACCAGATCGATGTGCACATAATCGAACCTACCAGAATTCTGAAAATCGCCGGTAGGAGTTATGACGTGCCTTAAGATTTTCGCGCGCTGACAAGGAATGCAATGTTTTGCCCATTCGCGGCAATCTTTGTTTATTGCTGGCCACACGAAACGGTCGGTCAGTAGCCTCTGTGTCGCGCGAATCCCTGAATGAGAAAGTCCGTGTAGAGAGTCAAAAACTGTCCGCCGTAAAGATATTGGCACGAAAGGTCTAATGACCTCGTTGGACGCATCGCAATATAAAGAGACGCCGAAGTCTTTCTTTTGACCGAAGTGCGCTCGATTTTGAATCCAGGATTTCTTTCAACTCAGCGTCTCGTATTTGTGCCTGCTCAAAGGTCTTGTAATCGGGAGCCGGTGTTATGGCCTCCACCCGCGACAGCGTGTCTGCTACATTGTTGTCGGCACCTTTGATATGGCGTATGTCCATCGTAAACTGACCTACGAAATCTATGTTAAATAGCGGAATTGACGCGGTGAACACTTGTCCAATTTCTCTCTGAATGCAAAGGTTAACGGCTCATGATCCGTGTAAATTGTATAATTCCGACCTTCCACCGAATGCCGGAATTGTTTAACGGCTATATATATTGCCAGCAGCTCGCTGTCATACGCGCTGTATTTGCGTTGTGCGGCAGAAAGAGCCTTCGTGTAAAAGGTGAGGGGCTCCCACGCACCGTTAACGAATTGCTGTAATACAGCTCCTATGGCGTAATCTGAAGCATCCACCGTGATATTAATTGATGCGCCCGGAATCGGATGTGCGAGCATCGTGGCCTTCGCTAGTCCCTCTTTAACAGTCGCGGTGAATCGTCGGTACAAATTAATCATCCCTAAAAATTAGCGAAGCAGTTTTATTGTCTCTGGCTTCGTAAAATTTTGTATCGTTTTGACACTTTCATCCCGTCTCGATTAATTAAATACCCCAAAAATTCAATTTGCCCGATCCCGAAAATACACTTCGCCGGGTTTATTACGATTCCGTATTCGGATAAGCATTCGAAAAGGATTTTGAGATGTTCCTTATTCTCGGTCTCTCGATGCAATAAGGAAATCGTCGATGTACGCATAAACAAAGTTTAATCCGCGAGTTACTTAATCTACGAAACGCTGACACGTTTGCGCGGCATTGCGCAAACCGAACGGCATAAATATAAATTCGAATAACCCGAAGGGGGTCGTTATAGCGGGTTTTTCGCACTCGCACGGCGCGATTGGAATTTGATTATACGCCCGAACTAAGTCTATTTTGGAGAATATAGCTTTCCCGTGCAGAATGTGTGAGCAATCTTCCATATGCTGGGTGCTATACCTATATAGCTATAGGAAGCTATACCTGTATGTGAGGTCCGGGTATTCGGCGAGGAGCTTATGATACACTGAGTCACCCACAATTATTTTCACCGACGCGGCACTTGCATTCGCGGATTGACCGATTGCAAATAAGTTCGTCGTCGAGTCGATCAGACGTTTATTACGCGGATCTACTAAAAGATCGTAATGGCTTAAAAAGTCCATACCGATTATCGGTCCCTCTACATCCGCTACGACGAATTTCCATGGGAAATCGCGGTTCCATGACAAATTTAGGTTCAAGGTCTTAGTGCCGTATGTTGCTATGCGAGTGCCGTTCGCCGCGTATAGTTCGTAATCATCTTAGAACACCTGTCCCCGCACGCGTGATCGCGGCTAAACACATAAGTCCACGCCTGTGTCCACTAAAAACTTTGTTTTGGTACTTCGGTCGGTGACCAAAATGCGGCCGGGCTTGCCACCGTCGAACACTGCTGCGTTATTTTGCGACGGTCTTACTTGTTTTCCCGGGTTTGTCGGGCCCGTCCACTTGCACGGGGGTGTGCACTTCACGGCCTTTTCGGCGAATTTACAATGGTACCAGCATACGTCTTGCGTGGTACTGCTGCTCCTAGGTTGACTCCTGCTGCACGTCCGGGGTTGTACAGTCGCTAGGGCGTTTAACTGCAGTCGCATCTGCTTCAATTCTTCGCGTAGAAGATCGATATCGGAGGTCTGCGAGGTGACCGTTATTTGTCTCTTTCAACGGGTATTTCATGCACTCGGTCCGCGATTTCCGCCAATTTGGGTCCGTCCTTGTCCGACGTCGCCTCCAGGACGAACTGTGTCTTTACCGGGAGGCGGTTTTTCCATATTTGTGTCAGGAAATCGTCGCTAACGGCCGCGCCGACCGGCTCCCTCAAATGCCGCCAAAACTGCGCTGGGGTCCTACCGCCGATCTCCTCGGTTTCTAGGAACTTCCGTGCGCGCGTCGTATCCGAATCCGTGAGCCGTTTGATCAATTCCTTTTTGATCGCTTCGTACTTGTCCGTATCGGGCGAGTTGCAAATGATGTCCTCTACCTCTTCAACGTATTTTGCGTCGAGATGCGCGACCACGTAACCGAATTTTGTTTCGTCCTTTGTTATACGGCCGATTAGGAATTGCGCTTCTAATTGCCGAAACGAATCTAATTGCGACTTTCTTCGGCCAAAATGGTGGGACACGTATAGGCGCGACGACACCGCCTGGTGTGTATTCAGCATACATCAGATCCTTCTCGGACTCGGCCGCATCCAAGGGGAGGGGGGGGCGTTGGCTGTCAGTCTTGACATTACCAACGCCTTCAACTCCCTCCCCTGGGGGAAGATGGGGGGGGGGGAGCACTCTAGGAACACGGAGTGCCCGTATATGAGCAGGGGCATATATCTGTATGAGGGGGGTGCTTAGGGACTACCTCAGGGACAGGTGTATCGAGTATCCGGTGCGCGGTGGACGGATGCACACGAGGGGGGTCGACCGCGGTGTCCCGCAGGGGTCAGTTTTGGGCCCCTTACTGTGGGACATCGGGTACGACTCGGTGCTGCGGGCTTCCCTCCCAGCAGGCGTCAGCGTAACGTGTTACGCAGACGACACGCTGCTGATGGCCACTGGGAGGGACTGGAGGAGGACCATCCGCCTGGCGGAGACGGGACTGGCCTCCGTCGTTGGAGAAATCCGGGGACTGGGGTTGCAGATCTCCCCGCATAAAACCGAGGTCTTGTGGTTCCACGACAGGCCTCGAAGCGGGGACCGCCCCGGTCCTGGATCTCGGTAGGTGGCAGCTATGTTCAGGTGGGGGACCGGATGGAGTATCTCGGCCTCCTCCTGGACGGCCGCTGGCGTTTCGGCGTCCACTTCGACCGCCTGGCTCCCCGGCTGGAAAAGGCGGCGGCCGGTCTTGGCCGTCTGCTGCCCAACCTCGGGCGCCAGAGGAGAGTATAAGCGTCTCCTAGAACTCCGCCGGGGGGCGCGGTGGTGTCAGCCGCGGAAGAAGCGGACGTTAGACGTCAGGCCCGGCTGATCGCGCGTCGAAAGTGGAGGACAGAGCTCCTCGACCGAGGAGCGACGCAGCGAGCAGTCGGGGCGGTCCTGCCCAGCCTTGACGAGTGGCTGGACCGCGGCAAGGGTACGCTGACCTACCGGGTCACACAGGTGCTCACCGGACACGGATGTTTCGGATCAAGGCGGAGGCCACGGCGGAATGCCGGGAATGTGGGGCTGCCAGGGACACGGCGCAGCACACCCTGGAGGATTGCCCAGCGTGGGCCAGGGAGCGCCGTGTCCTCGCGGCGGCCGTGGGGGCGGACCTCTCGCTGCCGAGCATCGTCGGCAGGATGCTGACGCAGGAAGGAGGTGGCGGAGCTGGATCGGGAGGCGTCCGATCCCGCCCGTAGGGAGAGAAAGAGGGGCAGGACTCGCCGGCCACGACCGCTGGCGAGATCCCCCCCTCCCGCGGCGTAAGTGCATGGCGGCCCGAGAGGTGACTGGAGGTGTTCCCCCTCCCCCTCTCGGGTGCTCGCCGCAGCGACCCTGAATCAGGGCGGTCCTGCTGTGGGAGGACGATGTCCTCCTGGTATCCCGTAGGGCTGCCCGACTGCCGATAGCGGCGATGTGTGTGGTGGTGGTGGGGGCTCGTCAGCCACTACCGCTGACGGGACTCCGCCCCTCGCGCGGCGGGATAGCGGCGGTGGGCCGAGGGGCACAGAGGTGATCCCCCTCTCCCCTCTCGGTCACCGCCTCCGCTGACTGGAAGACTGGCGGCCCCGCTGGGGAGGATCATGTCCTTCCGGTAACCCGCGGGGCCGTCGGAGTGCCGCGGGCGGCTCGGGTGGGGGCCCGATCGCGGCCTGTGATAGGAGGGCCGCACTGGGTGTCGCCCCCGGTACGACCGTGCAGGAAGGTGGCTCGGAGGGTCCCTCCGACCCTCCCGAGGATAGGGCCGAATTGGCATGGGCGCGGGGAGGCACCGGACGGTATCTTTGGAGGTCCCGGAGCCTCCCCTTATGCGCCGGAGGTAGGCGACCGGGGTGGTTTTAGCCGGTTAGAATCCGGCACTACCTCCTGCCCTCCACCAGGGCAGAAGGTGTCTTGCAAAGATTTCCACCTCGAAAAAGAAAAGAAAAGCTACCTGGACTTTCGACGGTCTATTTACAGAAATATATCCAATTTGTAAAAGTCAAAGGCACCAGTTAGTCAAATTTACAACAATCTGGCTGCAATGAAGCCATGGTAAGGTACATGTGGTCTGTGGTTATGTTTGGGATCGCCTTGGTGACATATCGTTCCGTGGCTCTTTGGGCCTATATCGACATGTTCACATAGTGAATCTTTACCTGCAAGGTGGTATGAGCATTTTGGTATCTATTTCTTTGCTTATCATGCCGGAGGGGAACGCATACGTAGGTGTCGAGTATGTGGTCTTGGAAAAACCCTGCCCTCGCTGAAAAGTTTTCAGTTCATTGAACAAGTTGGACCTACCTATGAGGAAACAGCCCTCTTAGCCGACTATTGGTTTGGATTTCCGTCCCATTAGCCGTTACCAGCGGGTGCCACGAGGAGGCGGAGCTGTCAGCTTTCGCTTGGTCCCAGCAGTTCAGCCGGTTGGCTATTTTACCTGGATCATCACGGTCTACCTTTTCAGGTGACCGCCTGCGTGTATGATCTCAGGTATTTGCCCTCTTGGGTAGAGGGGGTGCGTTGAAGTTTTGGTCAAGTCGTTCGGAATTGCAAGTTATTGCGATTGTTGGTGCGTTCGATCTCGCCGAGTATCGCCTGCTGTTCGGGCTGCTTTGGCGGTGAGCACTAGGCGTGCGAGCTTTCTGAATTCCCCGTATAGGTGTTCGTTCAATAGCAAGTCAGCTTCTCGAGGGGGTTATGTCAGGCCCTCTTTTCTGATTGCTTCCCTCAGGGATTCGCGCGCGTCCTCGTGCCTCGGGCATTCAAGTAACACGTGTTTGGGTGTTTCCACTTCTCCACATGCACACCTGTCGTCCGGTACCAGGGAGAACTCCTTAAGTTTCGCACGGAAGTCTCCGTGTCCGCTCAGGAATTGCACCACGTGGTGATCGATCATTGCTTTCCTTAGATTTAGACGGTGCGACACATCGTTGAAGTACGCATATGTAGTGCGTCCTTTTTCCGATGTCGACCATCTGTCTTGCCACACTCTGAGGATCTCGTTTCGTACCCTTGCTCTTGCTTGGGCCGCCGATATGATCCTGGTTCCCATTTCGTTGCTGCTTACGCGGCTTTCTTCGGTGTCGATTGCGGTACCTTTTCGAATTTTGTAGGCGCAAGCACGTTCCGCAATGGCCAGGTCAGCCGGAATTTCTCCCGCGAGCACAGTAATTGCGTCGTGGGATACTGTCCGGTACACCTTGGTTATCCTGATGAGTACCTGTCTCTGCGCTCTGGCAAGTATTGTCTTTGTCTTGGAGCCGAGGAGGTCCTCCCAGGCAGCGGCAGCGTACGCCATTATTGGAATAAAGAGCCCTCTGTACAGGGTACTTAGTGCTCGATGTTTCATTCCCCAGTTCTTTTGTGCCACCTTGGCTAAGGTGTTAAAAATCCGCAAGGTTTTGGCACTTGTGTATTTCACATGTGAGAGGATGCCCAGTCTCAGGGCCTTTCAAGATCGTAATGATCGACCCTGCCTTCCACCTAGTCGGGAAAACTCCTTGTTCGAGGCAGCCATTGTAGAGTCTCAGCAAGTCTTCGTGCATCGTTTGGAACGAGCGCTTGACGACTTCGACTTCTACTCTGTCTGATCCCGGACATTTCCCGCCTTTCAGGCTCGTGATCGCAGCTTCAACCTCCTGCCGAGTGAAGGACGTTGCGTCTTCCGTCGGTGGGTCGGATGCGACTTCCTGCCTTACTCCCGCTTGCTCCGTGGTCTCTCCCTCGGACTTGTCGTCCGGGATGAGGGACTCCAGGAGCGTTAGGGCGGTGGAGTTCCAGTCCATCGTATGGCCTTCTCTCTTTTGAATGTTGGAGACTGCTGTTTCTACATTCAGTTTACTCTGTGAGGTCTTGTAAACAAGACCCCATGGCTCTCTGTTCCCCTGCTTCGTCATGTAGCGCTTCCAGCTGGTTGACTTTGCAGCAGGCCCAGCAGCAGTGTAAGCTTTTCTCTTTTCTTGAGAGTAGGCTTTCCTTACTGCTCTTTCGATCGGACATCTCTGGTTTTGGAACGCTCGTCTACTTTTGTAGAGTTGCCTCCTCTGCCTTGTAAGTTCCGGTGTCCACCATGGGTTGGCCCTCTTGTGTCTCTCTTTGACTGGCATTGATTTCTCGCACGCGCGAATCATTGCGCGTTCAGTGTCGCGGGCGAGTGCCTCAACCCCTCCGCGACAGCTAGTGTCGTGGGTCGGTGGGTTCGTATGCGTCAAGAGGGTTCGTTCGAATTTTCTCCAGTGCGCTTTTCGCACGTTGAACTTGCCTTTGTGCGTCTGGTACTCGTGCGCGTCGGCGAATTGGAGGGTATATGCAATCGACCTGTGGTCGCTGGTAGTCCAGTTTGCGTGGACTTTCCAGTTTCTCACGAGGGGGGCTGCGTCTCTGGTTGCGAGTGTGACGTCGATCCAGGACTCCCCGCTCGGGCTTGAGTATGTAGCCATATTCTCGGCCTCGTTCAAAATTGTCAAGTCGTGTTGTGCGATGAACTCTTCGAGTTTCCCGCCTCGCTTGTCCATCTTGCCTCCTCCCCACAGGGGGGATTTGGCGTTGACGTCAGCGGCAATCACAACTCGACTGTGTTTTAATTCCGCGAGTGCTCTCTCTAACCTCGCCAGACTTGGTTCAATGTCTTCCGAGCATTGAAAGTACTGGCTAATGAGGTGGAGGTTTACGGAGGCGGCCGTTATGTGCACGCAAGACATGTGCGTATCGCACAGGTGCGATATTCGGACAACCGAGAGATCCCGATTTCTGACTGCTATTGCAGCCATAATCGGGTTTCCTCCCGCTATTACCCTCGTCGCTAGCCCTAGTCCTGGGATGTGTCCCTGGGCTGACTATGGCTCCTGTGCGAGCAGCACATCAATGTCCCGCTCGCCCATCACGGCACTCACTTCATCAAGCACGGTCCGAGAACGCTGCATGTTGTGCTGCAGGACCCGGATTCGTGCTGGAGTGTTACCTCTGGTCGTTCTAACCATAATTGGTGTTTTGCACTTCTCTTTTCAGGGCCGCCAGGTATGTCGGGCAGGCCCTGTCTTGCGTTCGATGGCCACACTTCGAACCACTCGCTTTGCAGTTGGCGCAGGCTGGAGCCTGGTCCTTGCTTTCGCAGGTAGAGTAGGTGTGGCCGCTCTGTGCGCAGTGGCCACAGGTGACGTGTGGCGCTTTGCAATTTTTGGACATGTGTCCAAATCGCTGGCACTTGAAGCAGCGAGTTACGGCAACGAAGTCCTGCACCCGGCAGGAGCTTCAGTCTACGTAGACCCTTGCTGCTTCCTTCAATCTTTTCCTCATCTCTGGCGCGACCTCTGCTACCCAGTTAGCCGTGTCCTTTTCCGTGCCTCTCGACCCCGTTTTGAAGCGGAGCTTGAAGCCGGCCGACATTGCCTCTTGGTCAAGGTCCACCAGGTTCTGCCTCCAGATAGCCCTTTCTATCTTGGGTTTTTCCATATCTTTTGGAACCCCGTATATAATTACCTTGGGGTTCCTTTTTTGCGGCTCTTTGACCGTTAAGCCCGCTTTGCTGAGTTCGGTGTTCTCGCGGAAGATCTTCAGGTCTTCCTTCCTTTCTGTCTCAATGGCGATCCCACCGCTATGGATGGGTCGCACTACTTTTATGCGGATTTCTGCCTCCGCCGGCTTGATTATACTGAGGACAGCCTCCCTTGTGGATTTACTGTCCTCCTTTCCTTTTGAAGGAAATATTTTCACCACGTTACGTGGTGGTCTGATTGCCTTTTGTGGCACTCTGCGGCTGGCCAGCTGCACCACCTCAGCGTAGGTGGTCGCTGGACTTCTCTTTGTCGGTGGCTGCTTCTCCTTGCACGCCACCGTTGTCTTTTTGGTGGCAGTGGCCTGCACTGCCGCCCCTTTCGTCGCCATGTCTATTTTGCGTTCCAGGAAGCTGTTCCTTAGGAGCAGCTCCTGGACTAGACCGTGGAGCCCTTCTGCGTGCTCCAGGATCTTGCTGCCGGATTCCTTGCTTACCTTCGATTCTGGTCGGAGGCAGTAGGTCCGCAGCTCTTTAACTGTTTCGGCCGCTGTGCTGCAAATTGCTTCGAGCGGCCGTTTCCTTGAAACCTGTGGCGCCGCCTTTGGCGCGCCACTCTTCTTCCCTTTCCGCTGGACTGTCTGCCAGCTTTCCTGGGGCTCGTTGGCCCCCACTTTTTCCACTTTTTCCGGCTGCGCGGTTTCCTTCGCAGCCGAACTCTGTTCCGGGGAGGGCGGGGTGTGTTCTTCTCTCCCTCCTTTCCTGGGGTGATACTCACCCTCGTTCGAGCGCCCTCCTCCGTGGGTTTCGTCCCTGTTGAAGGAGGGGCGGGCGGGGCCTTTGTTGTTGTGAAGGCCCCTGTTCTCGCCCTTGTCTGGGCGGTCGATGCCGCTTGGGCATTCGCGTTATTTGGGGCGACAGTGGCTGGAGCTGCTGTCTCCCGGTTTGGGGTAGTTCGGGGGGAAGTTCTCTCCCTCTTCCCTACCTCGTTCGATCTCGGAGAGGACGTGGGTCGGCGTGCCGGGCCCTTGGTCCCCTCCGCTCCTTCTTTCCCTGTTTCGCGCTTAAGCGCGACAACAGCTCTCCTCTCCGTCAGTTTAAGTTTTGTATCCATATTAGTCATACTTTTCTTCGTCCCGCTGCGTGTCCCGGTCTCCTTGAACCCTCATATGGAACCCAGCGTCTGCTGGGCTAGGACATCACCCAGGATATAGTCCGCGAGCCAAGGCCGACTGGGTCTCCCCAGGCTCCAGGGCCCCCTTCCTCGCCCGCGTAGAATCCACTCGTGCGAGCACGTGTGGCCATTCCAGGCCGCTTGACTGGGCAACGGGCTGCTTTTCTCGCCCAGCCGCCTGTCTAGGTGAATTCGAGGCCAAAGGTACGTGTTGGGGACGTTTCGCCCGCAGGAGAAGGCCCCCTCAGATCCCAGGTTCCTCTTCTCCGCCGACACAGGTCGCCATGCACGGCAAACACATGGGAGGATTTTTAGGGCATTGTCCCCTTGCCCCGCTACGTCGGTTTGGCTACCCGTGCACCATGTGGGTAGCTCGGCGGACCTCTTTCGGTACGATCGTAACTTGGTTATGAGAGTGTTCTCAAAGCCCCGAGACAACAGCAGGACCTGTCTGCTTGTTGCTCCCGCCTTTGTTTTGGCCGACCGCGTGCTAGTGGCTAGGTGGCCTTCACATGCGTTGCGCCTCTAATTGGGTATTCCCTCCCGCAGTTGCTTACAGATGGCGCGTTCCATCTTACGGCAAATCGGGCAAGTTTACCCCAGAATGTGGAAACCATTTGGTCGGGAGAAGTTCTGGGAACCTCTCCTTCAAGCTCCTGTGTCGCGTCAAGGCAATTTCCAGTGACAGGAGCCATGGTAAGGTACAGTAAAATCTCGATTAGTGTCCTCCGTTCGGGACCGAATGTAAACACTAATCGTGTGCAGGCGCGATTCTCGAGCGAGTTCGGGTCGCCTTTGATGTTGTGGCAGCCGAGACTCGAGGCAGCGTTCCAGGAAAGAGGCAAGTAAATACCCGTGTACGTGAGACAATACTAACGCGATCAAAATTTAAGATTAAAACGAGTTCATTTTTGGTCCGTTTTAAATGCAATTTTTCTAAAATGTTTATTACGATCTCGTGATTGAAATGGCAGCAAACACGATATGGTTTGGACAACTTTTACTTATCATGGTAGTAATAATTTTATTCTCATTTATGGGAGTGAGATTATGATTTTGGTACTATACATATCTGTTAAGAATTTGTTGTATTCAAGGTGTGTAAAAGAGGTAGTTCTTTCCCGGTCAGTTCTGGGGTAAAGACTGAGTGGTCAATCACAGTTCTTTTACCAAAAGGCAGAACCTTCCCCACTCCGTGGCCAGATCCCCCAGAAAGAGAGTCCCTATTCCTTGGTAATACGGTTACAAGTCGATTGCCACATGTGTTCTTTACTCGACACTAATAAACAATCCCTCGACACCAGATAGTTGGAAGACCCAATGCGGTCGCCAGCCATCGTCGGTCAACGGGATGTTCAGTCTCATTCATTCACTTTCAAAACAGCCCTAATAAACAGTGATTCCTTGGACATTCGATAGTTGATTAGCGTCGGGCCACCAGCCATCGTCTTTCGTCCAGATTGCCCATTTGCAAAACACTCTCCAAACGTACCCAGGCTAAGTCCCTATCATAAATCGGTCCCTTTCATATGTATGTATGTGTTTACTTATTATTATAGATGCGATAAATGACTCAGCTCTCTTCTCTGCGTAGTTTCTTTATCTAACAAGTAGATACAACAATATTTTGCCATTAACTAAATATAGCAATTTAATGTAGGTAATATGAATTTATTATTTTACCGCATTCTCCAAAATGGTATCGTCTTAAAACGCTCAAGAAACGTGTCTGCACACGATTAGTGTTTGCATTCGGCCCCGAGCGAAGTGCACTCGAGACACTGGAATCGAGATTTTACTTCCAAATTTATAATCTTACTACTAATTACCTTATTCTTAACAACTAATATGCACATTCCGGTTGTTATCGGAAACAATAATAAAGAGGAATAAAATTATTAATGCCATGATAAGTAAAAGTTGTCCAAACCATATCGTGTTTGGTGTCATTTTAATCAGCAGATTGTAACGAACACTTTGGTAAAATTTTAGTTAAAACGGACCAAAAGTGAACAAGTTTTAATCTTAAATATTGATCGCGTTAGAATTGTCTCACGTACACGAGTACTTAAACTTGCCTCGAGCCTCGGCGGCCACAAAATCAAAGGGGACCCGAACTCGCTCGAGAATTGGCGGTCGCCGCTTCACTGGTTCCACGGGTGACCACCCCAAGTAGTGGGGATAGAAATGAACACTAATCGTATAAACGATTTTGAACACTAATCGAGATTTTACTGTACATATAGATTTCAAAGTTCTTAGTAATTTGAAAACGTACAGACAGCTTTCGAATTTATCAAACTAATCGACAATGATTGAACCTCGATCACACAGTTTATTATTTAAGCAATTTTAACACATTTCTACTGCAATTTCGTATTTTTATAAGGTCGAAGTACATAAACAAATTCCAAAATTAAATTCTATAGTTTTTTTTTAAGAAAACTGCAATATTCATTGAAATTTACAGTGTAATTAATCATTGATTATATTGAACAGTGTTATTAACGCTATTGATGTTAAATACAGCTTGCGCTCAGATTTTCTGGAAAATTTATCACTTTCCACCGCACCCTTATGTACAATTGTGCACTTCCCGTTTATGCATTGGATCTCATTCATTACTGCTTAACTCCCACTTATGCAGACTTCAATACCGTGTAATAAGAAACCGATGCTTTCAAAATCTGAAAGAAAATATCGATTATTGGCGATGCCTCTTTGGGAAAGCGAATTCGAGGCGTGTTCTTTCATGATTGCGTAAAATTTACTTGAACAAAGCTATCCAAATTCACCGAAACGAATCCTCCGCCCGTCAATTTATGTGGGCTCAAACATTTCCGCAACACCAGCACGTACAATGATTGCGTCCTCGTCGAACAATTGTACCAGCTTGCTTCGCATCTATTTGCCGAGAAACAAAGAACGTCAGTATAATTTTCTATCTCGAGTACCTAATTTATACGTTATTGACAATATGCATTTTCTAAGCAGACACGAAATCATGCATACTGAACGAGTGAGAGTTAATGAAAGATAGACGCACTATGTCCACTTAATCTAAAGTTAGAACTATTACTATTATACGTTCGAACAATACATGTGTTCCTCACATTGTTCGAAAAATCTCTTCGTTCGAATCTATTACGAACTGCCCCATGATCGTCAAAAAGAATAGGTGAATCAGTTGTGCCACAGTAAAACCGCAGTACGTTAAGTACGCGAAACATATTTCCATGCTCGCCAGCTGTCCTTTGGAAAAAGAGTACAATGTATATTAAATTTTGGAAACTCAATACATGTCCTAACAACATGTAACTTGCCTTCACAAAACTGACTGTGAGCACCATGATTGCCAGGCCGAGGAGGAGCAAGAAATAATGTACGTGGCAAGCTTCGACCAATTCTACGTACCTAACGCAACATTCATAATATAGTGAACCCTAATATACAGTCTTCAATCAAGTTGGATAGAAAAACTTGGATAGACGAAATATGTTGTATAGTACACAAAAGTGAATTCTACAATAGTTGCAAATACATTTCATTTAGCACGGACACTGTAAGGAGTTCTGGTAAATGAGAATTCTAATACTGCGAATACTTTCTACTCATTTGTAGAATACAGAAGGCAGCGAAAAATGATAACTTTTTCAATAATTAATATAGTTAATCTTAAAAAGCATAAGAAAGATGCTCTACTAAAGTTTGTCTAATATTCTGTTATATCCTGTACATTTTCTCTTCCAACAACTTCGTATAATACTAACTCGATTGCTCTCTTGTGGGCATCGATGGACTGTCTCACTTTCGTGTAACTCTCGTCCACTATCCTGTGCCCATCTTTTCCCATGCAGAAATCCATATTATCCGCCGCATGTTTAAAACGATGCCTGTTTTGGTTTTCCATTCATTACAACCAAAACATAAATCTAAAACGTTAAAAGTCTCAAGGGAAACCACTGACAAGAACAATGGTCAAAAGTAGAAAAACGGGAGCGAACATGCGCGCAAGAAGTGAACAACTTACCCACTAATGGCGAACAAGGCACAGGCATGTTGTACAATATGGATGAAGTTTAGGTCACAGGCAGTAAATACGAATGCGAGTATCAGCGCCGACACTATCATATGCGTAAGTATGGGATAATAGTATTGCTGTTCGTCCACGAAGTAGTAAGATGGATATACAAGTATACGGGGCCGTGACTCGTTCAGTGGTGCGATGATGTCCATAACAGGTGGTACAGTCGGTAGGAGGATGAACGTCAACATGGAGCAAATTATAGTCCCTTCGAACATACGAGACAGTTTGCAACGCTGATGAAGTGGACGAACATGGAATGTGATATTCAATACTGTGAAAGAGATGTGTTTGGAGCTGAGCACTTGAGATGATCGTGTGAACTTGGGGCAACAAATAAAAATTTGAGAATTTAATTTTATAGGCAAGAAAGTATTAGCTATTTACAATTATGATCAACAATTTGTTTCATTTTTCCGCACTAGATAATCCAGGGTAACCAGAAATAAATAACTGTGTATAATATACATATTCTTTTCAATATCTGTTGTTTAGTACCTTGTAACGCGACGGATTTCTCCCACCGTCGCGTCGCGTTCTACCACCGACGCACAGTGGGGAAAAGACGCCAATTTAGGCGTGCAAAAGTCTTTCTTCATGAAATACTTTTGATATCCGCCTGTATCCGTACTAATTTTTATATACACATTAAGAATGGGATGTATACTTTACGCTCCAGAAAATTTGGCTGCGGGCAACTGCGGGTGCAAAAGTTATTGCATTTTTGATGGAATAGCTCGATGCCGAGAACGTTCGCGCTGATGCGACCTACGGTAGACTCCCGATGATCGGGCCCCGCTTTTTTTGTTGACATGAAAACAATTGTCTAGAAGAAAATTGATTGACATATTCCATTCTTGTTTATTTTTTGTCACGTTTGTCATTGTTTAAAAAATTTATTGTCTTACTAATTTTATTTTTTATGGATACTAAATTTTGGTGTACTGGATTCCGTACGTCTTTCTCTCTAAGATGTATATCTTGTGCGTTATTGATATATTTATATGTTAATTTTTGTTTAGTAACTACCTAGAAATGATAACTGTTGTCTTTCTCGACAATTCGCAAGAAAAATGTCGATAATAACCCTCATACGGTCTTACCGAAAAAATATACATTCGTTAATTTACGACTACGAAGTGCCCTACATCGAAGTAAATCCATTAATGAATAACTATGCTTGTATTTACTAAATTTTATTATTATTCACACCAGATCTGTTCGTTTCTATGATATCTTGTAAAAAGAAAAGTTTATGCTCCCGAAAAATGCCAATCCTTGAAGATGAAGTAAGAGCTCTGCTCGAAGTAGAGGATGAAATTTCGAACTGATAATTTTTCGAAGCAAATTATTTTTCTTTCCATATTTTTATAAATCTTTTGTAATTCAATATTTTTAACTTTCGTAGGAAATTAAATTTATTTTATATGTCATTAATATTTTTAGTAATAACTATGATGTAAATATTATTTTGTTTTTATATATATTGTTATTGTTTTTATTGTAAATTTTATTTGTGTAAATTATACATGTTCATAAATGAAAAAAGAAGGACCCGATCATCTACTGTCTACCGTAGGCCGCGTCAGCGCGAACGTTCTCGGCATCGAACTATTCTATAAAAAATGCAATAACATTTGCACCCGCAGCTGCCCGCAGCCAAATTTTGTAGAGCATAAAGTATATATACCATTCTTAATGTGTATATAAAAATTAGCGCGGATACGGCGGATATCAAAAGTATTTCATAAAAGAACGCGTAGAAAATTAGTTTGTTGAAACTTTCTTGAAAAAATTATTTAAAAATTTCAAAAAAATGTTTTTTTAATTTTTACACATTCACACAATTTTACACATTCCTAATCCTTGTTGATGTAGTTCCTGCAAATAGAATTACCATTAAGGTCCTGAGCATTAGATAACAGGTGAAAATAGTATTCTTCATTTTTAAGCTATCTTTAATTTTTAACGCTTGTATTCCTTGCCACGCTTAACAACAATGGATTTAAGAAATGAAAATGTCGTTTTTAGCTGCTACGGACATCTATCTTGATATTGGATATAAAATTATAGACCCACTCCGTGTTTTGTTTTTCGACTTTTGCACGCCTAAATTGGCGTTTTTCCCCACTGTGCGACGTCACGCGTTACCCCGAGGGCCGGCACCCTATCCCTACTACGCACGTCACCCCCACTACGCCGAGGACCCACGCTCCACAGAGCAACCCCATTGGACGTTCCACCCTAGCGGGCAGATGTAAAAGGGCCCTGGAATTCCAGGAATGTCAGAAGAGTTAGGGGAAGCGGCCTAGTCAAACCAGCAAGATCAAGCTCTTGAAGCGAGGACGACTTTTGCCAAAGATGGCCAGTTTCAACCTTGCGCTTTTCAAGACTAGGTAGCTAAGGATCAAGATATTGAAGCGATGACGACTTTAGTCAAAGACGGCCAGTTTCAATCTTGTGTTTTCGTGACGGAGTATCTTGGAATTCCGGTATTCAACTCTACCCACCTTCTGCCCAGGGCGAGGACGACTTTAGTTAAAGTCGGCCAGTTTTGAAACCCATCATCCTTTAATCCCCCCCCCTTCATTTCCTATATCCGTAACCATTCTGTGTTCATCTTTGGAAAAACAGTCATACTGTCCTTCCTTCTTTTGAAACGTACACAATAAATCAGCGAAAGCTCTGAAGAGGAATACTATCGTGTTTTAAATACTCAGGATCTCTCCACCATCATAAGATCGGGGCACCTCTACCAGCGGCTAACGTTGCAACTGGCGCCCAACGCGGGGCCAGAAAAGAAAACGTTACAACCTCGATTTTACGACTTTACTTAAAAAATCTTGCAGTTATAATAATTCCAAAATTAAAAACAAAACTTTAAATTGAAAGTGGCGCTTTGTTTCACTTCATAGTAAATGTCATATAAGCATTATTTAATTACGCAAAAAATGGCTACTCTTTCCTATAGAGGCGCGGAGGTAGCGATATAGTCACTCTCCCATGCAAAATTTAAATGGCTAAAGTTGCAGAATCTGCTGCATTTCTGCTATCCCCGACTATTTTTCCCCTTCTACCGCCAATCTACTGCCAGAGCCGGGTTTAACAGATTCTGCATCCAATCTGTCGCTATTCTGTTTAACCAACTTGCTAGCAGAATCTGCTCTGACAGGTTTAGCTGACTGGGTAGGCATTCAAGTATTTTTTGCATTTAGCTGCATTTTCGTCAGACATTTAATGTAATTCTCATTGTTGCACTAACTAGAGACTCGAATCTAATCAAGCAGGACGTGTTTGTCACATTTTTTCAACAGTAATGATATTAACACTTTCGTTTAAACTCTACAATATTAATGCATTGGTAACCCAGTCAGCCAAACCTGTCAGAGCAGATTCTGCTAGCAAGTTGGTTAAACAGAATAGCGACAGATTGGATGCAGAATCTGTTAAACCCGGCTCTGGCAGTAGATTGGCGGTAGAAAGGGAAAAAGAGTCGGCGATAGCAGAAATGCAGCAGATACATATAAAATTTAAATGGCTGAAGTTGCCAGATCTGCTTCCAATCTGGCAAGTAAGTTCGGTTTACAGAATCTGTTTTCGAAGAGGGCGCCAAATGCGGCCACAGATGGAAACCAATTCAGCGCATTGTGACAGACTCTGACGCCAATCTGTAATCCATTTATAGACAGATGGCTAGCTGGGAACCTAACCTTTCAGGTATATGTACAATTTAACATATCTGCAATTCCTTGTAAAACAATACTTCGTGCACACTTTTCGTTCTATTATCCGACACAGTTCCACAGTGAGGATATTAATTATAACCATAAAATGTTTCAAAAAAAGAGCCCCTATATGACGGTTATTTATTATTGTTAGCACATTTATCTCTCTTCTACCATCCAAAATTTATTTACCTTTGTAAAAGGATGAAAAATATATTGTCCTCGTGTAATACGTCTTCAAAATCTTTAATTCCTCTTCGGATCGCCCAACTAGCCAATCTGCCACAATGCCATTTAGAAGTTTGTTCAGCTGAAATGTAAACAATGGGGATGTTTGTCCAAAGAATTAAAGAATTCTGGTTGCCTGCATACCTTGGGTTCATTCAGTACGTAGTTGTATTGCTTTAGTATGATAGCTATCCCTAGAACCAGGAAAGGCAACTGATCTGTTAAGACATCGAAACTAAAGAATACTACTACCTGTGCTACCTATAATTAAAAGGAAAAATCTCATTATTAAAGAACAATAATTGTTGAATAAAATAATTGTAAATTTTCAACTTTGGAACTGTTTTGTGCTTTTACGGTAATAGTTATTCAATTGCTCTTGGTACAAAATGATTTTCAGAAATTTTAGGAATAAGACGATGTATATAATTATTGCAAACATTTGTGACGTAAACAGTTGAATATGTTTAAATAATGATGAAAGGGAAAAGGACAAGAAAAATGCACCCATTTTGGTGATATTTTTCGATTAATTCAAACAATTAAGGGTATATTGAATACAAAAATGATTTTATAACTTCCCTTGATGCTTTCCTTAGCAGAAAGGTCTGTTCTAAATCTAGTACAGGCGTCGGATTTAAGTGATCTTTCGGGCCGATTTTCAGAGGCAACGCCCCCTTTCTCCCGCCGCGCGTCTTGGCCCCGCGATCGCCAATCGGCTCGAAGATCTTCAGGCGCGTAGCATATGAACCGCGCGGTCCATGGGACATGGGACGATGTAGAATCCTATTGATACGAGTGTCACCCTAATGCGACCCGCGCGGTTACGCGCCTGAGGACCTTCGATCTGAAAGGCGATCGCGGAGGCCGAGACGTGCGGCCGGAGAAAGGGGGCGTTGCCTCTGAAAATCGGCCCGAAAGATCACTTAAATCCGAGGCCTGATCTAGTATCTACTTATAGGATTTTATTTGTTGATATTCCACCAAATCCTTTCCTACCAAATGCAACTGAATAACTATTACCGTAAACGTACAAAGCAGTACCAAAGTTGAAATCTCTTTTTTTAAATTGATATTTTTCAACAACTGTAGGTTCTGGACTAACACGGTTTCCAGATTCGTATTCAGCGCGGTAAAATCTATAGGAACCGCATACGGAAGGCTACAAACTCGAAAAAAAGTTAAAATTTGTCGAACAGTGTAGTTAAAAATTCTATTAACAAGTATTCACAGATATCCTATTTCACAAAGTGTAGTCCTTATACCTGCGCTGCGTTACTAAGCATAACAATCACAAATGTCACGAATCGCATGGAATTTTTCATCAATTTTTCCTGCTTTGGCCAAACACCGACCATTCGTCCAAAAAGTTGGTTGTCTCTCATGTGCTGGTCCTCGATTACACTTCGGTCCATGATGCCTGCAATAATTATATCATCTCATAGATACATTGAATTCAGTATCGTATGGATTATACTGGGAAAGAGTTACAAGTCAACGATTGCGTCCCAATTTCGCACATATCACGTAGAACGTTCTCGGTTGCTGAACAATTTCGCACGACTTCTAGAAACTATGAGGATTTACGCTGAACACTATACCACTAAATTTTTCACTGTCTCAACATCGTTTCTTCTTCTGTTGCAGTAATGCTACCCGTCGATTCTGTTTCATATAGCTTCTGATGTTGAATTCAAACGCGACACAAGAGGACGGGATGTCGAAATCGAAACTAATTTCGATGACTCCAACGCAATATTGCTCATACAAGTAAGTACTGTAGCGACCTGCAATGCTTCTTTCATTTTTCATTTCCCATTATCTTAACCATTATTACCATTATTCTTATAACGCTTGCAGATAGGCCATATGTAGCTGCCGTTCAATATCTTGTAATACCCTGAATCGACAGGTATAACTTAGATGCACTTAGTAGAAAAGTGGATCTACACATGAGATATAAGAAATTCATAGCGAAAATAGTGCATTTCAATGTCAATTGCGTAGTCTATGACAGGTAGCGTTTCACGGAAATACGGGTAAAGTAATTGAGGGGGTGATTGCACTTACGGCCGCGCGATCGCGGTTGGTCTGCATTTGGCAACAGTAAAATTCATGACCGGCGGGACGATCAACCTATAGTATCCACTTTCAAAGTGGTATGTCGTGTGTACTCGTTTCTCACTGCGGAATGGGCCAACGATACCATCGAGGGGCGCGTAAAAAGTACATTCAGTGTTTACTCAGAACATGAAGGCGAAATCCGAGTTTAGAAGTTATCGGGTTTGTTATAATAAATACAATAAATTGTTGATAGCATAAACGTGTTATCCGATTCACACTCTGTCTGAAGATAGCGTTTCTGTAAGTATCTGTAAATAATTAAAAATGATATATTTAAAGTAATTATTAATTTGCAATTTTGTATATCATTCGAATCAGAGTGTAGTTTAACTGAATTTGTTTCTATCTAAATTACTCACATTGGCCACGCATTTACCAGGTGAATTCGGGCTGGATGGAAAAACGACAGCAAATGCATTTCCAATCTCATATTGCGTACGTTGTTCACGTTTCTAAAACACTTTCTCGCCCAAAGCAATCAAGATAAGGTAATAAATAATGCAGCTGATTAATTGTTTTCCGTTTTGAATCAGCGACCTTTGATTTGATATCTGCTTAACTCGAATTTCTACGATTAATTCTTTATTAAAATGCGAAGTGTATAAAACATTAAGGTCCCACTCATTCTCATATGCAATGAAATAATGTTCAGTTATTAGTACTTGTTCACCTTCATGAAGAAGAGTAATTCAGTTATTAGTACTTTATCACCTTCATGAAGAAGAGTAATAGATGTAGAATGATAATTAAGAATTATACGTTTCAAAGTGTTAACATGTTTCATTATAAGCATAACAATATTACTGATAGTCAATACGCATAACAACATTCAACGACAAAAAACTGATTAACAAATAGTGTTGTTGTATATTCTAAGGTTGTATTTAATATACAGTTGGTTACAAAAACCAACTGACAAAAACCTCCTCAATTTTTTTGCATTTATTGTTTGTTTGAAATTCAAACAGTCGTTGGCGCCGTAACGACATTCGGGTCGAGCGACTGTTGTCAAAAACAATTTTTGACTCCCTCACCCCGCGTACATCTGGCGAGACCATCACCCAATAGGTGCCCTCGATTAGGCGTCGCGAGATGGTTTTCGACGAATCAAAAATAGGTTCAGAATGTTTGGAATACATTGTACTCGTCAAATGAAGAGAAAAAACCTTATTAAACATGGGTCGAGAAATTAACACGCTAAGTGCCACGCCGGTTTTACATCGCTTTCGGTTCGCGCCACTCGACGCGACATGCGCTATGGCGCACCATGGTCTAGAACTGAACGCTAGCTGTTCACGGCCGCCGCGGCGCGCCTGGATCGCGCGTTGGCGTTCAAAATAAACAGGACAAAAAATTGAGTATAAAGGTTTAAATTTGTATATAAAAAATGCTCTGAATCTCTCTATATGCAGTCTCAGGACAAACTGTTTGCACCGATCACAGACAGAACGTTAGAACGGTCAGAAATTAGGCGTCTTATTGCGTCACTTTAAACACTAACAACTTTCTTGGCGGTACGAAGCGGGAAAAGATTTTTGTGTGATTATATACGGGAAAGTATGAAGAAAACATTCCACTTTGAAAGAATGCGGATCTCTTTGGAACTTAAGAGATATTCCTTGTCGAAAATGAACAACTTTGACAACTTTCTTTACTCCACTGAGCATTGTCTTTCTAATAAGTAACGAACGGTAATTCTAAATTCAAGATGTGCATTCTTAACGCAAAAGAACACTCCTCATTTGGAAACAAACGTGACCAGAAAATATTAAATAGATTCATCAGGGCATTAATAAGAAAAAAAGGAATTTTTGGTGTGAAAAATGGTACCTATAAAATGTTGATCTTGTTACGAGCCGGGGCTGTGGGCAACGCCTAGACCGGCGATGTTTATATTACCCAAGGAATATGGTTGAGAATTTGTTAGTAAGGTGCACGGACGAACCTGATGCGAAATCAGGGAGCCGCAGGAGGGTGAAACGTCGTGGACGAACCCGATGCGAAATCGGGGAGCCACTAGGAAAGAGTTCGCAGACGAACCCGGTGCGAAACCGGGGAGCTGCTGGGAGGTTGGTTTATTCACAGACGAACCCGGTGCGAAACCGGGGAGCTGTTCGGAGGTTTGGTAAACGTACGGACGAACCTGATGCGAAATCAGGGAGCCGTAGGATACAGACGAACCTGGTGCGAAACCAGGGAGCTGTAGGATGGGTTAGGTTTCGTGGACGAACCCGATGCGAAATCGGGGAGCCACTAGGTTGGAGTAGTTACCTTGTTTTGGATAAGGCGTGCGAACGAACCTGATGCGAAATCAGGGAGTCGCAGGAAATGTTAGTTTGACTCGTAAATAAATATTCGATACAACTCGAGCGGTTAAGTTGTATCTGTGGGACGTTACTACTAATATAAAGGATTACGGAGTAAAGATAGGTTTTAACGAATCTACTCGATTTAATGGTGAACAGTTAATAAGTTTATATTGCAACCAGTTGTTTGTACAAGTGTAATTGTCGCGATATAGTTAAATAGTGTGTGAATTATTACCTAAGCTGCACGGTGTTGACGCACTGGCGATGCGGGGTCTGAGAACGGTTACAAAGTATGCCGAAAGAACTTCAACCGGACTATGCGGATTCTAACGGGTTAACTTTATCTGAATGGTGCCCTAAGCCCAATTCTTACTGAAATGCAACCGACTCTGTACAAGCGTAGCACGACGTGACAATGCGCGTAGCTGTGTAGTTATGAACCGAAGATGATTAGAAACGGAGGGTTTATATAGTCCCAAAATGTATGGAGGGGCTAATTAGAAGCCTCCATAAAAGGTAAGAGCGCAGAGTCTTCGTCGGGTCACGAATGCACCTAATCGGTCGCGATGCAGTTGGTCGATGCTAAAAGGGTTAACCGTCGTGTGGTAGCGAGATAAATCTTTAGGCGTCTTCCGTCCCTACGCGAGATCGAACGACGCGTGCGAGCACGGCGTAGGAGAATATTATTCATACGTAACAATCTGTAAACGCTTGTATTAATCACAATTTTTTAAAAATTTCATTAATTTCATTATTTTCGAAAGTAATGGGCACTTATAAACCAATATACATTTCATAAACATCGATATAAGGAAATTGATTTTTTATCAAAAAAATGATTTCAGTTCTGGACCACGGTGCGCCGCGGTTGTAGTATAGCTTAGCTTCAACCTTAACCGCCAGGTAGCTTAAAGCAAAAGTCAACGCGTCGGTCCCCATTGACCGGCGTAGCGTGAACGAAAAATGAAGTGCCGGTCCGTAGAGACCGGCGCACAGTGGTGCCCTTTCTGAAAAAGGTGGCCATAATTCGTAATTTCACACGATTTTCATAAAAATTGGTATTCTTACATTTTTGGGGTTCCTAGTCGTCTATAACACTGTTCAACACGGGTCTGATTTTGTAACCTTCAATAGGCGTTTCTTGTAGACTTTAATGTGTTGAATACGAAGCTGCAATCCGTTTTTCTCCAGAACGTACCATTTTTAAAACAATCAATTTTGAAAAAAATCGCAAATTTTCAACTTTGGAAGTATTTTGTACTTTTGCGGTAATACTTATTCAACTGCGCTTGGTGTCAAATGATTCTTTGAAGTTTCATGAATAAAATGATAAATTAGTAATTAGATTATAAACATTTAAATGTGTTTAAATAATGATCAAAGTGAAAAGGACATCGAAAATAGACCCATTTTGGCTGATATCTTTCAATTTATTTCAAAAACTAAGGGTCCAGGAGAAAATCCAACTATGCCACGCGATAGAGCAGACCTTTCTGCAACGGAAAGCATCAACGGAAGTTACAAAATCATTTTCGTTTTCACTATCAAAGCGAAACAGTTTGGCAAAACACGTGGCGTCGGCAGTGGTGCTCTATGACGGCGGCTCCCCGCTCATCGCTCAGCATAGCGGAATCACTAAACGCCGCGTGTTTCACCAAACTATTTCGCGTGTATATTGAATACAAAAATGATTTTGCAACTTCCACTTATGCTTTCCTTAGCAGAAAGGTCTGCTCTATCGCGTGACATAGTTAGATTTCCCCCTGGACCCATAGTTTTTGAAATGTATCGAAAGATATAAGCCAAAATGGGTGTATTTTCGGTGTCCTTTTCACTTTGATCATTATTTAAACACATTTAAATGTTTACAATCTAATTACTGATTATATCATTTTATTCGTGAAACTTCAAAGAATCATTTGACACCAAGCGCAGTTGAATAAGTATTACCGCAAAAGTACAAAACACTTCCAAAGTTGAAAATTTGCGATTTTTTTCAAAATTGATTTTTTCAAAAATGGTACGTCCTGGAGAAAAACGGATTGCAGATTCGTATTTAGCACATTAAAGTCTACAAGAAACGCCTATTGAAGGTTACAAAATAAAAAAAAGGTTGAAATTGGTCGAACAGTGTAATCTTGGACTGGAGCCATCATTATTATTATTAATTATTATTTATTATTATTATTAATAATAATAATGTCAAAGATTCTACGTAGTACATAGGTGGCAAGTACATTGTCCTTAAACACCACTTATATTTTAGCACACTTTTCGTGGCACCACTCTTCACAGGTATTGCACTGTGTCCAATCCTCCACAGGCGGATAAATGAATTTCTCGTTACAATAAATGCAATGCCACTCTCTTTTATGTATGTGCGAACCATCTTTACCTACATGTATAAATTATTATCGCATTTAAAGTCATGCAACTAATTAAATAAACAAAAAAAAGAGTGATCCGATTCACCCCATATAACAATAATTTTAAAGTGAATAAAATACGTAAACAAATTAAAATATGTGGGATCGGGCGCCTCCACCAAAGAACTAAGAGAAACATAACATCATAGAAGACTGGGAAGGGACCGTGGCGTAGTGGCACTGATCAGTGCCGGCTACCACCAGAAGATCTCGGTTTCGATACCCGTCCCTTCCTTTTTCTTCGGTTCCTACAGATATAATAGTGAAAGTTATATCAAATATTATTTCTGGACACTATACAAACTAATAATATTAAACACATTTGGATGTTAAAGCTTACCTTTTGTTTTTAAATAAGAAATTGTAAGCTATGTTGTTTTAGATCTGTACCAAAATTATTACGTTATCCGATTCGCCTCGGCCTACCCTACAACAAATCTGCTATACTAAAAAAGAGCTGCTATATGCTTCAAAAATTAAATTTTGGCCAGCTTTTCGAGAAATGGCACCACTGTGCGGCGGTCCCTAGGGACCGGCGCTAGACTTTCCGTCTACGCCGCGCCGCGGCGCGGCATAGCACTTGGCGTGTTGTTATTTCCAAGTTATAAACAATGCTTCTATCTTCATCTCTAAATATTTTTTGGTATGACGTGAGAAAAATCTATTACTGTTACGTCTCAAATATTTGCTCTATGTTGTTCACAAATAACTATTAGCGAAAAAGGCAGAAAAAGCTAAAACGGTGATAAAAAAAAACTTGTTTTTTTAGTAAAAATCATTACTTTTCATTGTTGTAAATCTATTTAAAGATATATATGTATATTTAATTTAGAAAGTGGTCCAAGCGAGTTGTCGTTTCAAAAAGCAGATTCACTTACAAGCCATGCATAATAGATATTTTACAATAATAGAAAATATATTTTTCTATACACGCAATGCCAAAACTCTATTTATCTGGAAAAAATATATCGTTTATGCATGCAATTTGAAAACAATTATACATAAAAGATACAGTGGTTACTAATAAAAAATGTGAAGCAAATATTTAAAACGTAACAGTAATATAATATGTGTATATTATTTTCTTTTAATTCAAACTAAAGAAAACCATCAAATTAAGAATATTTCGACGTATGTACTTTAAATACAATAATAGTTCCCTATTAAGAATCGATATTAAGTGAGTCGTATTATACCCGCCACTAGTATCCAGGAATTTCGAATTCACTTGCGGAATCTCGTCAATTGTCGCCCGACCTTTTCGAATTTAACTAAAATTCCCACTCTCCAATACTCATACATCATTTCTTAATCATTTGCAAATTCTTGACGTTCTTTCGAAACATTTTCACAATTATACTGGTAACAGTTCATTTTCCTTGAAACAAAATCATTTTCGTGTTTATTTTGAGTGAATCACCGTATAATAAGACACTGACGCTTTCACAATCTAAAATTAGAATCGAATACACATAGAATTATGAAAAAGAATTAAAAATACTTTTGCATTTGCTAGTGTATTACCTCCGCAAACGTTCTCAAGTTCAACCGTATAAATCCGCCAGCTGTTAATAAAGGAGAATCTAAGCTTCTTCTTAATGATAATACGTACAAACGTTGCGTTTCGCTTCTGGAATTGTACCACGTCGCCTCGCAACTGTAAACAGAATTCTTCGTAAAGATGAAAATATTAAATTTTGCTATGAACTTAATTTACAGACATTTTAGCTTGAAATGCAATATCACAGTTCACATTTGAATATTCAAATTTCGAAATGGAGACTTATGAACGTATCGAGTTTTAAATATATTTTTAACCGATGAATACTTGCATTTTGTTATAAAGATCGTCATACGAATTCATCACTAATTGCCCTTGAACAGTTAAGAAAAGCAAGTGAAACAATTGACACAAAAGTAACGTGCAACACGTGAACCATTCCGCGTCGTGTTCTCCTTCTGACACCTAAATTTATGCGAATACATCAAACGTTTGCCAGTGGAGAAATCGAATAAACGTAAATATTAAACATTACGCACCTCCAACAATGAAATACTAATAGAAGCCATTAACAGTCCCACGGAAATGAACAAATATGTGTCATGGGCCGTTTCTATCTCTTTGATGCACCTATAAAAATCATTCTTAATATTTTCAAGAAAAATAATTTTCGCCAAACGAAACACTTGACTGTCTGTAATGAACTAACTGTAGAGCACGTCGATGTCCTCGAATCGAATGGCACACATTTCTATACATTTCATTCACTAAGTTCGGCACACCATTGTTATCTTCCACAATGATATTATGACAGGCATATTTAAAACGATATCTGTGAACGTTCGCGACATCAAATACACTAATTGTAAGTAAGTAATAATTCCATAAAAATTAATTGCTCTTTTTCTTAATACGTATCAGTTACCCTGAAATGGCCAACAAACCGCAGGCATGTTGAATAGCGTAAACGTAGTTCGCGTCACAAGCGCAATACACAAAACAGACCAAAGTTAGTACAGCAGACATGTGCAGAATGATTAGGTAATAATAGCTGTCATCTTCAACGAAATAGTAAGCCGGATACATGTACACCCGTTTTCGCGATTCGTTCAACGGCTTTATCAACTCCATAATGAGGGGTACGAGAGCCAAACACATAAGTAGAACGATACACAATAATATGTGCACTGTGGAACAATAGCACGAATGACATTAATATATTTTCTGCACGAATTGTACACTTGATTTTGAATTATTCAATTTTAACTTCTCTTACACACATAGAGTGTAACAACACATACAGCCCTCTCCGCATATTTTGTCATGATAACATACTCATCTTTCGATGTTATTGTCCTCCAATCTTCAAAGATTCCTCCCAAAAGTGATTTCAACTGAATGTAGAAAATTTAATTCTAGGCACTCGCTCGGAACCAAACAGCAAAAGTATTCCTCTTACCTTTGTTTCATTTGTGAAATAGTTACCCAATTTTATTATAACCCCAAACGACGCAAGTATATAGGGATAGTCCTTTAGTATAACGTCCATGCTACAGTAAAGTATCAGTCTCGAGTACTGCAATTGAATAGCAATAACGAGCTACGTACTTCTATATCGATAAATCATAATAAATAGTGCGAAAAATAATAATTAAACGATTAGGTTAGTTTTTGTTTCTATTATAAACTAACTATTTTCTGAATAATAAGATCGAGTACACGTCTACCTGTGTGATGTAACAAGATGCCAACAAACTGAGCACCACCATTCGAGCACATATTCTCGATTCACTCTTTTGATAGGGCCACACGCCGATTAGCAGACCGAGTTGCTTGTTAATCCGTAAAAATCGTTTCTCTATTGTGCTGGAGTCCATCGTGAAACTAAATCGAATCTAAGAGTTCGAAGGGTTATACTATATGCGTGTTCGCGGTTCAAGCGACGAAAGCGATATGGAATGTGGTTCCCCGCAATCATTTACGCTGAGTGGTCTGTGTAACTTTCCTTCTTGGCATGTCATGTACATTTCAATAATTTCTGACGCATATGGATAGTTCCCACAGTTCGATATCGCAGTACAAGCTGTTACAAAGTAATCATCCTTATTACGATTCCCCGGTAAAGTGGTTGTCATTACGTCGACCAGTTTGAAACCGTATAGCCTCGGTAATTTCTTGGTAAAAAATAATGGGTTACAATACGATGTACATCGATCATTGAAAGTCCACCTCTTCATATTTGGATATTGGTCTTAAGTGCTGTTCCATTATGAAACGTATTTCATGGCTTGTTGGAAATTCTTGGTAGTCTACCCGGTGTTTGGCCAGTGACGGGATATTACCCTTTTCGATTATACTTCGCGTGTACGTATGTTGTCGATCATGTTAGTCTACCACGATATCTTAGAAGTGCTTTTGTTCCAGGCTAGTGCAACGTATAGTGCATACAGAAAAGTGTACATACAGTATACATAGGATGAATCTGAATCAAGAGACAGAACATTCATCTTCACGTACGTATACAATACAGTATAAACAGTTATAAAAACATTAAATTACATAAGTTTTGTATAATAACACGTCCTTTGAAATACACTGTTGTTAGCGAGTACCAAAGAACTCCCCCCGATTGTCACACTGTTTTATGTATTTTGTTATATCCATTTTTTTGACGACTATACTACTGGACACTAATGATTTGCTGGGGTGACTCTGAATGGCGCCTGGAGTCGGCCCCCTTAAGGTTTCCAGTAAGGAACATTTCTTTTGCATTCTATTATAACAATATCCCTTCCTTAAGGACTGTTCATCTAGGACCTAGGAAACGCTTAAGCTGGCAGAGTCATTCGACTATTCGTACGAGCAAGATGTATCGTTCAAACCAAGAGTACTACCAAATGTTTGTTTTATTAGTGCAATGCGATTTTTATACCAACACTGCCGCTTCTGGGCACAACAACTTGCATCAGGACGAACAATCGGGTGTTTCAAATATTTATAATTTATAATCTATTATACTGTTTCGAATAACAAAGATAGCAGCTATCTTTGTAAATGAAACAAATGAACCAAATACAGGAAGTCCCAAAACAATGTATACCCACTAAAGCCGCTTTGTATCTAAATGTAAGAGTATACGCATACATTTTTTGGTACATCCTGTATAATGTTATTCACTGCATTTTATCTTTGCGAGCGCAGTGAAATTTGGAAATTATCATACTGACTTCAACGCATGTTGGTGTGCTTTAATCGAGTTCCATACATTTTTGTATGTCTCGTCTACCATCATAGCTTTGATTGGTCTATTGTTCGAAATAAATAGCTGTATGCCACCCGGCAATAGGCACAGTTGAGATTGTAGACAGGTTGAAAAAGCAGGCCGCGATTTTTGGGAATCCGACAAGAATCGTGTCAGATCGAGGAACGGCATTTACGTCGCAAGAATTGAGGGCGTATTGCAAAGAGGAGGACGTTGAACACATCCTAACCACAACGGGCATTCCCAGGGGCAATGGTCAAGGGGAGAGGATTAATAGGTCGTTAATACCGATACTTACGAACCTTTCGGCGCAGAAGCCGGCAGAATGGCATAAGTACCTGAGTGTAGCACAGCAATGCCTAAATTCAACCCCAAACAGAAGGATCGGTGCATCTTCCTTTAATGTGTTGTTTGGTACAAGAATGCGTTTGAGGGGCAGTCCGGAAATTCGGGAGATGATAGAATACGAGTGGATGGCTGCTTTTCAGGAAGGTTGTGAAAGTTGGTGATGGGGAAGGGCCGAAGCAGACGTCTACGTCTGCTGATCATCTCAAGCCTTGCATTTCAAATGTTAGTGATATTTCTTCGAGCGAGGAAAGCGAAAGTGACATATGAGATCATACATATGTCCAGTCAGGATGGGCAAGTGTGGTATTGGCGGATATTTTAGATTAAATTACCGGCTAGGGCCAGGTTTGTTGGCGCCTTTTAGTTTATAGTACTGTCTCGAGGTTTGTCGAGGCACTTGTATGATAAGCATGGTGTGAATGAAGAGTGTTAGTAGAAACGTCGAATGTGGATGGAGTGAATGTTTAGCTCGAGGAAAGAGTGAATGGTTTCGGGGAATGCACGTGGAGTCTTTGGTGCATGGTGACCCGTGGTCGAACTGTGTCACGTGGCAAGGGTGTGTGTGTTGGTGTGAATCCTAAATGAGTGGGAGCAAATGAGAGATAGAATGAAGGGGAGACTGTGAGTGAAAGAATATATGGAGTGCCTGATGCGTGCGCGAAGCAGAATAGTTGGGGAGGTGAAGGAGAAGAGTTTGGGAAGCAGAATAGAAAGAAGCGTAGATTTGTGAGAGAGTAGTATTGAGTCGTGTGAGAATTATTGTCGAAAGAGTTGTCGTGTGTCGACCTTTTATAATAATAAAGTTGATAATGGTTGATAGAAACCGAGGTCTTACTACCCTGCCTGTTCTCTGTTTTTATTGATAAAGAAGTTTACCAAAAATAACTTCTACAATATACAGTAATGTCTCGCACTGTGTCCAAAATCGTGATTCGATGGCTGTCCATTTCTATCCCCCCTACTTGGGGCCGCCCCCCTTGGATTCGGGGAAGCGTCGTTCGGATCACTTTTGATGTTGTGATTTTCGCGAATCGAGGCAGCCCAGCGCAGAGTACGAGGAAGGGGCAAATTTAAATGCCCGTGTACGTGTGAGATATAATACTAACGCAATCAAAATTTAATATTAAAACTTGCTTATTTTTTGTCCGTTTTAAATGAAATTTTACAAATATATGTAGGAGAAAGAGATTTAAACTAGCACAAAAACATTTATTGTATAATGCAATGTTACAAACAAATAACACACGCGACACAATGTTGGACTCTTCACTTCACACTTCACAATGACTCCTCGCTTCGCGGTTCGTATCAACTCTTCGCTTCGTAATTTGCATCGACTCTTCGCTTCGCAACTCGCAACGGTTCTGAGCGGTTTTTGAAAAGCGCAAACACGTCGGCGCCTCGAGCAAAAACGCTATCAGGCCAGGTCAGGTCTACTGCCCGCGACCATGTACACACACACATACATACGTACATACATGGGGACAATCACACACTCATCCTACATATATTTGTTACAATCTCCTGATTAAAATGATACCAAACACGACATAGTTTGAACAATTTTTACTTATCATGGTATTAATAATTGTATTCCCCTTTATTATTGTGAGATTATGAATTTGGAAAAATTAAAATTTGATCTCTAATTACACTAAATTGTATTTTTTTATTATGTTTACTTAATATTTTGTATAGACGATAATTTTGATTGCGTTAGTATTGTCTCACACGTACAAAAGGATTAAGCGTGCATGTATGCATTCGGTCCCCAGCGAAGTGCATTCGAGACACTGGAATCGAGATTTTACTTCCAATTTATAATCTCACTACTAATTACCTTATTCTTAACAACTAATATACACATTCCGGTTGTTATCCGTAACAGTAGCAATGATTCGCACTGTGTCCATCGCTCGGGACCGAATGTGGACAGCCATCGTGTACAGACACGATTCTCGAGCGTCAGGTCACCTTCAATGTTGTGGCAACAGAGACTCGAGGCAGCGACCAGGAAAGAAATCAGGCAAGTTTAAATACCCGTGTACGTGAAACAATACTAACGCGATCAAAATTTAAGAATTAAACTTGTTCATTTTTGATCCGTTTTAAATGAAATTTTACCAACGTGTTCGTTACAATCTCCTGATTAAAATGACACCAAACACGACATAGATTGGTGCCATGGGACTGATTGTTTCGAAGACCATTATTACTACCATGATAACTAAAAATTGTCCAAACCATGTCGTGTTTGGTGTCATTTTAATCAGGAGATTGTAACAAACATGTTGGTAAAATTTCATTGAAAACGGACCAAAAATGAAGAAGTTTTGTTCTTAAATTTTGATCGCGTTAGTATTGTCTCACGTACACGGGTATTTAAACTTGCCTCTTTCCTGGAACGCTGCCTCGAGCCTCGGCTGCCACAACATCAAAGGTGATCCGAACTCGCTCGAGAATCGTGTCTGTACACGATGGCTGTCCACATTCGGTCCCGAGCGATGGACACAGTGCGAATCATTACTGTATTAACTTTCGATTTTTTAAATGTGGGGGTGAATTACCTGGAATGATTATCATCTTGATGATTTGTCTTGCTTTAATTTTAGTTTTTATTAAGTGCCGTGTCCACATTAATCTACCACTTAGATCAAGTCTTCCAAGTTAAACGTAGCTTCTAGGATGTCTGAGCTGAAATGCGTCCAACATCGAATTGGTTCGAGTTCGTGTTGCAAAGCTAGTGTGTGGTGAAGACCGCACGACCGAAGTGTAAACTACAATGGCTATTGTAATCTATTTTAATTAATATTGTATATATGAATAATATGAATATTATTATGGATCTTATTACTTGGACGAATCTATTGGAAAACTAGATTATGAGGAAGTGATAATAGAGTGATAATATATAATACACAGTTCAGTTTACTAAAAGTACTTTATTTTATATAGTAAAAGAAGGCACGTCCTTATTCAAAGGAGAAACTCTAACGAATGAATATACAGGGTCCGGCGGAGTTCGACATTTACCCGTTTAATGGGAGGTTCCTGGGGTGTCTCTGAACAACTTGTTCCTTTACCAAAATGTTGTTTGAAGCTTCATTTTTGAGTTACTAACGAAAAACACTGGCCAATCAGAGCGCTCGTGCACGCGGCTCTCAAACGCGCTCGGTCGTGGTCACGAAGAAACGCGTTGACTCACGCCACGACCGAGCGCGTTTGAGAGCCACGCGCTAGCGCGCGCGCTCCTCGGGCGCCCTGATAGGCCAGTGTTTTTCGTTAGTAACTCAAAAACGAAGCTTTAACCCACATGTCGGTAAAGGGAAAAATTGTTCATAATCACCCCAGTAACCCTCTATTTTCCGATGATATCACCAGGTACGGGTTACCCTGTATACTAATCAAAGATTTGGTAACGTCGCTGACCCAATATTTTTCCTTGAGTCACAAAGGTCCAAGGAACGCTGGTTTGAAAGTCCAAAGGAACCACATAAACCTTCCAATGTGGAGTTAGTCATGCGAGCTAACGCATGATAGAAAAGGGCTGCCGAAACAGAAGTCGAGGTCTTTTTGGTTTCATATATCTATACGTGCGGTCCGTCCTATTTTTAATAAAATTTCGTTAAGTTTAGAAAAGATGGTATTCCTTGCTTTCCATCTATTCTGTAATTAGTCGGTATTCGTATGTTCCCCCGCGGTGCGCAACTCTCTACATAACAGACGTAGAATTTTGTTGGCAGGGGTGGGATACCATAAAAACTAACCGAAATTGTGAAGTAAGAATAGACGAAGCAAAAGTTCGACGAATTCTCCAGCTGAAGAAAAGAAGAGGAACTCCGACTGTCACGCGAAGGTGCAGGGATCTCGTCGAGGAAGAAACAGTCTGTGGAATTCGAGTCGAAGATTCAGCCAATGAAAGTACAAATCCTTCAGCTGCTAGGCCTGTATCTACAGTCAGTATAAATCACTTATTAAAAAATGTCGGTTGACTACAGTAAAAATATTAAAAAGGAGTCTGCATGGAATATTACTAATGTTGGAAAAGACCACGAATCGAGCAGCTCGAACCAGGATGAATTAGGTTAGGTTTGGGTAAGGTTTGGGTTACATACTTCCCCCTACTAGGAGCCGCCACCTTGTCGTGTTGTAGGGGCTTAAGTAGCCGTAATGAGGCCCAAGGCATTGCCGGCGGGAGCTTCATTCCCGGCAGGGCCACTAATGCCGTACGGACTTGGGCTGGGCGGTGAAAAACCAAGTAGCGGCTCGTGGAAAAATGTGTGTGTGAATGGTGTGAGAGTGGGCTGCGGTCGGTGCCTCACGGATATTCCTGGCAGACTAACCAAGGGGGGAGTAGTTGCCCCCCAACCGGGGTGGCGCGCGATGTCAGTACCTGACCTCTACGGTAGTCCACTGACTGCAGCCTATGAAGGGGTTGATGTGGGGTGTCCGGGCTCAGGCGTGGATGATTACTTGATCAGTATTTCCTCATACCCGGAGCTGGGTACGTTTAAACCTTAGCACCGTCTAGCTTAAGGCTTGTGTTAGGCATAGCCTGGACGAATGGCTGGACCGTGGCCGAGGAGGGCTGACCTACCGGGTCACACAGGTGCTCACCGGGCATGGATGGTTCGGTGAGTTCCTGTGTCGGATAAAAGCAGAGACGACGGCGGAGTGCCGCGAGTGTGGGGATGCCCGGGACACGGGGCAGTACACGCTGGAGGAGTGCCCAGCATAGGCAAGTGCGCATCGTGTCCTCACGGCGACCGTGGGAGTGGACCTCTTGCTGCCAAGCATCGTTAATAGGATGCTGGGCAGTGAGGGGGCATGGAACGCGATGGTCTCCTTTTGCCAAGGCGTGCTTCGTCAGAAGGAGTGGAGGGGTAGGACTCGCCGGCCGCGTCCGCCTCCCGCGGTGTTAAAGCGGCGACGGGCCGAGAGGCGTCTGTAGGTGTTCCCTTCCCCCCTCGGATGACTGTCATCGCTGCCCTGTAAACGAGCGGCCCTGCTGTGGGAGGATCATGTCCTCCTGTTACCCCGCAGGGCTGCTCGAGAGCCGGAAGCAGCGGCGTGTATGGAGGAGGGACGGGCTCATCGGCCACTTCCTGCTGGCGAACCCCCCCCCCCCCCAGTGGTAAAAGCTGTGGCGGAACGAGGGGCGCAGAGGTGCACCTCTCCCCCCTCTGGGACGACTGCCACCGCTGGCATGAATACTGGCGGCCCCGTCTGGGTAGATCATGTCCTCCCGCTGTCGGAGAGCCGTGGGCGGTTCAGGTAGGGGCCCGAGCCGTCCTGATCACGGCCAGGGAGGAACGCCGTGCAGTTGGAGGAGGACGTAGCAGTTGGAGGAGGACAATCTCCTGCTGGTGAGGGCAGTCACCAGTGGAGGGTCACTGGAGCCCCCCGCAGAAGGAGCTGACACAGCTGGCGAGGCTCGACTGAGGGAAGAAAGGAAGAGAATGGCGAGGACAAAGGAGGCAGCCTCTTTTTCGGGGGGGGATCCCGGTCTGGGGCTTCCCTTCCCCGGACAGCGACTGCCCTGGCAGCGCAGGCCCCACCCCTCAGTTGCAGAAGGGTGGTGAAATATGGGCCACCGTCGCGGGCAGGAGGGCGAAGCGTGCGACAAATGCGGCTACCGCCCAGAGACGCCCGCGTTCTCTGCTGACCGGAAAAAGGCCCCAGCGAAGGAGGCGAAGAAGGTCGGAGGAAAGGGGGCAAAGAACAGTGCCGCCAAGGCCCTCGAACGGATGCCCCCACGCACTGCGGCAGTTGCCCTGACCATCCGGAACGTGGCAAAGATGTCCTATGCGGCAATGAGCTCTGCCAGTAAAATTGATCTGGCGGAGCTCGGTATCGTGGAGGTGCGGCCCTAGAGGGCGGTAACGGGGGCTGTCCTGCTGGAAATCTCCGGGCCGGAGGGGGCCAAAGCTGAAGCACTGGTCACAAAAATGAAGGCGGTCCTTGGGGAAGAGGAGCGAGTGGCGGCCAGATAGGTGGTTATAGCCAAGAAGGTGAGGGTTGGCTGGACCACCGCCCGGGTGGAGGCCCTGGTGGACCGCCCGCTGCAGTGCTTCCACTACCTCGATATCGGCCATGTGAGGCAGTGGTGCACAAGCACTATTAACCGTAGTGGGCGCTGCCACAATTGTGGTAGCCCCAAGCACAAGGTGGCAGAATGCAGGAATCCACCGAAGTGTCCCCTGTGTTCAGATCTGGTGAAACCAGATAGGAACCCTGTGGCCACCGGATGGGGACCGGGGTGTGCGTGCCTCAAAAAGAGGGAAAAGCCCGGGGGTCATAGACCGTGAAACTTGGGGGCGCTCATGCAGGATAGTGATGGGCAAACTTCGCCCTTGGACGCCCCCCGTCCCCGTGGCGGAGACATTGGACCCCGAGTTCCTAGACAGGGTGGTCGACACCCTGTTCCCTCCCAGCGAGGAGAGCCGGGACTGAACGCGTCCCAAACGCGTCGGAACAATAATAATCCAGATGATTCTTAACGATGGCATGGCTCTAGATGTTAAAATCGCCATAGATCGATACAACGCGCGTGCAATAGAATAATTAATAACGGCATTACGTCAGGAATTTGGAACAAAAATAAGTTACTCGACCGCCTCGTTACTAAGGAACCAATGTCGACACGGAACCAAAAAGGTAAAGGAATACAACAAGGAATTTCGCGAAGCGCAAAACCATGTTTTAAAATGCATTACAACCGATCCATCGCATGTAAAATCCGCGAAACGTACCCTCTACATGCATGAAGAACGCACCGCTATTCGATCTACGGAGTTAAACCGACTAGTTTTAAATCTGCAATTGGATCGGTTAACCGAAGCTATGAGAAGGTGGAGGAGCGCGAACAAACGATTAAGGCGTGCGATGATTATAATAACTACGCTCAAAGAATGTAATTTAAACCAGAAAAGCGACGCTTTAATAATAATCAAACAGTCAAAATAATAATCAACACAAGGGTCAAAATCCGCAGATTCGGTGTTATGTATGTCAAGGCAATCATTCTACCAGTCAGTGTCCACAACGGACGTAAACACGAGAATATGGAAATTCTCAGGCCAGGAGCAAGGACAGACAGCTCCTTGGCCCTACAACACGTCCAACAATGACGAAGTACTCTCCTTGTAGACAAGGCAGCGTCAATCAATTTGGTTAGGAGTCTATAGTACCTAACAAGAAAAAGTGTAAAAGCCAGAAGACAGTTAAAGGTATTGCCAATATAGCAGTAAATATCCAAGAATTTACATATATAAACAACCACCTGTTTTACGTCGTAACAGTAAACTTTCCTTTACCCTTCGATGGAATACTAGGATTATCGTTTCTTGAAAAAGAAAAGATTCTTATTGATGTATTCAACAAACAAATAAGTTTCGTCTACTACTTTGAAACTAATCAGGTCGACCGAGCAAAACTATTACAAGAAAATGTGCGCCTAAATCATATATCAGCACAGGAGAGGAGGATTTATGGAATTGATTAACGAGTACCAGGGTGTGTTTGTTCTACCTGGTAAGGCCCCACCTGAAGCTAATATAACTCAGCACCGAATAGTAACTACCGATAAGATACTTATGCAGACCAAGCCTTTTCATTATTCTTTACAGCATCAAGAGATAATTAAAGAACAGGTTGGGGAAATGTTGGAAAAAGGCATTATTCGTCATTCATCGTCTCCATACAATTCACCTCTGACGGTTGTACCAAAGAAGGCAGATTCATCAGGAAAACGAAAATGGAGAGTCGTAGTGGATTTCCGACCATTAAACGCAAAAACACCGCATGATAATTACCCGTTACCGATTGTGGAATATATTTTAGCGCATTTGACATGGTATCCGGATTTCATCAAATCGCAATGTGCGATGTAGATAAAGGAAAAACCGCCTTTTCCACACCAAGAGGACAGTACGAGTTTAACAGAATGCCATTCGGATTGAACAATGCCCCAGCTACATTTCAGCGTATGATGGATGCGCAATATCGGGGTTTGGTTAACACAATACTATTCACTTATGTAGATGATGTAATTGTATTCTCCCACAGTTTTGAAGACCATTTGAAGCGACTTAGATTATTTCTCCAGAGAACGAGTGCGAGTACTTGAAATCCGAATTATCCTATCTGGGACACATTGTAACATCGGAAGGAGTGAAACCAAACCCGGAAAAGATAGGGTCCATGATGAAGTTCCCACAAGCACAAAACCCCAAGCAGATAAAACAATTTCTTGGTCTTGCCACATATTACCGCAAGTCTGTGAAAAATTTCAGCCTCATTGCGAAGCCAATCTCCGACCTCTTGCGGAAGAATGTTGCATTTAATTGGTGGCCAAATCAGAACATATCTGTCAATAATTAAAAATTAAAATTAATAGAAGACTGTATTTTGCAATACCATGACATGAACAAACCATTCGTTTTAACAACGGATGCTTCGAATACCGCCTTAGGTAGTACATTGGAACAAAAGGACAACGAAGGGCAATTACAACCAGTAGCGTACGCATCAAGAGCTAGCAACAAAGCAGAGAAAGATTATACCACAACAGAGAAGGAGCTGCTTACCATTGTTTGGAGTAATAAGTACATTTCGAGTTAGGAAATGAAGATAAGCTGCACTTTCTACAAACCGATACGCGAGAGATTTAGGAGCATCTTTTGGATTCCAGCGGCTCACCAGAACGGTACTTAAATACCTCCTACGGGAACTGGTGGCAATTGCAATAGCTGAAGAGAAAAATGTGGTGTACTTGCCTTTGCAAGCGGCAAGACAATATTTCGAAAGTAACACCAAAGAACTAAAAGAAATTATAATTTCGGTCATTAGTGATCCTCTCATAAAAGTAGAGATGGGAACGCGAATTGTCCGCCATGCAGAAGGAGGAGAAGATCGAAATAATTTCCAAATACCACGATTGATAAGCGGCAGGCCATCGTGGAATTCAACAGGTATATAAACAATAGTCAAAAATTATTATTGGAGGGGAAATGTACGAAGAATTCAAAACGTACATTAACAGGTGTGAGAAATGTCAAATGAACAAGGCCTCACGACAGCCGGTAAAGACACCCATGAAAATCACCGATTCGCGCAAGATATGTAAGATGGGATTTCCAAGCGACCGGATCAGAAGCAGGGTAAAATGAGACAAATTATGAACTGCTAATTTAGTTTACTATAAACTTAAAGAAATATGGTTATTACACACGTCTCGGAAACTACTTCACTCTCTCACGACTGAACCCGGGTAATTCGTCGCTGTTTCAACTCTCTCTCAATTCTGACGTGACTCTGACTCTCTTCTGCCTCGCGCACGCAACGTTAATGAATATATTCCTTCACTCTTAGCTTTCCTCTCATTCTATCCTTCACACACCGACACACACACCTTTGCCACGTGTCACAGGTCGCACAGGCCACCATGCACTCAAGCCTCCACGCGCATTCTCCGAAACCGCTCCTTCCCAGATATAAACATGCCCTCGATCCACATTCGACATTTCGACTAACACTCTTCATTCACACTTCGCGCCATATTCGATACTTCCTATCACACGATCCATACAAAACTCTTACACACGACTTCTATCAATTCTCGCATCCCACAGATATTCAATGAAAAAATAGCTATCGATATAGTGGGGCCTCTCAGAGAAACACCCAGAGGAAACAAATTCATTTTACCTATACAGGATCAACTAACAAAATTCATGCAAGTTTCTCCAATTCCGAACCAAAAAATTGAAATATTATCAGACGGAGGATCCAACTTCACAAGTGGAGATGGAAGAATTCAGGAAATTCACCATAATCAATCACTGTTGAACCACCCCATTCAGACCACAGTCAAACGGAAGCTTGGAAAGAAGTAATGGTGTTATAAAAGAATACATGCGAAACATGTGCGAACAGGGGGACGAATAGGACACCATGCTACCACAAGCAATTCGTTATTATAACATAATGTTATAACCAACTGAGGAGTTGGTATTTGGACAGCAACCGAGGAATCTGGATTTAATAGACCACAACGGTGACTCATATCAAGAATATTTAGAAGAATTGCAAAGAAGACTTCCATACACTTAAATCGCAGCCAGGAAAAATATAGAAGAAGCCAAGCAGCAATCAAAAACAAGATTGGACAAGCATTGCAATCCTTTAAATACAAGAGAATGAGATTACGTATGGTTAAAGAGTAACGAATCTGCTAAACTAGGAGATTTGAAAGCATCATACGATGGACCTTATAAAGTTGTTCAAATCATTAGGGATCAAACTATTAATATATGAAATATGAAATTGTTCACACTAATAGAACAAAGTATGCTAATCTTTCTGTTTCAGAGCCCACATATCAAAATCAAGAAATACTGATTATACGATAGAGGAACTGGATCAATTACCAAATTTACACTTCGATTCCATGAGTCCCGTTTGAATATACCATAAGGAATGGAGGACGAATGTATATTACGACTTAGACCGATTCGCAAGAATTCAAAATGAATTATCAAAAGGATTCAATGCCATCAAGCAAACGATCACAAACAAATTTTTCCCATGTTGAGTCAACGAGGTACACGGTTGACGACTCTTAGTAATCGCATTAATATAATATACATATAGCTTACGATACAAGGAGCATAAGATTAAGAAACGTGGATTATTTAACTTCACCGACGAAATATCAAAGAACTATTTGGCACAATGTCAATTATTAGAACGGAGTAAATTAGCGAATCTGATAAAAAATCAATCAAATACAGGGTGAATCACGAATCGTGATCAGTAGAGATTACTCTGTTATTAGCAGTCCGATCGAAAATGTTTTTATCAGCTTTTGCGTGGTTTCAAGAGAGCTTTAGCGTGCTAATAAAAAATTATTTGTCAACTCTTTTTTTTTATTTTTTCAAGGACACCCTGAAGTTTTTGCAAATAAACATATAATTTTGTTATGCCTATCTGTTAGAGGATTTCAAAACGAATTCGGTAAATATCGGAACATAACTTTTTTTTCATCTGGGTCGATAAAAAATTTTAAAAACTTTGTATTACAAGGAGTATCATATTGCTGACAAATCGAAATTTGTTCTGACCTCTTGCCTACTCTTTGTAAACATTTCGTTCTGTACATTGGAACACATCTAAATTGTTAGTAATCTTTGCCGTATTCGTGAGCGTACAGGTTCTAATGGTGAGTTACAGTATCGATGAAAAGTTGGGGATGATTTTGATCTACGGGGAGTGCGGACGTAATTCAGTGTTAGCTCAACATCCAAAATCTAAAACGAACAATGCAAATGAACGTACTGTTTTAGCCGCAGTAGCAAATAATCCACAGATTAGTTCTCGCCAAATAGCACATGCGTGTATTTGTCAGTGGATATTACAACAACTCGAGACTGAAGCTTCATTTTTCGATAAAGTACCTACTCTTTATGGACGAATCGACGTTAACAAAATTTTTAATTTTTTCTCGACCCGGATGAAAAAAATGTTATGTTCCGATATTTACCGAATTCGTCTTGAAATCCTCTAACAGATAGGCGTCAAAAAATTATATGTTTAAATGCAAAAATTGCGGGTGACCTCGGAAAAAAAAAAAGAGTTGACAAATAATTTATAATCACGTTAAAGTCCCCTTGAAACCATACAAAAGCTGATAAAAACATTTTCGATCGGACTGCTAATAACAGAGTAATCTCTACTGATCACGATTCGTGATTCACCCTGTATATTACAAACAGCTTTAAAAATGTAGAGAACTACTTACCGAAATTGAAGTATTGTATAATCACGACATGGTGATTAGCTCATACTCAGAATTAGTAACATTACTGGAAATTATACAGGGTGTTCCAGAACTATGGGAACTGCGGGAAATGGGGGGTAGTTGAGGTTCGCTATAATTACATAGACAGAAGGGACGTAAGGGAAATAAAGGTACGCTGATATACAGGGTGTCCCGTTACTGGTGGTACAAGCAGGCAGTGGCTGATTCTACATGAAAAACTGAGTCGAAAATGTAGAATAAAATTTTTTCATACGAGGCTTTGTTTTCGAGAAAAACAGGTTTGAATATTTGTCGAGTACGCGTGCACTTGGTCTAGATTCGACTTAACGGACTTCGCTGTAAACTATCTCTGTCCCCTCTTGTAAACATATTCAGTGTTTGTATACTCTGCTCCCGGGACTGGCCTGGCCCACATGTTCATGTGGGCTTCCCACGCCACCCACACAGCATGGGCAACATGCCTGACGACAACGGCGCTGGCTGTTCGCGGCTACATCTGGAAGAAACTTGAATTTCTTAAGACAAGCGCACAGTAAAGAATATATATATATCAGTTAAGGAAACATAAAACCCAGCCGGAAATTGTAGAGGATGGACCTGAATGACCATGCCACCACAGGTATAGATGCATCAGACAGTCCCCCCACACTGCATCCCCCTGGAGTTTCCTACCAACAGCTGAGACCACCCTAGGATAACCAAGCAGTCTATAATCTATGTACAGGGAGAGCGGAATTAACCAATCAAACATTGAGACACCGGCTACTGTACAACACAATCACATGAACCGATTAAGACCGCAGGGAACAAAAAACAAATAAAAAGTGTAAACTTCTTTGGGCGCGCCGCGCATAGAATTTTGCTGGGGAGTGAATGAGTCTGATGCGTGACGCTTTCGGGTAAACTCGGGAGCCGAAGCGCGACACGCTCAGCGCGACACGGTCAACGCGACACGGTCAGCGCGACACGGTCAACGCGACACGGACAACGCGACTAGTGGTGGAGAAATATCGATGGCACTATCGATATTATCGATGGTTGCTACTATCGAAAACTATCGATAATATATGTTTACTATCGATAGTACATCGAAAATATGGGTTAACATTCGTAATGCCGCGAATTTAAAAATGTTTGGTAATTTGATGATAAGCATTTGTTCTATAACTGACGATACCGATAGTATTTAGTCAATAAAGGCTGGCTTTTTGTGTGATCTTGCGTACGAAAGAATCTGCAATTCAAAGATCCTTTGTACAGGATTGAACTGTATCTGCGCGTTTTTAGGAGAGCGCTCTCTTCCTCTGCGCCTAACGTCATTTCCTTGGCTGCCAGAGAGAGCGCTCATCCTTACATTACTTATGTATGTACTACATATGCATACATATCACATTCCATCACTACCGATAATTATCGATGGTCGATGGTCCAACTATCGGAAATTATCGATAGTGCTGACCATCGATATTTCGCCACCACTACTAAGCACTGTCTGATCTTCGCTCGGATAAACTCGGCTCCCTTGTTCTACCTCGTGAGCCTGACGATCTCGGCTCCCGAGTTTACCCGAATGAGCGTGTTGCGCTGGGCGTGTCGCGTTGACCGTGTCGCGCCGAGCGTGTCGCGCTTCGGCTCCCGAGTTTACCCGATAGCGTCACGCATCAGACTCATTCACTCCCCAGCAAAATTCTGTGCGCGGCGCGCCCAAAGAAGTTTACACTTCAATAACGATGGCTACAACAATCCCAATTTACACACTACAAGATAAATAAGTGCCAAACACCTACAATTGGTAAGCGATCTCACAACGGAGGTTGTGAGTTGTCACAACGTTTTTGGCCTCTTTAAGGAGGTTTCTTGCAAGACGTGGCAAGCCAAAAAATATCTATACGGACAACGGTACGAACTTCCTGGGTGCGAAAAACGAATGTAAGACGATTATTATTTGGGATGATAAAGTAAACGGAAATATGTTTCTCTGTAAACAAAGAAAATTTTGTCTTTATTCATTATTTAACAACAATTATTTACACTATTTACAACCTTACCTGTAAACAAAAAAACGACAATTAAAGTTTACTATTAATTCTGTTTATAACTTTTGATCTTTGTGTTTTGCACGTGTGCTCTATTGCGTAATGCCTATATCTGTCTCTCCTCAATCCTTTGTGGGGGACTCCGTAAGAAATAACCACACATATATATATTTAAAACGTGAAAAAACAATTAGACTTTATTAACAAATAACAAAGAGTCAACAGTAAAAAGGACGTAAAGTAAAACACAGAATTCAGAGAACAACTCAAAAGGACGCTTGCACAAGGAATGGCTTCCCAAGCGACGCTTTTGAATCCAGGAAGCAACCTTCCTCCTTCCGGGAGTTGCGATAAAATAAATCCGCGACTCCACAGCCAATGGTGCGTAGGCGAGTCGCCACACTTTTTGCTAATCGCCGCCCCATCTATCGGTGATTAAAATAAGAGGCGCGCGGAGCATGAGAAGCGCGACAAATTCAAAACTAAAGAAGGTATACTTTCTTTACATCGCCCCCCCCCCCCCCCCCCCGAGTGAAAATTCCTACAATTATCAGTCTTCGTCTCGTCTTCTGATGTTGGAAGTAATTTTGTTACGTGGAAGAATCCAGTTTCTTGTTTCCATTTTCCTGTTTTTCTTTTGTATAATGAATCTGATATCTTTTCTATTATTTCGAAAGGTCCAATTCTCAATTCATCTAATTTTTTTCTGTTCAACCTATTGCCATTTTCTATATATACTAGATCTCCTGTGTTAAACCGGTGATTCTTTCTATTCTTGTTGAATATCTTTTTGTTATATTCGTGTGATTTTCTTGTCCTTTCTAGAGCTAGTTCTTTATCTCTTATCCAATTTTCTTTATTGTTTCTTCTTTTTATTTCTTCAGGTAAAATGCTGGTATCTGTAGCATCTAATAAATACTTAGGCGTAAAGCCAGTTACCGTATGCTCTGTTTTATTGTATTTATTAATACATTCTCCAGCGATCGTTGTCCAAGCTCTTTTTTCTTCCTTCTCATTTATCTTACATCTTATCTTATTGACTAGAGTCTGGTTCAGTCTCTCGTTCAGACCGTTGGAGAAGGGCGCGTTGACGGCCGTGAAAATTAGTCTAACGTCATTTTCTACCAGGAATTCCTTAAATTCTCTTGAGTTTATTCCCGGATACTGATCTGCAAGTCCAATTCCAATTTCTCCTGTTTCTAGCACCATATTTACCAACTTGATGAAGTCTGTTGCACTCTGAGTTTTTGACGTTACAATGAACGCGTATCTTGTAAAATGGTCCACCAGCAGGTGGAGGTATCTTTTTGTTAATCTTTGTCCTCCGAAGCCTCCAATGGTGTCTATTGACACTACTTCAAATGGTTTTGTTGATGACCCCAATTGTGACATCGGCCCATATTTTCCTTGCCCTCTGGACTTGTTCTTAATGCATATTTCACAGTTTTGACATACTTTTTTTATATTTGCAGTTATACTCTTAGCTGTATAATAAGGGCATACTCTATTCATCATTTGCTTAATCCCTATGTGGCACCATTCAGAGTGTATTTGTTTAATTAATTCTAAGCTTAACTTTTCAGATAAAATTATCTTTTCTTTATTTCTAACTTTTTATAGAACACTTCATCTTTTTCTATTAACTTTGTTTTGGTTTTCTGCAGTATTCTATTTTCTTTTTGATCTGTTTTTATCTCCTTTATTTTTATTAGATTAACTATTTTTAGTATTTCTTCTGTACTTTCGAGTGGTTCTAGTACTGGATTTCTGCTCAAACTATCTGCTTCGGCGTTATCTTTTCCCGGAATATATTTAATTTCAAAATCGTATTGTGACAAATAATAAGTCAACTCCCCAAGTTCTTCATCCGTTCTAGCTTTTATATTCATACCTTCCAATGGTTTATGGTCTGAAAATATCGTGATCTTTCTTCCAATCAGTCAGTGTTGCCAATACTTTACCGCTTCCTTGATTGCCAGGCATTCTAAATAAATTGCTTTTTTTCTTTTTTGTGAATCGTTCAATTTTTTTGAAAAATATGCTATTGGCTTTTCTTTACCATTGCTTTGTATCTGTTTAAATATTGCACCAATGCCTTCTAGTGATGCATCTGTGTAAACTCTTGTTGGTAAATTCTTATCAAATATTTCCAACACTGGCTGAGTACTCGGTAACTTTTTTATATCTGTAAAAGATTTTTCGCACTCTTCAGACCATATAAATTTCTCATTTTTTCGTAATAGTTTGTGTAGTGGGGGTAGCAGTATTGAGCTTTTCGGTATATACTCATGATAGAAGTTTATTTTTCCGAGAAACTGTCTAATATTCTTTTGGGTTTTCGGAGTAGGAAAATTTTGTATCGAGATTAAATTATCTTTCACTGGTCTTACTGTATTGTGTTCTATTATGTGTACGAGATATTTTACTGATTCCGTTGCAAATGTACATTTTTTAAATTTTAGTCTGAAACCTTCATTTACTATTGCTTTTATTACTTTTTCTATATGTCCTATATGTTCTTTGAATGATTCTGAAAATATTAAGATGTCGTCTATGTAATTTTCTGAAAATTACAAAATTACATCTATGTAATTTTCTGAAAAGTCTTTTAAATTTCTTAAGATATTGGATAAAATTCTCTGGCAGATAGCTGGTGATGTTTTTAGTCCGCACGGTAGACACGTCCATTGGAAGTGCCCCTCTTGTGTAACAAATCCTGTTTTCTGTCTATCCTCAATGCGTAGTGGAATTGACCAAAAAGCGGAATTTATATCTAGTGAGGTGAAATATTTACAGTTTCTTGTTTTTATTATTAAATCTTCTATTAGTCGGAATGGTTGAGCTTGTGGTATGACTATTTTTTTCAATTCGCGAAAATCTATGCACAATCTTGATCGTTAGTTTTCATCTCTTTTGAATGCTAGAGTTACTGGTCCTGCAAACGGGCTGTAAGATTCTTCAATTAACTTTTTTTCTAGTAATTTTGCCATTTGATTTTCTATTTCTTTTTTATCCTCTATGGTGCATCTATATGGCCTCTTACTACAATATTTATCCACCAGTAAGTCTATTCGAGCTTCGTAGTCTGAAACGGTAATATTTACATAATAATAATAATAATAATAATAATAATAATATATTTCATTAATCAACGGGCTAGAGAACCCTTTAGTATACAGGGGATCGTGTCACATAGAGAATAATAGTATCATATACAATATAAAGTAAGAACAGAATTACAGAGAAGAATAACAAATGGAATAGGATAAAATAATAATGAAGTAAAATAATAATAGAGTAGAACAGAATTTCAGAAAATAATAACAATTGAGACAATTGAAATAAAGTATAATGTAATAAGATAACATAAAATAAAATAGAACAAAATAAAATAAAGTAAAGTAAAGTAAAGTAAAGTAAAGTAAAGTAAAGTAAAATAAAATAAAACGGAAAAATTAATAACTATTTACGATTTACAATTTACCGCGATTAAAACGGATTGCTTGAACGATATGAAGGAAGTCCCGAAAAAATTGACACAATTGCAAAATTTGATCGCGTTGGTGCATAAGCGATTGAAGCAATTAAATTTCCCATAGAGAGTCCGGTGAGTGTTCGTGTAGAATAAAGTATGCATCCTAGATTGAAAGGTGGGAACGTGGAATTGTAGTTCAGAAAGAATGTCGGGGCAGGAAATCATCTGATTCGTAAGTTTGGAAATAAATAATAGATCAGCTGTAAGACGTCGTTTCTGAAGGGTTAATAACCTGAAGCGAGACAGATAAGGTTCGTAATTATGGCAGAGAGGAGACATTGGTATTTCGGTGAAGCGAGAGTTAAGCCTGAGAAATTTGTGTTGAACACGTTCCAGTAAATCTATATGGTTCTTGTAGTAGGGAGACCATATGACGGAGCCGTATTCTAATCGGGGTCGGACCAAGGAGCAGTATAGTGTAAGTAGGGTGGAGGCATTAGAGAAATACTTAGAGGAACGGAAGATAAAGCCTAGAATATTGAGACAGGAGCTGGACACATTATTGAAATGTGTCGAGAAAGACAGGTCACTGGACATGGTAATACCTAAGTCACGGATATGATGAACATCGGATAGCTGGACACCATCGATACTATGGGGGTGAACAGACAGTCTAAGTCTACGAGAAAAACGAATTGTGTTGCATTTGGATGTATTGAAGCTGAGGTTATTTGCGCGGCACCACGTTAATAATCTATTGAGGTCGGACTGCAAGAGGAGAGAGTCCTCCAATCCCATTACTGGACGGAAGAGCTTCAGGTCATCTGCGTAGAGAAGAAATCTGCAATGATGGATAGCTTGAGAAATATCATTCATGTATAGAATAAAAAGTAGGGGTCCGAGGTGAGAGCCTTGTGGAACTCCGGAGGGAGCCAGACATTTTTTAGAGAAAGGCTGGTTAAATTTGACTACCTGGTATCTGCCAGTGATATAGCTCGAGATCCATGCCAGCAATGTACCATGAAAGCCAAGAGCGTGCAATTTAGCTAAAAGAATTGGGTGGCTTACTGAGTCGAATGCTTTGCTTAGGTCGGTGTAAACCGCATCAACTTGCAGGCCGTTCTCCACGCAGGAAGAGAGGTAGTTGTGGAATGATAAAAGATTGGTGGTGGTGGAGCGACCGGGTACAAAACCATGCTGCTCGTTAATAATTAAATTTTTGCACAGGAAGGATAGGCTAATTGTTATCAGACTGTCGAGTAGCTTAGGCATTACATTTTGTTTGCTAATTGGTCTATAAGAGGAGGTACAGGTCTTATCCCCACCTTTAAAGATAGGCGAAATGATACAGGTTTTCCACGACGAGGGAAACGAACCAGACAGTATGGATTTATTGAAAAGGATCCAGAGGATACGAGAGAGTAAAAATTTGCAATTTCTGAAAAAGATCGGAGGAATACCATCACTACCAGGTCCACTGTTCAAATCGAGAGTGTCAATACCCTTTAATACGTCACCAATACTGATATAAAGAGAAGAAACATCGACCGAGTTTTCAACATTAAAATTGCAAAGAGTATTGGTGTCGTAAGAATATACTGAGCTGAAGTAATCAGCAAAGGTATCGGCGATAGTTTGTTCAGTGCAGGCTGTACGGTCATTAAAAGACATGGAACGAGGAAAAGGAGACTCATCCTTTAGGGATCGAATGAAGTTCCAAAATGATTTAGGTTTGTTTCGAAGAGATAACTCAGACTTAGTAACATGTGTGGCCCAACAACGACGGGACAGGGTACGGCATTTAGATCTGAGACTGGAAAACACGAGGTAATCAGAATAGCAGTTTGTTAATTTATAGCGGCGGTGAGCTGTTTTCTTTTTAGCAATGAGTGAGATAAGTTTACGTGAAAAACAAATCGGGTGTGAGGAGGTAGTGATAGGATGGAGTGGAACACATGCATTTATGACATAATTTAGGTGGTGATAGAAAAGGTTAACGGCAGAATCGATAGGTAAAGGAGAAAGGAGAGAATCCCAGTCAAATTGGGTAAGGTAGCTATTTATCATACTATAATTACCAGCTCTGAAATTCAGTGTAGAGGAGGTACGACAGGGGCAAGGTGATCTCGACAGGTTTGGAATAGAAAAGGAGATGGCAGGATGGTAGGAATCTTCTGGCACATATGGTTCGGGAACAAGAGAAGTGGAAATGCCTGCAACGGTTGAGAAAACCAAATCCAGTAACGAGTTATGTCAATTAATGATATTATTGAATTGAGTAATATTTAAATAATTAAAGTACTCACCGACAATTACATTAGGTGAGTAGGAATTAAGTGGAAAAGTGGAGTTGGTACGCCCAGTGAAATTCGGAATATTATAGTCACCGGCAATTACCATGGGAGTGTTGGGCAAACAAGAACATACTTCCTCGACCGTTTGGCTATGTTGTTCATAGTGGGAACCAAGAGACGTGGGGGGAATATAAACCGCCCCGATAATAACACTGGTATGATCTATATGCACCTCTACGAACAATTGCTCGATAGATTTAACGGATAATTCAATACAACGACTAAAGTAAGAATTTCTAACAGCAATTAGTACACCTCCGCCTCTGGAAAGTGCACTAGTACGAACATTTCTGTCTGATCGATAAATGTTATAATTGTAAAGACCTAATTCCGGATTCGATATGCCTTGGTGAAAATAATTATATCATAAATTATTGCAGTGGATGCATTAGCACAACGTAAATCACTTAACTTGGTGCGTGGACCACGAACATTTTGATAGTATACTAAAGGGTTAATTAGTTTTTTTGTCGCGGTTGAAGAGAGACAGTTACAATCTTAGGGACACCGTTTACATAACGAATGGTTTTATCTGTTATGCCTGAGTCGATGAGTGACTTCAGTTCTGCCCTTAAATTCTGTAGATGGAGGCGCTGTTTCGGAGTTGAGTCCTGATAAATCCTTGCGGTGCCATTGTAACGGTTTTTGTTACGGAGAATGGTTAGGGCATCTGACTTCGTCGATAGTGTGACACGGATTAGTCGGTGACGGTCGCTCTGCTGCTTTTTGCCAATCCTACTAACCCTGATGGTGGTGTGGTCGCCAGGGCACAGGCTGTTGAAAATGCTACGAATCCGCTCCATGTCCTGGGAATGGTTTGGTTGGGGCTCAATGTTGCTCACAATAATCTTCCGTGAGCGAGATTCACGATCAGCAAGCTCTTGCAGGATCGTTTCTTCTGAGAGAGAGTGATTGGGGAGTTCTGAAGATTTCAACTCCAATTGGTAAAGCCTTTCGGTCAGAGAGGACACGTCGTGAGTTAGTTTATCGATGTCCTCCTTGTACAGGTCCTTCAACTCTCTGATCTCAGCACGAAGCGATTCAAATAGGGTAAGGAATAGATTCTGAATCCGTACGAATAGCTGATCGTCTTCGAGTGAGTCAGAACGACTTGCCTGTGATAAAATCGAGCAGTCGAGTAACTGACCGTTCGAAGCCAGATGGTTTGATCGATTTAGGCAGGCAGGGTGTATGGCAAGTCCACAGCTTCTGCATCTAATAGGTTTAACAACCGGTTTACCACAACCATTGCACTCCATCGTAGCACAGAAGTTTCAGAACAGTTTCGAGAAGAAGCGAAAAGTTTCGAATGAAACGGCTAAATTCGCACGTCTGAACGTTACACGTATATTGTAAACAAAGGGAGAGAGCAAAGTACGTCTACTCCATGTGACAGACTGATTACGACTGATCATATTTATACATATACATATACTATACATATACATATACATATATTTATACATATACATTTATTTACATTTATTACATCATATTTATTTTTTACGAATACTATGTTATACTTTTCTATACGTTCTTTTATCTTTATTTTTTTTTATACTGTCCTAGATCCATTCTAAATTCGTCTTCGTTCACATGTTCGTTAAAATTTACTTTAACTTCTTTTATTTCTTCATTCTTGTCCGATGTATTTATTTTTTTTTCTATCTGTGTTTCTTTCTTTTGAGATATTTGTAAATATTCATCCTGAATTAGCTTGAATTTCTTTATCATGTCTAAGCCAATCTTCAAAATCGTTTCTTTCTACAATAAATACGTATGTCAACTCTTTCTCAAAAATTTTTACTTTAATGGTTAGGTTAAACCTAACCTTTTGTTTCTGTCACACCATTGACTGTTTTTAAAAATATTCTATTTATATCTTCTGTCTTTTTTTTATTTTGACTAATTTTGAATTTATTAGAGAGACTTGGGAACCTGGATCATATGTTCCGTTACTCCGTAACTTCTCTTCTAATAATATTTTTATTTTAATCAATGGTGTTTTTTAATCATTCGTTTTTTTGTTCCGTATTTAAATCCACTTCTAACACTGAATTGCTTCCAATTACTCTGGTTTCATTTCCAGTTTTTCTTTGATATGATATCTGAGACCTTTGTTCAGTTTTTCACAGTTTTTACACGCATGCGTGGAAAACATTTGAAGTGGCGAACAATTTTTTTTAAATAACTTAAAATATGCATGAAATTACCATATAAAACAAAACTTCTTGGCGCTAACGTATCAAAATAGATTATAGCTAAATACATAGTACAAATTACATAGCAAATTGAATGCTTGCAGTCATTTTAAGCCTAATTACACTACCCTATTACACTATTACAATAGTTTATCTACATGAACGCTTAGATTCTTACATTTTTGTACGACCTTACAGGGGCATAGTTACTTCCGATTTTCTTCTCACGCTTTGTTTTCGCAAGGACAACGGAGGCATCAAACCTTTTGCAGGTAACATTATTTTGCTGCTTCATGATCTGTCTCAACTTTTTCGATGCTTCGATTTTCGTTCTTCGTGGAGGAAGTTCCTGCAAACACTCGTCCCGCATAAGCCTCTGTTGTCTCCTCTTCATCGCTCTAGCGGTCCGTCTGAGTATTGTATCGGACCTGCAAACGCCCAACCATCTTCGTGATACTTGCGCAGCACACACCAAAGATTCTGGATCCAACTTGCGCAAAATTAGCTGGGATACCTCTAGTGGAAGCTCGGAAATAATATCCACCTTGGTAGGTTCCAACAATCCGATTACGCGGAGGAATGATCTGAAGAACTCCATGTTGCTCTTAGTATCGCAAGAACTGGAGTGATGAACATCTGCAAAATTCGTAGCTTAAATAGTGGTCGATACAGTTCAGTGATTGTTCCCGTTGAGTGGTTTGGCCAATCACGGTCTAGAATTATTACATATGTATACATATTTATATACACATAAATAAATATATATACGTATGTATTGTCCGTTCGCCAAGAGATGGCAAGTGACAGCATATTGCGCTGGAAATCGTTCATTGTCAAAGCAATTGTTGAAAAGCTTATGCAGGATTCTTTTGTCTTTTGCCCAAAGGGCCTTTGTCATCTCATTCTGTATATTGTCAGTGTTCAAGATTCAGCTACAAGCGCGTAGCAACAGCTTGCTCCCGTTCTCCTGCTCCCAGCCCCATTGCGCGGAAGCAGGAGCGCTCCCTTTCCTCTTACAAAGGAACTTGGGATTAGCTATATATAGACCCGCGCGAAGGCAAATCGCTCTCTCGCACGGCTCTCGCCAAAGTATTTCTAAACTAAAACAAACTATAACAAGTGCAAAGGAAGTAAGGTGTAATACTAGGACAACCGATACAATTAACATACAGACGAGTAAGCACCAATAAACATTTATAACTTGTACAGCAAACAAACAAATCTACAATAAATCCTGAGAAACCAACTTTGACTCCTCACTTTACACCGATCTAATTTCTTTATTATAATTAGATTGAATCTCAATTACAAAGCCGAGGGTACTCAAGGAATCTTGGTACTCTCGCAAACAGTCAGGACCAGGCGCTTTAAAATTTTTCGCCTTCTTGATGGCTTCGTCAATTTCGTCAAGTGTTATCCTGTTTTTTAAATTACAGTTGAAGTACTGCTCGTTTGTTCTTTTAATTTCTTGGTGCATTTCTCCCTCTATGTTTAGGTTATCCTTTGGTACACATTTCTGTAGGATGGCTTCCATGGTGCTTTTCCAATCTTGCGTTAACTCTCCACTAGGAAGAGCTGCGCTTCATACTATTTCCGGCCTTCTTATATTAAGAAGGCAATTTATATGGTAACGAATTCTTTCCACAATGTCAGTTTTGCCTTTCTAATTGCTGCTACGTATTCGTTTCTGCTCTTTCTATAGGCTCTCACTTCTGACTCTGTATTCTGTCCTAATCTTCCACTTCTCGATAGCTGTTTATTATCTCGCTTGGTTTTCTTTCTGAGTCGTTCTAACTCTTTCGACCACCAAGGCACAGACTTTCTTTTGGGGGAGGCTTTTTTTGGGATGGATGAGGAAGCCTTCTTGGAAGGCTTGCACCGCTTCCTCTGGCTTTCCTCTGCTAATTTGGGGTATTCTTTCTTCATTAACCCTTTGCGGACTACGGGCGCGTATATGCGTCCAGCGTAAACCATCAATCTGGCCGATGGACTCATATATGCGTTCGGCGAAAACAACTGATAGAGCCGAAAGACTCATATATGCGCCCGGCGTAAACACATCGGTGTGGTCCCATGTCGGTAATGAATAGATATATGCCGCTGAAGAAATGACAAAAATAATCATTTTATTTATCCTATGGACAATCTGTGCGTGTACATATGTCCAGAATTTGGCATCTTGGAGTGCTATGAACGATAATAGCGTGTAGGCCGAAATGTGCGCTGACATTTTCAAAGGACTATCGCGACAGCAGTTTGGCCCCACGGTATGGTTGGCTTCGAACCATCCCGTCCGCAAGGGGCTTTAAACACTTCATCGATATTGTTCTGGAATGTTGCCCGGTCTGCTTTCCTGATGTTCAATTTCTTTTGGTTTTCTGTGGCATTGCCTCTGTTTTTATTATGCTCTTGAGTAATTTCATAGTATATTATGTTATGGTCACTTGTTTTGCTGTTTCCGCTGACTTTCCAATTTTTTATTTTTCTTGTTGTCCTATTACATGCAAGTGTCACATATATGTATATTAGAACTTCCATTACTTGACGAAAAAGTATTTATTGAACTTTCTTCATTTATTATATTTAAGTCATTACTTATTATAAATTCCTCAAGGGTTGTTCCCCTTTCGTCTGTCGTATTACTATGCCAGAGATGCGACTTGGCATTCGCGTCCATTGTTATCACCAACTTTTCGTTATTTTGCTTGATTTTCGTTATAATTAACTTTAGTGTCTCCAGGGTGTGTTCTATTGGTTTTGAAGGCTGACAGTAGACGTTAATTATGTTCATTTTTTCTTCTCGGGTTTGTAATTGTACTGTTACTATATGCTCTCTTTCTTGATATGCATTGTGAAAAACTTCAATATTCTCCGTTCTCACAATTGTTGTTATTCATACTTTTTCGGTATTGGGCTGAACTTTCGCAAGTTGAGGTGCCGTATATCCTCTCACTTGTCCCTTGTAAGTGTATGGTTCTTGTATACACATTACATCTCGGTTATCATCAATCATGATTTTCTGTAATTCTGCTGCTGTGGCTGTTTGAGTTCCTTTCACTTGTTACATCTTGCATTATGTCGTTTGAATTTGTAATTTCTTCTTCTTGCGCCTTTGGCTTATACTCCTCTGACCTCTTCCTTCTTTTCCTCAGTTTTTCGCCTCCTACCACCTCTGCCTCAGATGTACATGAGAGCGAGGTGGTCCTTGGCGATCTGGCGGGGATTACAATGCTCGATCTTTCTATACTGCTTGGGTCCTTAATTTCTAGGTTAATTACTTTTAAATTGGTTTGAGTTTTATTCAAATCATCATCCATATTCTTCCCACGAGTGTGGTCGGTGCCATATGTCCACTGTGGTAGAGTCGCCTTGCCCCAGCAAGCATTCTTACTCCGGGGGGTCGGCAGGTACCCCGGAGGGATCGTTTGCGACTGCATTGTTTGAGGTACATGCAGCCATGCAGGCCTTGGCGCGATACCTCCCACCTTACATTCGGACTTCTTTTCTTAAAGTCTAAAAAAAGTTCGTTGTGCCTGTGTGTATTGGAATCTATTGATATCAGTGTTGTGTCCGTGTTTGTCAAATTTTGTCTTTTGGTTTATAAGTAATCTTCAAGTTCGGTAGTTGTACGTTCTAGGTTTTTTTTTCCTCTCTAATGCTAATGATGCTTATAGGTCTATAATTTTCAACCTTAGATTTGTCGCCATTCTTGAAAATGGGTGTAACCATACTGGTTTTCCAAGGTGTTGGGAATAAACCTGATTTTAGGGATTTATTAAAGATTAGCCAAAGCGGCCGAGATAAAATGAAGCTGCAATTTCTGAAAAACAAGGGAGGGATACCATCTATCCCAGGTCCTTTATTGTTATCGAGTTTATTTAGTCTAATATAAATATCGCTAATCTCTATGTTCATGTCAGAAAAACAAGGGTTACATCAATTTTCAGGGATAGTGTAATTAGTAGCTTTATTTCGATAGACTGATCCGAATAACGTACCAAATAAGTTCACAATTCCATTATCATCTGTTGCCACCTTTTCTTTGTAAAGCATGTTGGGTGGTAGGTCAGACGTTCTACGCTTGGAATTTACAAAACTCCAAAAGGATTTGATATTATTTTGAACCGATAGTTCAGTTTGGCGTACATACGAAGAATAGTATTGTTTAGCGATTCTCTTACATTCAGTTCGCAAGTAAACAAAAGTCAAGTAGTCCGATAGTTGAGAACTCTTTTTAAAGGCTCTATGAGCCTGCTTTTTTTACGAACTAATTTAATTAAGGGCCCCGACTCCAGGCGCCATGACCGGTGTGCGTGCACTCACACAAACAACGGAAAGCATGCACGTATACGCCATGCGCGACAGAGAGACCCGATTTCCAAAATTAGAAATCCTGTCTCAATAATTGCATTAATGAAACTTTCGCGGATACAGCACACACGGGTAGACTTCACCACAGTCGGGGACTTACGTTTGAACGCCAATAAACACCATGCGGTCAGATGAAATCTATTTCTTAAACTGGCAAGCCAGAGACAGACACCGATGTAGGCAACAAGATGGCTGCAGGCATCTTGACACATTTCCCAATTAGCAAATATTGAACGATGTAATGGTTTATTCACTGATAACACGAAGTCCCCTACTTCCTTGAAGTAGCACAAAATCACAGAAATTCTATTTTTCACAATTTATCACTTCTGGAAAGCGGAGAATCTAATATACGATTTGCACGCATCCGACGTAAGAATAGTTCACTGCTTCTCCGTCGATGGCGTTTATGGCGTATTTTAGTTAATTTCACCACGTTATCGTGAGGGTCGATAATAATTCAAATCCGTCGGTAAATGTAAACTCTAATTTGACACCCCGAACGGCAATTCATACGTGAATACTTGAGACGTGAACACAGACGCAAGTAAGGCATAGTTGCCTCAACGTATCAGGGCTTCTGTCAGGCTGTTGCCACATCTGTTACACTTCTAACCATTAGCAAAATGAATCGGCTCGAGCCGCTGCAACCTTTTTTCTAGGTTCGAGTCCCCCTCGGGTTCATTTTTCTACATTCATTTTTCTTTTAATTACTAATTATATGACAATGATCAATATTTGTTTACAAATGTTTTTAAAGTATTTGTTAAATACTTTAGTTTAATATACGTAAATACGATGTTGAAGCGCTTTTCTCTACCGTTTTCTTTCCATGTATCTTGCCAATTATGGTACTGTTTAATATTTCTAATATTTGGACGTGTATACACGTCAATCCAAAGCTCAAAATGTGTAACTCAAAATTTCAATCATTTGGTGGTATGTTTCATTTATATTACCAATAAAGCTGCTATGTTAATATATATGAAATATATAACTATATTATACAAAAATAATATAATTGGGATTTCCCATATATTCGGGAAAATTTTACCGTTTCGCACCACTGTCGGTCGTCGGTCCTTTTTGACCATTTTATGCTTCGCTCTAAGAGAAAGCAATGCTAGACAAAGATAGTGTGCATCGGCGATGCACATATTATCCAGGAATATGGTTATCAATTTGTTAGTTAAGATGCGCGGACGAACCTGATGCGAAATCAGGGAGCCGCTAGGATTATTGAGAGCGAGGACGAACCCGGTGCGAAACCGGGGAGCCTCTAGGAGGGGGAGCAAGCGCGGACGAGCCCGATGCAAAATCGGGGAGCCGCAGGAGGGTGAAACGTCGTGGACGAACCCGATGCGAAATCGGGGAGCCGTAGGACACGGACCAACCTGGTGCGAAACCAGGGAGCCGTAGGAAGGGTTAGGTTTTCGTGGACGAACCCGATGCGAAATCGAGGAACCACTAGGTTGGAATATGTAGTTTGTTTGTTTGGATAAAGATGTGCGAACGAACCTGATGTAATCAGGTAGTCGCAGGAAATGTTAGTTGCCTCGTAACTCTAAATTATTATATGATACAACTCGAGCGGTAAAGTTGTATCGGTGGGAACGTTGTTACCAATATGCAAGGATTGCGGGGTAAAGATAGGTTTAACGAATCTACTCGATTTATAAGTGAATGTATAAAGTTATATTCTGAGTTTTCAATATAAATACAAATGTTACTGTCGCGATGAATTAATATAAAGTGTGTAAGTTACCTAAGTATTTGCACGGTGTTGACGCACTGACGATGCGGGGACTGAGAGCCGCTATTAGAATATGCCGAAAGAACTTCAACCGAACAAGCGGATTCTAACGGGTTAATCTGTGATTCGAGAGGTGCGCTAAGCCCAATCTCACTGGATATAACTGATTCTATACAAGCGTGACACGACGTGACTCTACGCGTGACTATGTTAATCTGAACCCTCGAGGGTAGAAACCAAAGGGTTTATATAGTCCCAAAATGTGCGGGGATGCACTGGAACTTTCCATATAAGGAAATATAGGAGTCATCGTCGGGCCACGCCCGTCTTGGGTCATGATGCAGCTGACCGTGCTTGTACTAAGGTCCCCTTTTTTTGTTTACATTAAACGGAAGAATTTTAGGGCGTTTTCCCTTCACAAATGCGAGCTCGAAAACGCGTTGAGAGCGACGTATGGAAAATATTCTTCATACGTAACAATAGGCGCGTGGCCCGCGGACCGCCAGTTGGCTATACCTGACCTATGTCAAGCAGCAATAAGAGCCTGCTCTCACAATTTCAAAAAATTATATATATATGTATATACATGAAATACAACCTAAATATGAATAAAACATTCTATTGTGTGGTCTAAAAGAAAGGCGAAATAGTAGTAAAACATCACACTGTTTGAAACGGTAGCACGGAAAGCGCTCTAACTTCATATCTACGTATATTAAATTAAAATATTTAACAAATGTTTTTAAAATATTGGTAAGCAAATATTGATCACTGTCATATAGTTAGGAATGTAATGTAAAAAAATATACCCGAGGGGGATCGAACCTACAAAAAAGTTTCCAGGGGTTCAGAAGCTATGTTCGGGAGGAATCGAAATCTCGGCTCGAGCCGATTCATTTTTCTGATGGCCAGGATTGTAACAGAGGTGGCAACAGTGCGACAGAACCCCCAAATTATGTGATTTGGCAACTATGGCCTCCCACTCTCCTTTTATAATTCTGCCTAATGATGTTAGATGTCACATCGTGAGTTTATAATTCTGTATAATGAGTTTAGATGTCACCCCGTAAAATGTCGAATCAGACGATTTTTCTGTTTTCACTAAACGCCCGTTCTGTCGAATGGCGCTTAGATCGATTCGGAGTTGGCCTCAAAGGAGTCGGGGCCCTTAATGCATGGGAAAACCATTTAGGAAAAGCCGAACGGTTGTAATACGTTTTTGGAATAAAGTTTTCAATCGCAAAGAAAAGGTGATCGTACAAAAGTTTCGTAGAATCGTCGACGTTCGTATTTTCGAGTAAAACATCCCATTCTATATGATTTAAGTAGTCAATAATACTACTGTAGTCGTCATGTTTAAAATTATAATAGAAGTATGTGGTATGCTGCGTATGCACTATGTTTTGAAGACTATTCGAGATATAGAGAGGGGGACGATAACTATCGCATTTTACAATCGGCTCAAGAGAGCACTCCACACTTGTTGACTCGATATTTGAGAAGATTAAATCTAAGGTTTTGCCGAACGAATTTACCTTTGAGTTGCATTGGGATCCGTTATAAAACGCAAAGGTAGACGAGAGAATTCCAGCAGATGCAATTTCGTTTGTGGGCACATTTGAATTCGTGGGAAATGAGGTGGAGCCGGACCATATGATATGAGGAAGGTTGTAATTGCCACAAATAATAAAGTTACCGTTTAAATATTTGCCTAAAACATTGGAAACAGCAGAACAGTGAGCACTATATACGGTCACGTTACTTAGCGGAGGCAAATAGACCACACCCATTACACTGTTCAACACGGGTCTGATTTAGTAACCTTCAATATGCGTTTCTTATAGACTTTAATATGCTGAATACGAATCTGCAACCCGTTTTTCTCCAGAACGTACCATTTTTGAAAAAATTAATTTTGAAAAAAATCGAGAATTTTCAACTTTGGAAGTGTTTTGTACTTTTGCGGTAATAGTTATTCAGTTGCGCTTGGTGCCAAATGATTCTTTGAAGTTTCACGAATAAAATGGTATATGTTGCTATTAGATTATAAACATTTAAATGTGTTTAAATAATGATCAAAGTGAAAGGGACACCGAAAATACACCCATTTTGGCTGATATCTTTCAGTTTATTTCAAAAACTAAGGATCCAAGAGAAAATCTAACTATGCCACGCGATAGAGCAGACCTTTCTGCAAAGGAAAGCATCAACGGAAGTTACAAAATCATTTTTGTATTCAATATACAAGCGAAATAGTTTGGTAAAACACGCGGCGGCAACAGTGACACTCAGCAGAAGTACTGCGCGTTTAGTGATTCCGCTACGCTGAACGATGAGCAGGGAGCCGCCGTCATAGAGCACCACTGTCGCAGCCACGTGTTTTGCCAAACTTTTTCGCTTTTATATTGAATACAAAAATGATTTTGTAACTTCCGTTGATGCTTTCCTTTGCAGAAAGGTCTGCTCTATCGCGTGGCATAGTTAGATTTTCTCCTGGATCCTTAGTTTTTGAAATAAACTGAAAGATATCAGCCAAAATGGGTGTATTTTCGGTGTCCCTTTCACTTTGATCATTATTTAAACACATTTAAATGTTTATAGTCTAATAACAACATATACCATTTTATTCGTGAAACTTGAAAGAATCATTTGGCACCAAGCGCAACTGAATAACTATTACCGCAAAAGTACAAAACACTTCCAAAGTTGAAAATTCTCGATTTTTTCAAAAATGGTACGTTCTGGAGAAAAACGGATTGCAGATTCGTATTCAGCACATTAAAGTCTATAAGAAACGCATATTGAAGGTTACAAAATCTAAAAAAAGTTGAAATTGTCGAACAGTGTTATTAGGGGAAGAGATCCTGACGTGACTTCAATAAATAAGTGTTCTACACTGGGAACGGTATTGATAATGCATCTGCTGCGTAAGGTGTTGCGAATCGCAATAAGCACGCCGCCGCCTCTGGAGTATAAACTAGTTTGCGTACATCGGTCGCATCGGTAGATGGTGTAGTTATTTAAGCCTAGCTCACTGTCAGAAAAGCTATCGGTAAGGCAGGTTTCGGTTAGAATAATGATGTCAGATTGAAGTGAAGAACAAGCGACATCTTGCTGTAAATTATTCAGTTTTGTGCGTAGACATCTGACATTCTGGTAATATAGAGACAAGTTCCGTGCTAGTTTTTTGATTGTTGTCGGTTTATCGACTCAATCTTAGGAGTTCCGTTGACATATCTAATTGTCTTGTATTGATCATTCATATCCCGAAATTTCACACGCAGATCATTTAAAAACGCACGTTGTTTCACTGTAGAGTCATTCGATATTCTAGCAAAACCAGAGTATCTATGTTTATTCTTTAGAATTTTAATCGGGATGCTTGGCGAATTAAAAGACACGCAGAGAGGACGAGGTTTACTTGAATTTTGTCTTCCTAGTCTTTTCACCGAAAAATTGTCATGGGTTTCGGTGACTCCGGTTTCACGTAGTACGCTATTAACTGCACAAATGTCTGAAGTAGCGTCCGTATCGACAAGATATTGGCAGATCTATTTCGATCCGCAAGATCCTCCAATATGTCCTCTTCAGAGCAATTCGATTCCAATTTAGAGACTCTATTATTTAGATCTGTTAAAGAATTGTTTAGCAGTTCCAGATTTGATTGAAAAACCCTCAGCACATTTTCTAGTTTAGAGAATTTAGCGTCTAGCAGTTCCTTGATCTTCTTCAGCAAAACGTCATTCGATGATATTTCAATGCCGCCAGTTTGGTAGGGGAAGCAGTGGGTGTCATATCATCCCCGCAATCTATCAGCTTTCTCTTGTAAAAGGGATTCTGAGTTCGGTGGACACAAGCCGGATGAGACGCAACGTCGCAGGATGTACATGTGACGGGTTTTGCTACCGCTGCCGCACATCCTTTACACATCAGTTTTCTCGCTTGAGACATATTTAACTAACAATAAGTCAGTGATGGCACGTATAGGAATACTCAAAGTTGAGAAACACTGTACCTAATACGATGAAGAGTGTTAGTATGTCAGCGTACACCCACACGCCGAACAGCAAATGATAAACACAACGGGTGACATAAATTTCACACCAGTCGAGTTTCAAATCAATTAGAGTGATGAAGAAAAACTGCATTAAGTCAACGATTAGTTGACCAATTTCCACTTCACTTGGGTAAAAATGAATAGGGTATTGAGACGAATCGCCCAATATACACTGAGGTTACAAGACAAAGTTATTGTATTAATAATTACTGCACAAAGAAAGAGCGACAGTTCGCACGTCCGACTATGAATTCACCTCTGATTGTCTTCTATTGTATTTTATTGTGTTATATGTATTATATGTAGGTATACATACAGGTAATTGGATAGAGGTATTGGAGGTATTGGATAGAGTAGGCTTAAAATGACTGCAAGCATTCAGTTTAATATGTAATTTGTAGTGTATATATAGCTATAATCTGTATTGACACCTTGGTGCCAAGTTTTGCTTTATATGGTAATTTCATACATATTTTACCTGACGCGCCTCTTCTACAAGCACTGCTCGCCGCCCAACGTGGAGGTTAAGTTGTGAGGGTTCAAAAGGTGTAGTGCTAATATATTAGCTATAATGTAATCAGTGATTTATTATTTCTCTTTACTTTATTCCAGCTCCAGCTTTATTTTCCCCTTGTGAGGGTATATGAGATGGCATTATTAACATTAATTCGGTTGATGTTTCTGTACATTATAAATATATGTTTATAATCTCATAGATGGGACATTTGAAAAGAATTTTTCCAGGCAACTAGGCGAAGGAATCTGCACTCTTTCTAAGGATATTATATTTATTGACATTTGGTGCCCAAATAGTACAACTCATACTCTAAAATTGGTCTTACTAGTGCCCAATAGAGATTCCTCAGCGTCCTGGTCTCTCGGAAATACTTGACGACTGAATGCTGCGAGTAGCCGCGAGCTATAATATTCTTAATGTGTTCCGTAAAAGTCATAGGAGATAGTGATGCCTAATGATAGTAATGTCGCATAATAAGTTAGTTGAGCTTAAGAGAGCCGTAGTCCCATTTAAGGATCTACTTAAGTCATTAATAATAATGTTTCTTTTACGTCTGAATCTGGCGAAAACGAATTTTTTTAAGTTGAATGGCAATTTTTTCAGAAAACACCAGTTTTCAAGCCTAATTAGGTCACGTTGGATTAAGGAGGTGCAATCGGTATCGTTGATGCAGGAAAGTAGTTTTAAATCGTCAGCGTGAAGTAGAAATTTACAGTGGTGAAAGGCGTCGGGTATATCGTTAATAAATTTACAGACTTAACCTGACATAAAACCGTGTGGTTCGCTGATACTTAAGTTTGTGAAGAAGGATAGTTTGTGAGTGACAATGGTTTCCATAATTTTTGGGAAATCCTTTTGCATACAAGTTAGTCTATAATTACTAATGTAGGCAGAATCCCCAATTTCGAAATGGGTTTTGTTCGGTCTCGATATACCGAATTGTTTACTGTATGTTTTGTAGAAGTAAGTGTCCGGCAACAACAAATTCCCGAAAAATATTAGTCCTACGACGCGACGCGCCGCGCGTGGCTCGAATAATATTCGAGCTGCTTAATTTTTTCAAGTAGTTCGCTTTGTTTCGAGCAGTTCGTCGATTTCGAGTAGCTCGGAAAATTCAAGCGCTCGACTCGGCTCGCGTAATCGAACCGAGTTCAACTCGGCTCGTAATACACGGGTACTCGCACACCTCTAGTGCCAAGGCGGTTAAGTCCGGGTTGGCAGTGTGACGTCACGCACAAGAGCCTTCTGAAAGTGTACCACAAAACTTTGAGCCGGATCCACCCTTGGAAGGCGGTGCTCCACCAACAATTGACACATCGTTATCGTTTGGAACAACGGAACAGCAATAAGTAGAGGAGACGGTCGCAGTACGGGGTCCAGCAACATCAAGGAGCTGATCTTACAATATCGGCATCGTCCTGTACATCTGGAAAAGTACCATTCGAGTTCTTCAATCTTCCCGGCAACCCAAGCAAGGAGACACCGCAAAGGAGGAGCAACCCACATTGAGGATCAGCATCCAGCATCCCAATCCTACTTACAGCCACAATAAAGGAGACGCAACAAGGTTAGGGCAAGTGGTACTCAGCGTCCTTCTACTAAACCATAGTCCTGAAGGGAGAAAGAATGAGTGTGAAGGTGCGAGAAGGCAAAGTTTATGGCAGGGCAATTGACAACAGTCGCGGAGTACGTGACTGTTTAGTTTTTCTGCAGATGTGCAAAGGGCGCATTGAAAAAGGTTAAAGAAGACCCTGCCATAAACATCACCGCACCAAGGCATGACTCGGCCTACACACTTTACGGTGTCCGCGGCAGCGACTCGTCACCTGGCAGAACCTGGGAAATACCCCGGCACTGCCAATGCGTCGCCCACCCCCAAGTTCCCCTGTGGAAATTCACCGTGCCCCTTCCTAATGAACACCACGCCAAGGGCGTAATGGAAGGGGAGAACACGATGTCTTAAAACCAGGGGAACTTTGAAAAAACGATAGAATTTAGAAAACCATAGAGCATAGCACAGACAGAAATCAGTAGAAGTACTGACAAGACAGCATATACACATACACGATACCTTAACATAACGATATAATAAACAGTCAGTTGTTGTATTAACACGTATTACACTTAATACTATCATCACGGTCCCAAGCCGTGCAAACTTGGGTGGTCCTTCGGGCAGAAATATAGACGGCACCTTGTGCAAATATCCAGGGAAGTTACGCTCCCTAACAATGAGTGAAATGGCCGAAACTATGAAACGGTTAATTAGGCAGCTTCAAGGGTCAACTAACGCGTTTGCACACTAATATAAGCGAATTCACCGATGCCGACGATATGGGCATGTTAGATCACTACCAACATAAGTAAGAAGGAATTTCCCGCAACTTTGGAAGGATACAATTAGAAATAAAGACAATTCAGACAATGAGGCGGGGCGCGAAGAATTTGAAAGAGCCTAGTATCAATACAGTAAGGAACTTCGTAACCGTAAACGTAGTCTAGAAGCCACAGTAACCAATGCCAGGCGATGTGGGGCTAATATGGCCCATGCATCTGCAATACCAAATGTGCATAGTATTTAACCAAAACTGAAAATTAAGCCGTTCGAAGGAAATTATGGGGTGTGAAACAGTTTTTATGACATGTTTCGCGATTTGTTTCATGAAAATACAGCCACACCATTGGTGCATAAATTTCACCTTTTGATGTCTTATTTGCGGGGGGACGCGTCGACCGTAGTCGAAGCAGTAAATGCTTCGGAAGAAAATTATGTAGTAGTGTGGGACTTACTACAGAAAAGATTCAATAAAACCTGAAAAATAATACAAGCACATATACGAGCATTGTTTGAATTACCAGAAGTCGGTTCGAACAATTTATCAGCGCTACGTACCGTAACGGATAAAGTAGAAATGCATATTAACGCGTTGAAGTCCCTTAAACAGCCAGTGGATTGGCATGAGATGCTAATTTATATAGTTACTGCGAAATTAGATGAGAGCACGCGCCTTCAGTGGGATCGTCCAATGGTTGAAGGAGTAGTGCCCACAATTAATGATTTATTAAGCTTTCTATATAAATTTGCCCCTGACATCGAACCAGTACATCTAACCAATGGCAAACCCGCAGGTCGGGCAAAAGACCGGGGGCATGCAACAAAACATCTCGACCGTTCTCGTCAGGTATACATCAATGCACCGCGACCCATAATTTTGACGGTTTGTGACAAACCACGTTACCTACAACATTGCGAGCAATTTTTATGTTTGGACCCACGTGTTCGAGCGCAAGAAATTAGAAAATACAAATTATGTTACAATTGCTGCAGACCAGATCATTCGATGTCCCAATGTCGCTCGGGTAATTGTCGACATTGTAACAAGAAACATAATTCGTTATTACACTTTGAGGGTTCTATCGTGAGTAAGGAAGAGGCTAGCATGGAAGGCCATCCACGAGTTCGGTAGCGCTAATTTCAGTAAAACAATCAAAACCGATATTAGCTACTGCCCATAATAATGCTCAATCGCAATAACAAGGAGCAACGAGCAAGAGTCATACTGGATTCCTATGCCCAATCTAACTTCATAACGGAAAGGTTCGCAAATTTGTTGAATCTAAAATTACACATAACATAACATCTTCCTTTACATGATAGCAAACTTTCACCTATACATAATTTTTTATGGGTTGGAAATCTCCCTGTGTCCAGGAATACTTTTTTTACAATTTTGTTGCTTTGGTTTAGAGTTCGGTTATGGCGGCGGTGGAGAGTGGCGGCTCCGGAATCGTCGGCTGCCATCTCATGCCTCCCCTACCTTCCGAGGTGGTGGAGGCACAGGGAGTGAACCCCAACGGAGGAAAGGTGATGGGTGGGGACATACGTGCATGCTGGAATGCATCTGGGAGAATCCCAGACGGTAATTTCGGCCAAGATGCGCTGCGCCCACCGCCTGTCACCGCCGAGTGGGGTGGAGAGGGTGGAGGGGAGCATGCTCCCGGCTTATGCTCCCTGTTAACACTCTCCTGACGTCCGTGGGAACCTCTGACCCCGATAGGACCACAGTGGGAGGTCAGACACGAACGGCCAACGTGTGGAAGGTCCGGCCGCTGGTCAGTGCGGCCGAATGGTCGGTGCAACGGTTGCGTTCCCGCCAATTCTAGGAGGACAGCCATGACACCGGCTGCAGAAGCGTCATCATGCGGAAACCTTACAGAATCCAACGTGTCCAATTGTTTCGACAGGTCATGGCTGAAAATCCAGGAAACGCGTCCAATTGTTTTGACAGGTTATGGCTGAAAAGCCAGGAAACTGTATGCCCGTCTGAAAAGCCAGGGAAACGAAAAGGAAGGCCAGCGAAGAAAGGACGATGAGGAGGTGCCTCACCGCACCGCTGCGCCTCCACCGAAGATGTGCGCTGTCGAACTCCCCCTCTTCGGATTGGAGGTACACAGATGCTGGTCAGGCGCACAATCCACCCCGTCCGCAACACGACAAATGCACAGCAGGCGCCTCCGGAACTATTCTGCCGCAGGCCCCGTCGCACTCACTGGGCACAAACTCCTCGATGCACTACCTCTCTGCTGCTGAAATCAAGGAAATTCTCGTCATCCTCTCTCCCTCGCTGACCATCTGCGAAATACTGCACAAGCATGAGAGAGGAAAGAACGATCGAAAGCGCAGCATACAGAGATGCGCACCCGCGATACATGAGGGACACCTGGGTGTAGGGTAACATGCGTGGGAGGCCACACTCTCCCAACGAAAGTTTCTGGCGGAATTGGAAGTGCTAAGAAGTAGGGCCGAACACTCCACAAAAACCTTCTACGAATACGTCATCTCGACGAAAAACGTAAATGCCCAAATGAGAAAAGAGTGCGCCCGGGCGCTGACCACTCTTACTTCCGTGAAGGGGAAATCCTGGAGGGGAAGAGAGTGCCGGTCAGGACATCCACCTCTATGCCCAAGCACATAGCGGAAGCTCCCCCTCCAAACACGGGGGGAAAAGAAACCAAAAGCACGACGAGTACCGGGACCCAGACAGGGTCTCCGGGAAAGAATGAGAATCTGGCAAAGCGCCCCCCCTCCTCAACAGAAAAGGAAGCTCAGATCCCCCCAAGAGGAGGGCGCCCCGAACAAGCCCCGTCTGGAGGTGGCTCCCACCTATGCAAAGGTGGTATGGAGACGCCCCCCCCCCGCCCACACACAGAGAGAATCCGTCCGACACGGACTTCTGTGAGCACAGGCACAGACAGATGACGAGGGGAAGAAGGGGACGACCACCCCAACCCGAGAACGCCAGTCAGGACCCTCGAGGTGCCCCCTCCGTGGAAGGACGTCCAAGAGTTAGACTCTCCGGTGACTCCAAAGGGGATCGGGTACTCGGCAAACCGGGACCGGCGCCCGCCATACCATCACGGAGAAGGCCCCAAAGAGCGAAGCCGGAAGCTCTCCTAATTAAGGTAAAGGAGGGCTCCACCTACCTAGAGACCGACAAAGAGGTCCTCAAAAGAGGGAAAGACTGCCTTGCCGAATCAAGCGGGATAAGAAAGACTCGCGAAGGACACGTTCTACTAGAACTGTCGATAAAGACCAAGGCCCAAGGGGTAGCCGAGACGTTGAGCAAAGCGCTCGGGGAAGCAACACCGGTTGCCCCTCTACTGGCGAGATCGAGGATAGAAATTCGAAACGTCGATCCCACGGTGGAGCCCTCGGAGATCCTGGAAGGGACAGCCCAAACTCTCGGACTAGACCAAAAGGAGCTATCTCTGAGGACAAAGCGGATGACTCCGTCTGGCACCTAGGCGGTAATCCTAGATATACCGAACGAAGCCATACCGAAGGATCTTGGATCAAGAAGATTCACGATCGGCTTAACGATGGTCTCGGCGAAGGTTCTCCCAAAGGTCGTTAGGTGCTTTAGGTGCCACGCCTTGGGACACACGAACATTTCCTGCATACCTCTCCCGCATGGTAAAGCGAAATGCAGAGAGTGCGGCTGAATGGAGCATTCCATTAAGGAATGCACAAATGATCCGAAATGCACGCGCTGCGAGGCCCAAGGCCTTGAAGGGAAGAAACTTTGACATGTGGCCGCCTCTTTAGGCTGCCCGCAGTACCTGAAGGCCACTCAGGGCCACCGGGGACCAGCTCTCCGTGATGCCTAAACCAATGGTGATCCTCCAAATTAATCTGAATAGGTCCCGTCTCGCGCAGGAACTCCTGGTGCAACAAGCATCAGAGTTAAATGCCGACGCGGTGATCATTTCAGAGCCTCATAGGCAGAGGAGGGAGTGGTGCAACGACGCTACCGGGGACGGCGCCGTGTGGATAACAGGCTCCAACGGCCGCATGGCGCGCCCCGTCAACCGCGTACCACTACCCGGCATAGCAGTAGCAACTCTCGAGGAAACAATCCTCATAAACGGTTACTGCTCCCCGAACATCTCTGCCACAAGTGGAGGAATACCTGGAAGACCTTCAAGACGTCTTGGGAAACTCCACCTCGCGTAGCGGAAGATTAATTCTTGCCGGCGATTTTAACGCCGAATCTCCGGCCTGGGGAGGTAGCAAGACCGAACGGAGAGGTGCGCTACTTCTGGGAATAACCATAAGAGCGCAACTCGTCCCCGTTCGACCGCAGGGGATGTTCACCTTCTACAGGAACGGCGGGACATCCTTCCCGGATATTATGTCCGTAGACAGGATAACCCTGAGCGACCTACAGAGAAGTGAGGTACTGGACACATACTCCGCCTCAGACCATCGATACGTCCTACATACCTTTAAGGAATCGAGACGTAGTCAGCCCCACGTGGCTTGGAGGCCATTCTCGCTCAAGGACGCGAAGCCAGAGGAAATCCTCGAGGCTTACGACACGCTGAGCAGAGAATCCCCGGCTCAAAGTTAAGGGAACCACTCCCCGCAGGGCCCCTCACCTGACAGGTAGCCGGACTGCTCCCCAGGAGCAACGCAATCCCGACTCGAAAGGGTGTGCGAGAGAGCCCTGCGAAGGAAGATGCTCCCGAAGGGTACAAGAAAACCGAACTTCTGGTGGAACGATAAAATCGCCACTCTTAGAACGGCAACGATCCAAGCCAGCAGAAGGTACCAAAGAGCCAAAAAGAAGGACCATCCAGAAACCCCAAACCTCCTTGACCGGTACAGGTCAACAAGGAGAAGTTTGCAGGCCGAAATCTGGAAGAATAAATAACAATCGTGGTCTGAATTCTGCACGATTCTCGACCAGAATCCGTGGGCACCACCCTACAGGGCAATGATGTCCAGACTAAGGAAAGCTAGAGGTATGGTAACCCCCCTCCCAGCGGAAACGTTAGAGGAGGTGCTCAACGCCCTCTTCACCACCACAAGCCGCCCGCGGAGGTAATCCCCTGGCTAGACATCGCTCCAGCATCCGAGACCTTGTGCACGACCATAGTCACGCAGGACATGGTGACGAAAGCGGCATAAGCGCTTAAGGTCGGGAAAGCACAAGGGATAGACGCTATACCGACAGAAGTGGTCAAGCTGATTGCCGCGAATTGGCCGGCTGACCTCACAACGATGTGCCGCATACCTCTGCTCCAGGGAACCCTGCCGCGCACATGGATGACAGCGTGAGTGATTCTCCTACCGAAACACCGAAAGGACCCGACGACTCGTTCGGCGTACAGGCCCATCAGTATATTACCAGCGCTATCGGAGCTCTGGGAATACGTGATGAAGGACGCCTTAGAGGTGCAGATTGGATGCGACCCCGTCCACTGCCGTCAATACGACTTTAGAAAGGGCGTAGATACAGTGGATCCAATCAGGGAGGTAACGCGGTTCGCGGATGCATGCCAAAGTACGGGCGCACTATGTGCGCTCGTCACTACGGATGTAAGAAATGCATTCAACTGCTTAGAATGGAGACACACTCTGGCCGAACTTGCTCGGAGAGGAGTCGCCGGAGACCTGATAAGGGTCATACGGAACTACCCCGAGGATAGGCGAGCGTTGGTCCATACCCCGGGAAAACAGTGAGGTTACCGATCTACGCCAGAGTTCCACAAGGTGCAGTACTTGCACCGATGCTGTGGAACCTGGTATACGATGGTGTTCTGACGCTCGCGAAAGGCCTCAGGAACACCGCAACCTTCGCGTATTCGGACGACTTGGAACTCACGATCTCGGCAAGGAACGGGGAAGAGCTCCAGTTTCTGATAGACGTCGGCTTGAGGCAGATCCGACAGTGGTTCACCCATATGAACCTCGAGATCGCCCCCGAAGAGACCGAGATTCTGATACTTGCGGGGAAAAGAATCCACAAAATAATCGACATCGACTGGGGCGAGACCTCCTTGAGGACGCAGAGCACTGCGAAATACCTCGGAGTAGAGCTCGACAACCTGCGTAACTACAGGCACCATATTGCTAAAACTTGCGCGAGAGCGGAGAAGATGATGGGTGCCCTAGCAGGGCTCCTTCCAAATACGAAGGGCCCAGCTAGGAAATGTAGGACCCTGTACTACAATGTGTGGAAGTAGGTGGTTCTGTATGCGTCCCCGATATAGGCGCAGGCAGCGAACGCCCGACTCTTCCGTGTGTTGGCGGGGAAAATTCCGATACACATTAAAGCCGATGACCTCTGGAAAATCCACTCGGAGAAGACCAACCCCCATCCCACCGACGGAGAACAGGAGGACCCCGCTGGAGGGTCCACCCACCTCCAAAGGTTCAAGAAGAGAATATGGGAAAAGGCCACCGAGCAGTGGCAGGGCAGATGGGACAGTTATGACCCAAACAACTGGACCCGGAAGCTGGTCGGGTCAGTGAGGACCTTCGAACGGAAGACCCCCGCCCTGTTCCTGGACTTCCATGCGATGCAGCTCCTAACGGGGCATGGCTCGTTTGGCAGTTTCAGGAAGAGAGTAGGAAGGACGATCGACGAAAACTCATGGGACTGCGGACATCCCGTGGACAACGCAGACCACGTCATCTGAAGAAAGTCTGACGACAATGAACCTGATCTCACGGATCACCTCGTCGCTGGAAGCCTGGAGAGGCTTCCAGAAGTTCGCGGCGAAGGTGATGAAGGACAGAGAGAACCAGGAGAGAGAAAAGGAAAAAATGGGCGACCCTTCATACCCTCCAAGGAGGAGGAGGCGCCGCCCATTCAGCAAACTCCTGACGGAGCCCTGAAGACCAGCAGGCTTCGCCCTGCAACCAGGGTGTCCAGCCAGAAATCAAACGATCTGATGCCGGCGACCCAGAGTGGTCCAGAACTGAACGCCAGCTGTTCATTTGGTAAAAAATCGATGTTTCTTAAATGTATATTGGTTTACAAGTGTCCATTACTTTCGAAAATAATAAAATTAATGAAATTTCTTCAAAATTGTGTTTACTACAAGCGTTTAAAGATCAACATTTTGTAGGCACCATTTTTCACACGAAAAATTGTTTTTTTTCTTTTTAATGCCCTGATGAATCTATTTAATATTTTCTGGTCATGTTTGTTTCCAAATGAAGCGTGTTCTTTTGCGTTAAGAATGTACACCTCGAATTTAGAATTGCCGTTCGTTATTTATTAGAAAACCAATGCTCAGTGGAGTAAAGAAAGTTGCCGAAGTTGTTCATTTTCGACAAGGAATATCTTTTAAGTTCCAAAGAGTTCCGCATTCTTTCAAAGTGGAATGTTTTCTTCATACTTTCCCCTATACAGGGTGGCCCGGAACTCGCGCAGTAATTTAAAAAAGGGGTAGCTGAGGTGATTCTGAACAACTTTTTCCTTGACCAAAATATTGTTTGAAGCTTCGTTCTTTAGTTATTAACGAAAAACACTGGCCAATGCGAGCGCCCGTGTAGCGCGAGCTCAGTTACAATTGCGCGCGGCCGAGATCATCCAATTAATCATCCAAACACTTTTTTCATATTTAATGAAACACTTTATTCGTTTCGGGAAACGAATAAAAGTATGGAACAGTTATTAAACGACTTGTTAATTAAATTGTTATTGATGAATAACGAAGAATTACACACTATTCTTAATGTTAGACGATTGTAATATTAGCTGTACGTTACCCCTCGATGCACCCGATCTCGGCCGCGCGCAATTGTAACTGAGCTCGCGCTATACGGGCGCTCGCATTGGCCAGTGTTTTTCGTTAATAACGAAAAAACGAAGCTTCAAACAATATTTTGGTCAAGGAAAAAGTTGTTCAGAATCACCTCCGCTACCCCTTTTTTAAAATACTGCGCGAGTTCCGGGCCACCCTGTATAATCATACAAAAATAATTTCCCGCTTCGTCCCACCAAGAAAGTTATTAATGTATAAAGTGGCGCAATAAGACGTCTAAGTTCTGACAGTTATAACGTTCTGTCTGTAATCGGTTCAAAGAGTTTGTCCTGAGAATGCATATAGAGGGATTCAGAGCATTTTCTATATACGAATTTAAACCTTTATACTCAATTTTTTGTTCTGGTTATTTCAACGCGAACGCGCGATCCAGGGCCGCCGCGGCGGCCGTGAACAGCTAGGGTTCAGTTCTGGACCACTGTGCGACCCGGTGTTGGTTGATCATTCGCAACACGGCAAGGTGCCGCTGCAGCAATGAGGATACTCCATTGCGGAGTCCCCCCACCCCCCTCGTAGTATTACGTAGTATAGGGCCGAGGGGAGAGGTTGCGTATCCCATGCGATGGTGCGATAGAGGAGGGGTTTTTAGTGGGTAGTTGCCGCACAACACCTTACGCAGCAGAGTCCCACATAACTCAGCGTAGGGTGGGTGTGCGTAAAGGCATTTTCCCCTCGTCCAACGCCAAAAAAAAAAAAAAAATGTTTTGGTCTAGCTTCTGTGCTATTCTCTTCTGATTCTGATTCTGATGAAAAGATTAAAAGACAACTGTTTGGCAATGGCTGCTGGAACAGCCTTGTCTGAAGGTTAGAAGATCGCGGTGGTGGAGAGCCGATTCGCCAAAGTAACACGTAGCACGCAAACTTAGTGTTAGTGCGCCGGACAACTATCGCGTGCCGCACTGAGTTTATCTACACGTAATACAAGTCAAATACAACACTTCAGGAACTTCACAATACAAATTAAACAAAGACTGAACGGATCGCAATGCCGCATTCACCAAATGTACAAACTAACTGGTCACAATGCCGAGTTAAGAACAAAACGTGGTCGCAATGACGGTAATTTGGTACGTGGTGTCGCATTGACGGTTAGGCGAAGAAGAAGGAAGTGGATTCCCATATTTGGGAAGTTCGGCCACCGGGCGATCGCCTCATGCCTTGATTGGCGCAAGTCGGTAGTCTGATTTACGGGAGAGGTAGCAATTTTAGGCGCTAATAGGCTCGCCGTGTCAGGTCCGTGTAAATTAATGGGCACGGCGAGTAGGTTCGGACGGGGCGTATGCTTCGCCGGCGGTGCCCCACTTTTGTGCACAATTCTGTTCTCATTTCCGAACATGCCGCTCCCCTTGTTGAACGCTACGTTCAACGGAAGTGGCTAAACCGAAGTTATAGAGAATATTATGATCGAGGACTGTCTCGAAGTAGACTTAGGTGGTCGCGGTGGCTACAGCTTAAACCTACTTACGACTACGTCTTAATGCTAATTATGCTATATTTACAATGTTACATATTTACAATATGCTCTGGACATGGGGCGAAGGGCTACGATACCGATGATTCGGTTGCCTCGTTAATGGAAACAGGAAGGAAGCAGAGCTTGGTGATCGGTCTTTTGTATGCGGAGTACGCCGTCCGCACTGTGACGACACGGATGAATCCATCGTCTAAAGGGTGACAATTGACGATTCGTCCTAGTTCCCAAGAGCATGGAGGTGTGTTAGGGTTTCGGATGAGCACGATTTGCCCGACTTTGGTGAGTCCACGCGTGAGTTAGTCCACGACTTCCAGAAGGTTTCGGTTAGGCGTTGGAGGAGTTGCCACCGGGACAACCTACGTTCATTGATATTTAGGACACTCGGTTCTGGTGTCGCGAGCGAAGGGGAACCGATCAGGAAGTGCCCTGGTGTAAGTGCGCTGTAATCATCGATGTTATCGGAAGTTTGCAGAATTGGACGCGAATTAAGACATGCTTCGACTTTGCACAGAAGCGTAGACATTTCTTCAAAGGTCAAGGGGTGAGTGCCGATGCACCGTTTCAAGTGGTATTTGACACTCTTAACCGCGGCCTCCCACAATCCCCCGAAATGGGGGGATGCTGGAGGTAAAAAGTGCCACGCAGTGCCCTCACTTGCACGCGAGTTCTGGAATGTAATATCTTTGATTGTGGCGAGGTAGGCATCGGTGAGCTCACGGTTTGCTCCTTGAAAGGTAGTCCCATTGTCGGAGAACATCGATTTTGCCTCGTCCAGAGACGAACCTGTGATAGGACGCGATAAACGCTGCGGAAGAGTAGCTGCTTACAAGTTCAAGGTGGATCGCCTTGGTGGTCATGCAGACAAATAACGCAATGTAGGCCTTGTGAGACTTGTGTCCCCTGCCTGGGACTGTACGAATTTGGATCGGACCTGCATAGTCGACCCCGGTGTGTATAAAAGCGTCCTCGAGCTCTTATAAGGCCATTGGAATAGATGTAAGGAACTAAAGAGGATAAGGGACTTGTCTTAGGAACCGGGCGGTTCGCTGATAGCGATTGCATTTCGATGGGAAATGAATCGACTTGAATTCGTTTTAGCCAGAGGATTCTAGCTATTTCGATTTCGTCTTGGGAGAGGGCAATCGACATTGGAATTTCCTGGGAGTGGGATTTTCCCTTTTTTAAACGGATGCGCAGACACGTCACGAATCGCATGACGTATGCGGTTCCTCTTACGAGTCTTGACCATGAAGAGTATCGTGAGGACAAATCAAGAAGGTCTGGAGTGACGACCAAGGTTGGTGCTTGGGGAGGACGAGATTTGCTCGTAGCCTGTGTTAGGGTGCGTAACTTTCCTGGATATATGCACAAGGTGCCGTCTATATTCCTGTTCGAAGGACCACCCAAGTTTGTACGGCTTGGGACCGCGATGATAGTATTAAGTGTAACACGTGTTAATACAACAACTGACTGTTTATTATATCGTTATGTTAAGGTATCGTGTATGTGTATGTATATGTGTCTTGTCAGTACTTCTACTGACTTCTATCTGTACTGTACTCTCTGTTTTTCTAAATTATGTCCTTTTTTCCAAGTTCCCCTGGTTTTAAGACCTCGTGTTCTCCCCTTCCATTACGCCCTTGGCGCGGTGTTCTTTAGGAAGGGGCACGGTGACCTTCCACAGGGGAACTTGGGGGTGGGCGACGCATTGGCAGTGCCGGGGCATTTCCCAGGTTTTTCCAGGTGACGAGTCGCTGCCGCGGACACCGTAAACCGTCGAGGTCGAGTCATGCCTTGGTGCAGCGATGTTTATGGCAGGGTCTTCTTTAAAACCTTTTTCTATGCGCCTTTTGCACATCTGCAGAAAAACTAAACAGTCACGTACTCCGCGACTGTTGTCAATTGCCCTGCCATAAACCTTGCCTTCTCGCACCTTAACATGCTGCCCCTCTTGAACACGCGATGCGTGTTCAACTTCCTAACGTGACAATATATAGTATATTAAAATAAATACATTTATGTTGCTTAATGGCTATGTGCGATTCTAAATGCTATGTGTACATGCTTTCTTAAATTCTAAATCGAACTATGATAGTCTATTTGGTTGATTACTGTTAAGTGACCCTACATTTACATTACATTTCATATTTCTCCAGAATTGTCTTGATTTTGCATTGGTAGTATGCAAATCTTTGCCGTGCTGATTGGAGTGGATTTTCCATTTGTATCGATGCTGGAGATGGTGAAGATACTCCTTCTGCCAGCGCTGCCAAAAGTGCTGAAACATCTGCTGCACCAGTTGATATCTGTTCAGCCTATTTAGTTTTACGTCCGCGACGTCTTGATCCGGCAAGGTGCAGGGAGCAGTGCCAAATAAGAAATGTCCGGGAGATAAAGGGATCAGGTCGTGTGGGTCGGAGGAACTTGGACTGTGGGGGCGTGAATTTAGGCAGGATTCTATTTGTGCTAATAACGTATATAATTCTTCATAGTTAAGCCTTTGTTCTCCTATGACACGGTTCAAATGATACTGGGTTAAGCGAATGGCCCTTTCCCAAAGACCCCCAAAGTGTGGTGCTTGGGGAGGGTTGAAGTGCCACTGAATTCGATAATCGCTTAAGAAGTTGGCGGTCCGTGCATTGTGTCTTTCACACCTGATGAGTTTATCTAGTTCTGTAAATCTGTTTTTTGCTCCGACAAAGTTTGTTCCGTTGTCAGAAACAATGCTCTGGCAAGTGCCTCGGCGTGCAATAAAGCGGTTGAGGCATTTTATAAATGGGTCTGTGCTAAGGTCGGTGGCGAGTTCGATATGCGTTGCCTTTGTGGCAAAACATACAAAAATGCAGGCGTAAGATTTCAGTGACACCTTGCTACGGGTGCGATCCTTTGTTGTAAATGGACCTGCGTAGTCTACACCACAGGTCAGGAATGGGCGGCCAGGGTTAACCCGGGCCGCAGGTATTTGGCCCATCGGGCATTCTATTCCCATTGGTTTGATTCTGAAGCATCTCACGCAGGCTCTAAGTATTCTTTTTACGTTTTGACCACAATGTACTGCCCAAAAACGCTCGCGGAGCGATGCAACTACATGCTGGCAACCTGCATGAAGTAGCCTGATGTGCTCGTGTTTAATAATTAAATCTGTTAATGCGTGCTTTGCGGGCAGCACGATAGGATGCTTCTTGATATATGCAATCATTGCGTTGTTTAATCTGCCGCCTACCCTAATAAGTCCTGAGTTATCTAAGAATGGCGAGAGTGATGCTAGTGAACTTTGTTTTGGAATCACGTGACCTTGCCTCAGTGCTTCTACTTCATTATTAAAGCTGTCTCTCTGTGCGAGTCGGACGAGGTGTTCCTGAGCTATCTGTAATTCTACGGTTGTTAACGTTTCGTTCTGGGCCCCAGTCTTATACAATAATCGGTGATTTACTATGCACTCGGAGAGTGTTTGTTACTCGACTGATTGCGGAGAACTGGAAGAGCTCAATTTTGGGGACGAATCCTTGCCTACGCGTGAGGGCGTTCGGATAGCGTGATAGGAGGGGTGCGTAACGGTTGTCCCGTTACATTGCCGGTTGGTTTACAGGTACGGTTGGATACGGGTTTGCGCAGTCCCGAACAGCGTATAAGTTGTGTAACGGAGGAACACTTCGTCCGCATTACAGGTTACCGTAGCGGCTACTGTTAATCTTACCCGTACCCAGCCACCACAATTCATTGCTGGTCAATACTCTGCAATATGGAATCCGAGGATATTGGATTCATGATCCGCGCTTAGTTTTTTATCTTCTGAATGGAGGGTGTGTTGTCGGAATTCTGGGCAGTTTGTAGCCCATCTTCTTAATCGCAAACCTGCTCTTTGCAAAATGTTCGACAACCTTTCTTGTGTCTCTCGTAATTCTGGGATTGTGTCCAGACCAGTTAGTAAATCATCAACGTAGAAATCGTTGATGATTATTCGACTAATGGCCGGAGATTCTGTTTCGCTTCTTAATCCTATCTCTTTTAATACGCGAGTGAGCTCGAATGTTTCTATCGCGAGATTTGGACTTGGACGCCACAAAATTCTTGGGAAGCGCCGTTGGGACGGTTCTACTAATATCTGCCTATACATCTTTTCTACATCTGCTGATAATACATATCCGTGCGTTCTAAAACCCGACCATCTGAGCGTCGTTCAATGAGATGCCTGTGTTTGACCTTGCCGAACCGTCAAATACGACACGAAGTTTCGTTGTCGTACTATCCCGTTTGGTGACGGCATGGTGAGGGAGATAGAAGGATGCAGTTACCTCTTCTGTTACTGGGCTTGAAAAAAAAAGGTAACGCGTCGTATTCGGTTATAAAATCAACGTATTGTTTGCGCAACTGCGGTTGCTTGAGTAATTTTCTTTCTAGTGCCTTGAATCTATTTTCTGCTTGATGTTGCGATGTTCCTAATTTCTGTATTTGATCGTTAAACGGTATGTGCACTACATATCGTCCTCCGTCATTTTGACGTACCGTGGCTCGAAATAATTCTTCACATTCATCTGTATCTATGGTGGATTCTACATTGACCTCCTCTATTTTCCAAAATCTGTCCATTTGATTAGTTAGCTCTTGATTCGTAACCATATGGCAATGTTGGATCTTATGACTAACGGGCCTATTAATCGATCCCCCTAAGACCCAACCTAACTGCGTTTTTTGCCAGAGTAACTCGTTGCCTGCTCTGTGTTGACCGACGCTCAGCAGCTGCCAAAACAGACCGGCGCCTATTAGCATGTCGATCGACCGGGATTTTTCGAATTCGGAGTCTGCTAGTACGATGTGCGATGGTATACACGTCGCATCTCTATTTAACCCTATATTAGGCATATCGTGTGTGATCTTGTCAATGGCTAGGCATGGCACGGTAGCGCTAAAGTTGTTCACTCTGGATCCTATTGTAGGATTTTCTATTGCTGTTTCAAATTGTTTATTTCAAAGGTCTCTGTTTCACAATCCGTTCTCATACACGTCTCTATAAGCTCTGCCTTCCATTCCAAAACGCTCTCCTCCACCCATTCTTTCTCTCTCGCACACACGCATTCGTTCTCTCTTCCTCACACGCGTCAAACAAAACACGATCGGCAGCACGAGCGGTAGCTGTTCAGTGGCAGATTCCGCGAGATCGGCGCGCTGCAGCGACGCCGATTCCACACTATGTTTACGCAGACCATATCCTGAACTTCGCTTGAGTGTCCACCTAAGCCTGATACCTGTATATCTGTGGGATCGTATCTGAGCCCTAACCTTTTGCATAGCGCGGTAGTAATAAAATTTGATTGTGATCCCGAGTCTAATAAGGCGCGACACTGTGTCCCCTTTCCTTGTCTATCTTCTATATTTACAACCACTGTGGACAATACGCTGTGTTCGAAGGTGCTAGTATTTGAATTCGCGACGCAGGATATGGTCTGGTTGGGTTCAGGCGGTCGCGGTTCTTTCGCGGCAGTCGTGTTTGAATGCGGAACTAGTACATGATGCAACAGTGTATGGTGTTTCTTGCCACACAGAGTACAGTGTCTGCGGGTGCAGGCATGCACACGGTTGTAAACAATTGTAGCAACCTTGGGACGCTTGCACTATCTGTGTCTTATCCTCAATGGACAGACCCTTGAACTTGTCGCATTTAAACAGGGGGTGTCCGGAAACGCACGCTGGTCAGGCACCCGCTGTAACAGCCACGTGGGTGGTTGTTCGAAGCGGCCGTCGACTACCTGGAGATCCTGCTGGGCTATCGGTTTTTGCTATGGCTACCTGGGCCAGTGACATTGTGCTTCCTAAATACGCGGACCGATCTTCTAAAAATGCGGCAAATTTCGCGAACGTAATATCAGCTGATCCTGTGGCGCCCTTTTCCCATTCATTAAAGGAATCCACATCTAATTTTCTACTTAAGATTGGAATAATCATAATATCCCACGCTTCAACGGGTACGTTCAGCGAACGTAGCGCTGCTAGATGGTTTCGCGCATCATCTAATAGTTCTCGGAGCGCGGTTTGAGACGATTTCTGAATAATTGGCATGTCTAAAATTGCTAATACATGATGTTTCTTTAGCGCTGCGGCATTTTCGTATCGTAACTTTAGCGCGTCCCACGCAATGCGATAATTCGCTTCGGACACTCCCAGAGATTGAATTACTCGCGCGGCTGGACCCTTCAACGCAGAATTCAGGTAGTGAAACTTTTCTATATCTGGTGCGTCGCTCTCGTGTACTAGGCTGATGTATGTGTCTCTAAACCGACCCACCCGCTGTATTATCGGCATTTTTACCGAAGGACGTGAGCGCGTGGATACAGGAGACGCTATTTGCCCTGCTACCTGGCTTACTGTTCCACCCGTACCCTGCGCGCGTTCTATATATTATTCTATGTCTGCTACTAAATTCAAATACGTTTCTTCAAACATGTCTCTATCTGCCGCGTGAGATGCTTCTGAGTCTGTTCCCTCAGTCGCCTGCTCAATCTGAACTTGAACTGCGTTGTAGCTGTCATTCAAACCTACGGTTGCCTCTAACCGTTTTTGCAATGCCTTTATCGACACTGTTTGCGCGGATTCACTGAAATATCTATTCAGTCGAGTCAACGCGGCCTTAATTGTGCCGCGGTCGGCAATCAACTTTCTAAGTTCTGCTTCCATTATACGTTATTTCACAAATAAGAGAAGGGAATTTGATCTTACGTGACAGGAACGGACGTAGCCCACTGATACTGCTTTGATGGTGACTGATTTTCTGCTGCGTCTGCTGTGCTGCTGAATTGCGGCTCAATCGGTTGTTGCTCCAATCCGATCCAAGTCCACGATGCTGTCTTCTGTTGGTAGATGTTGACGTTAAACTTAGCGTCGATCCTTGGATATCTTCAGGTTGCTCTCTTCTGAAGATGACTGCTAACTTTCACACTACACTCTTTAATCTAACATCTATCGCCACGTGTCACTGAACTCTGTTGATATTCTCTCTGCTGGTCTGATGCACTGCGGCTGAATCGGTTGTTGTACCAATCCGATCCAATTCCACGATGCTGGATCCGGCTCGAAGGACCAAATGTTAGAGTGCGTAACTTCCCTGGATATATGCACAAGGTGCCGTCTATATTTCTGCCCGAAGGACCACCCAAGTTTGCACGGCTTGGGACCGTGATGATAGTATTAAGTGTAATACGTGTTAATACAACACCTAACTGTATATTATATCGTTATGTTAAGGTATCGTGTATGTGTATATGCTGTCTTGTGAGTACTTCTACTGACTTCTATCTGTACTGTACTCTCTGTTTTTCTAAATTATGCCATTTTTTCCAAGTTCCCCTGGCTTTAAGACCTCGTGTTCTCCCCTTCCATTACGCCCTTGGCGTGGTGTTCTTTAGGAAGGGGCACGGTGACTTTCCACAGGGGAACTTGGGGGTGGGCGACGCATTGGCAGTGCCGGGGTATTTCCCAGGATTTGCCAGGTGACGAGTTGCTGCCACGGACCCCGTGTCGAGTCCGAAAGTGTCGAGGCCGAGTCATGCCTTGGTGCAGCGATGTTTATGGCAGGGTTTTCTTTAAAACCTTTTTCTATGCGCCTTTTGCACATCTGCAGAAAAACTAAACAGTCACGTACTCCGCGACTGTTATCAATTGCCCTGCCATAAACCTTGCCTTCTCGCACCTTAACAGCCTGACTACTCGGCTGAAGGTAGCCTGTTGGCCAGTGGTCCGAATTGTCTGTCAACCACTGTTGACCACCACGCACACGCACTTACGAACATTACGAAAGTTAATGTCATGTGCGTGTGGAAACAAGTGCGAATCAGATCTGTATCGATCGCCGGGACGTGGCATTTAAATTGTAAAAATAGGTCAGGATCGGTACAATGACCATATGGCAAGACACCGTCGAAGCAGGTAAATTCGTGGTCGAATGGATAAGTTTAGTTAACTACCCTTTTCTAACATTAATCATCCAAACACTTTTTTCATAATTAATAAAACACTTTATTCGTTTCGGAAAACGAATAAAAGTATGGAACAGTTATTAAACGACTTGTTAATTAAATTGTTATTGATGAATAACGAAGAATTACACACTATTCTTAATGTAAGACGATTGTAATATTTGCCGTACGTTGCCTCTCGATGCACCCGATCTCGGCCGCGCGCAATTGTGACTGAGCTCGCGCTATACGGGCGCTCGCATTGGCCAGTGTTTTTCGTTAATAACTAAAAAACGAAGCTTCAAACAATATTTTGGTCAAGGAAAAAGTTGTTCAGAATCACCTCAGCTACCCCTTTTTTAAAAATACCGCGCGAGTTCCGGGCCACCCTGTATAAAACTGATTTATTTGAGTCTTCATCTTGAATTTCGTCAATGACATATTCGATCACCGCTTCTTCCTCGATATGTCCTTGACTCGCTATCTCCATCATTGCGTAGACGTACTGTCGTCCGCTCTCGTTCTCCCTTCTCTTGCGCTTACTCAATTGTGTATGAACTGTTCGGCTATTTACCTGCACCTTCAATTCTCTTAAAAGACTCTCTTTCAATGAGGACCATGATTTTATTCCTCCTTCGATGGTGATGAATTGTTTTGCAGATCCCTTCAGCATCCGTTTTGCGTAAATTAATTTTTGCAGTTCGCTCCATCCTAACAACTCACTCGCATCTTCGAATTCTTCTAGCCATTTATCTATGGCTAGCTTATCGTCTCCCGTGAAATGAATCAGGCTGTCCTCTACATCCAGAATGGTAAACGTGTCGCGTCTTCGACTTTGCACTCCTCTTTCCGACGCGTATTTACTATAGCTACGCTTTCTAGCGCTACCTGGCGGCGGTCGCGCTGATACTTTGTTCTCGCTGTTTTCGCTTTCTACGCAGCTAGCGTCTTCGTCGCGATCTTCATCGTCGTCTGATTCGCTTACCTCCTCATCTTCGTCGTCGTCATCCTCAGACTGCGGCCCTTCTAAATATCGTTGTAATCGCTCCCGCAACTCTTGCTTTTTACCTGTCGTCTCCAGGTTGGCTGACTTCAATACCTTCCTCAGCTCTGCCACCTTCATACACCCTACAATAATGTAACAATAATGATGATATGAATAGTACAGAATAGATATAAAAACGCTTCCGATCGCCTTAACGGTCCGTCGCTGTCTGCCCGTGTTGCTATCCCGCAACACACGCGAGCGAACGCAGCGCGCGAGTCCTTTGTCTTCGGCGCGCGCTCTCGCTATACTACATGTATACATACTAGTAATACTCATATACCAAATCCGAAGCTTTTAAGGGGGCCGACTCCAGGCGCCATGACGTGTGTGCGTGCACTTACGCAAACAAAGGAAAGCATGCACGTATACGCCATGCGCGAGAGAGAGACTTGATTTCGTAGCAGCAAATACTCGTCTGAACAATTGCATTAATGAAACTTTCGCGGATATAGTACACACGGGTAGACTTCACCACAGCCGGGGAAGTATGTCTGAACGCCAATAAACACCATTCGTTGAGAAGAATGGTATTTCTTAAACTGGCAAGCTTGAGACAGACAACGACGTAGGAAACAAGATGGCTGCAGGCGATTTGACACATTTCACAGTTAGCAAATATTGAACGAATTAATAGTTTATTCACTGCTAAAACACTCTACCCGACTGTCTTGAAGTAGCACAAGATCACAGAAATTCGATTTTTCACAATCTATCACTTCTGGAAGGCGAAAAACGACTGTTACGATTTGCACGTATCCGACGTAAGAATAGTTCACTGATTCTTCGTCGGTGGCGTTTATGGTACGTTGTAGTGAATTGGGCCAAGTTACCGTCAGGGTCGATAAAAATATAAATCAGTCGGTAATTGTAAGTTATAATTTCACACCACGAACGGCGATTCATACGTGAATACGTGATGCGTGCACACAGACATCAGTAAGGCATAGTTGCCGGCACGTATCAAACCTTTGTCACGCTGTTGTCACATCTGTTACAATTATAACATAAGCATCAGCAAAATGAATCGGCTCGAGCCGAGATGTTGATTCGAGCCGCTGCAAACTTTTTTGTAGGTTCGAGTCCCCTTGGGGTATATTCTTTACATTCATTCTTTTCTCAATACTAAGTATATGACAATGATCAATAGTTGTTTACAAATGTTTTAAAAATATTTGTTAAATACTTTATTAAAGAGTTGCTAATACTTTATTAAATACTTAATATAATTTAATATACGTAAATATGATGTTGAAGCGCTTTTTTCTACCGTTTTCTTCCCATGTATCTTGCCAATTATGGAACTGTTTGATATTTCTATCATTTCGACGTGTATACACGTCAATCCAAAGCTCAAAATGTGTAACTCAAAATTAATAGTCAGTATTAATATAATATTATTTTTAAATGTAACAATATACAGGGTGGCCCGGAACTCGCGCGGTATTTTTAAAAAAGGGGTAGCTGAGGTGATTCTGAACAACTTTTTCCTTGACCAAAATATTGTTTGAAGCTTCGTTTTTTAGTTATTAACGAAAAACACTGGCCAATTACAGCGCCCGTATAGCGCGAGCTCAGTCACAATCGCGCGCGGCTGTTATCGGGTGCATCGAGGGGCAACGTACGGCAAATATTACAATCGTCTTACATTAAGAATAATGTGTAATTCTTCGTTATTCATGAATAACAATTTAATTAACAAGTCGTTTAATAACTGTTCCATACTTTTATTCGTTTTCCGAAACGAATAAAGTGTTTTATTAATTATGAAAAAAGTGTTTGGATGATTAATGTTAGAAAAGGGTAGTTAAATAAACTTATCCATTCGACCGCGAATTTACCTACTTCGACGGTGTCTTGCCATATGGTCATTGTACCGATCCTGACCTATTTTTACAATTTAAATGCCACGTCCCGGCGATCGATACGATCTGATTCGCACTTGTTTCCACACGCACAGGACACGCACTTACGAACATTACGAAAGTTAATGTGTGTGTCATGTGCGTGTGGAAACAAGTGCGAATCAGATCTGTATCGATCGCCGGGACGTGGCATTTAAATTGTAAAAATAGGTCAGGATCGGTACAATGACCATATGGCAAGACACCGTCGAAGTAGGTAAATTCGCGGTCGAATGGATAAGTTTATTTAACTACCCTTTTCTAACATTAATCATCCAAACACTTTTTTCATAATTAATAAAACACTTTATTCGTTTCGGAAAACGAATAAAAGTATGGGACAGTTATTAAACGACTTGTTAATTAAATTGTTATTGATGAATAACGAAGAATTACACACTATTCTTAATGTAAGACGATTGTAATATTTGCCGTACGTTGCCCCTCGATGCACCCGATCTCGGCCGCGCGCAATTGTGACTGAGCTCGCGCTATACGGGCGCTCGCATTGGCCAGTGTTTTTCGTTAATAACTAAAAAACGAAGCTTCAAACAATATTTTGGTCGAGGAAAAAGTTGTTCAGAATTACCTCAGCTACCCCTTTTTTAAAAATACCGCGCGAGTTCCGGGCCACCCTGTATATGAAATATGTATGAAATATATTAACTATATTATACAACAATAATATAATTGTAATATAAGTATATGTAAGAGTATCGAAGGTGCTTGAATAGGTATTCAAATGATTATGTCGGCGTGTATGTGTTAAAAAGTTGTTTTGTTTAGCTCTCGTGACCGTAGTCTGTACAACAATACAATGTCACCATGGTCCTTTTCGATCATTTTATGCTTCGCTCTAAGCAACAGAAAGCTATGATAGACAAAGATAGAGCTATGTGCGTCAGATGTACCTATGACGTAACAGCAAGACGGGAATCGGTGTGACACCGCAACTATGACGCAGTGTGAGGGCCGTCATTTGTTTGTAAGATGAAGCGCGTAGCCCGCGGCCCGCCAGTTGGCTGTGCCTGACCTATGTCAAGCAGCAATAAGAGGCCTTCTCTCATAAGGTCCAAAAATTATTTTCTTACACATATTAATAGGGTTTTATCAATCTGTTTTTTCAACTTGACTCTTGAATCTCCTCTTTCATTTGCACTATTCTCTTTTATGTTCGGCAAAAATAAAAATCTCAACTTGAGTCGAATCTATCGAAATTTTCCTGAAAAGCAAAACTGTAATAGATATGACAATATCAACTATGTCTCCGTATTTTTCGTTTGTCGTTCTACACAATGACCGAAGCAATGGGAAAAAGCGAATGAATTGAATTAACAATTATCAATATATGCATATTCGGTACTCGCATAAAATTTCTAAAAATAAATATTTTCCTTTATTTCTGATGGTATAATTGCTTTCGCAACAATAATTATTTGTAAAAAAGAAATGATTGTGTCATCTAAAAGAAAGGCGAAATAGTAGTAAAACATCACACGAGTTTTCCTGCACTTCATCTACGACTGTTCAATCTAATTGCAAGATGCCTGAAAATGCTTCATACATTATACTTTAATGTTAGAAATATTAAACGGTACCGTAATTGGCAAGATACATGGCAAGAGAAACGGTAGCGCAAAAAGCGCTATAAGTTCAGATTTAGGTATATTAAATTAAAATATTTAACAAATGTTTTTAACATATTGGTAAGCAAATATAGATCATTGTCATATAGTTAGGAACTAGAAAAATATTAATGTAAAAAAATTATAGCCGAGGGGGATCGAACCTACAAAAAAGTTTCCAGCCGTTCAACAGCTATGTCTACGTCCGGCAGGAATGGAAATCTCGGCTCGAGCCGATTCATTTTGCTGATGGCCAAGATTGTAACAGATGTGGCAATAGTGCGACAGAACTCTCAAATAATGTGATTTGGCAACTATGGCCTCCCACTCTCATTTTATAATTCTGCCTAATGATGTTAGATGTCACATCGTGAGTTTATAATTCTGTATAATGAGTTTAGATGTCACCCCGTAAAATGTCGAAGCAGACGATTTTTCTGTTTTCACTAACGTCCGTTCTGTCGAATGGCGCTTAGATCGATTCGGAGTTGGCCCCAAAAGAGTCGGCCCCCTTAAGCCAGTTACATTAATCGTAATTACGCTATCCTATTTACATACTTTACAGGAAGTATCCGGTAGCACTTGTTCATCACAGAAGTCTTTATTGTATCTCCTTCATCACTCGAGCGGTACGTCTGAGTTTCCTATTGGTTCTGCAAACGCCCAACCACTTTAGCGATACTTGCGCTGCACACAGCAAAGAGTTTGGATCCAACTTGCGCCAAATCAGTTGGGATACCGCTAATGGAAGCTCAGAAATAATATCGACTTTGGTGGGTCCCAATAATCCAATTAGGCGAAAAAAGAAGTACATGTCGCTCTTAGTATCGTAACGGCCACCTTGAATATTCCATCCGTTGGACGTAATCCCTGGGGTGCAATGTCTGTCCCCGTATATACTTGTATGGGTGCGTACCCTCAACATTATGTTCGTAGTATGTACATATGTATATATACAATTTATTTATGTGTATATAAAAATGTATACATATATAATAATACTACACCGTGATTGGCCGAGCCACTCATCCGGAACAACCAGTGAACCGGATCGACCATTATTTAAGCTCCGAATTTTGCAGATGTTCATCACTCCAGTTCTTGCGATACTAAGAGCAACATGGAGTTCTTCAGATCATTCCTCCGCGTAATCGGATTGTTGGAACCTACCAAGGTGGATATTATTTCTGAACTTCCGCTAGAGGTATCCCAGCTAATTTTGCGCAAGTTGGATCCAGAATCTTTGGTGTGTGCTGCGCAAGTATCACGAAAGTGGTTGGGCGTTTGCAGGTCCGATACAATACTCAGACGGACCGCTAGAGCGATGAAAAGGAGACAAGAGAGGCTTATGCGGGACGAGTGTTTGCAGGAACTTCCTCCGCGAAGAACAAAAATCGAAGCATCAAGAAAGTTGAGACAGATTTTGAAGCAGCAGAATAATGTTCCCCGCAAAAGGTTTGATGCCCCTGTTGTCCTTGCGAAAACAAAGCGTGAGAAGAAAATTGGAAGTAACTATGCCCCTGTAAGGTCGTACAAAAATGTAAGAATCTAAGCGTACATGTAGATATACTATTGTGTAAAAGGGTAGTGTAATTAGGCTTAAAATGACTGCAAGCATTCAGTTTGCTATATAATTTGTAGTGTGTATGTAAGTATAATCTATTTTGACACCTTGGCGCCAAGAAGTTTTTTTTTTGTACGGCAATTATATTTTGAGTAATTTTAGAAAAAATACCACGTCTTCCGCGCAATTACGTGCAAATAATTACATCGAATTAACTCCCCTCGAAACCATTTACCTTTTGTCTGAAACATTTTCCGATATATGCCATTAACAGTTTCGACAAGACGTTGGACGATTAAACCTATACACCTATATATAATTTAGAAGACAAAAAAAATTAGTAGGTTTTATGGTATGATTGCCAATATGTGTGTAATACGCAGACAATATGCACCACGCAACATCACGCAAAATCTGTTATTTTGAATCTGTTATTATCTGGTTCCTGCTAGAAATATGAATGTAGATAAACATCCGCAGTCTTACCGAAGCCCCATTTCTGTCCGTTCCCCTATGACATTCGTCATTACTTCGATGCTCGAATTCTCAAATAACTCAAATAACTACCTTTTTCAAATTCTTACCTTTTGCGGTTTTCAGTTAATATGTATTGTGGGATGCAAGAATTCTTAAAAATGGTATAACTTTGTATGGATGGGGTGAATATAGCGTATCGAATATGTATCGAATATGTATCGAATATGGCGCGAAATGTGAATGAAGAGTGTTAGTGGAAACGTCGAATGGGAATCGAGTGAATGAATCTCGTCGAAAGGGCGAATGGTTCCCGTTGGGGCCCGTGGTTGACCTTTTTTTCCGAGGAGGGGAAGATGCCTGTGGGGTATGTGGGACTCGCCTAGCTGTTATGTGGCATACCCACTAAAAAAACCCTCCTTTTTTCGCTCGAATTTCACCTGGAAATTCAACTGGACCACCAAAGAGCAGTACAACTAATGGTTTCCAACATGGTGTCGCTGGCTTGCATGTTTCTCGCCTGGGCACAGTGGGGCAAAACGCCGATTTAGGGTTGCAAAATTAAAAAACGAAACACAGAGTGCTTCCAAGAGATGCTATTTCCAATATCAACATAGATGTCCGTAGGAGCTAAAAACAATATTTTCATTTTTCAAATCCATTGTTTTTAAGCGTGGCAAGGGATACAAAAGTTAAAAATTAAAGATGCCATAAAAATGAAGAATGTTATTTTCACCTGTTATCTAATGCTCAGGACATTAATGGTAGTCCTATTTGCAGAAACTGCATAAACAAGGATTAGGAATGTATAAAATTCAAAAGTTTCTAAAATGTATTAATAATAATTACAATAATAATTTATTTCGAGCAAGTTTGAACAAACCAATTTTGTAAACTTTCTTTTATGAAATACTTCCGAGATTCACCTGGACTCGCGCTAATTTTTATATACACATGTAGGGTGAATCGTTTATGTATTATCAAATTTGGCTGCCACTGACTGCCCCTGAACAAATTATTTCATTTTTTCTAAAATAGGTCGATGCGGAGAACGCCCGCACTGATGCGACTTACAGTAGACTCCCGGTGATCCGGCCCCGCTTTCTACGTAGTACACTTCATAAAAGCGGGGCGGGCGCTCGCATTATTGCGGGCGTTCTCCGCATCGAACTATTTTAGAACAAATGAAATAATTTGTTCAACTGCAGTCGGCTGCAGCCAAATTTGATAAAAACATAAACCACACATCCCATTCTACACGGGTATATAAAAATTAATGCGGATACGGGTAAATATCGCAATTATTCAATAAATTTTTTTATAAATTATTTAAAAATTTCCGAAAAAGTATCGTTTTAGAAATACCTAATCCTGTTGATGCAGTTCCTGCAAATAGAAATACCATTAAGGTCCTAAGCAACGTTTTATTAATTTTCCAATCCTAAATTGGCGTCTTGCCCCACAATGCGGGGTTCCTCTGATTCTTGGGCCATCAGGGTTCCGAGAGGTATATATGTTCACCATTTTCATATTTGGTGGTATCCTCAATTCTATCTTTATTGGGGGGTGGTACGGCCTTCTCCCTGTTAGGGGTTCCACTTCCCTTTCTTTTCGCTGTCTTTCGGTCATCGTTACACTGGCAAATAGTTGGAATGCCTTCCAGTTTTTTGTCGATTCAGTGATTAACTGTATTAAGTTGCTTACGCAGGCTGCCTCATCCAGAGTGGACTCAAAGGGTAGTCCTGGCCTCGGCCCATCTGACATGTTCACACATGTTCTGCCGTATCCTCCAGGTGGCCGCAGTCCCAGCACTTAGTTGAGTGTGTGCGTCCATATACGCCTCCTGTATACGTTGAATATTCCGTGACCAGTGAGAAGTTGCATTGAGAGGTGGTCATGGAAGAAATGGCGGGACCTCCGTCCCATGAATATGCTCACCGTACGTATCAATCGGCGGGTCCAATTTCGATTGTCAAATCGGTCCCATCTTTCTTGCCATCTTTCAATGGCTTCATTCCATAAGAACGCTTTAATTGCCGCAAATTCGTCCCTTTCGGTCTGGTTCTGCAGCTCCTGTAGGCACCGATTTCGGCGGGTTCTTTTTTCCTCATAATGGTGCTCAGTTTATCCTCATACGCCGCAGGGGAATTCTCCCCGCAAGGACACATAGGGCGTCATAGACCGTCGTCCTATAGGCCGTAGTTGTACGAACCAGGGCTGCTTTTTGTGCCCTCCGTATAGCATTCTCATTACCAGAGTACTCCAATAACACTGTTCAACACGGGTCTGATTTTGTAACCTTCAATATGCGTTTCTTATAGACTTTAATGTGCTGAATACGAATCTGCAATCCGTTTTTCTCCAGAACGTACTATTTTTGAAAAAATCAATTTTGAAGAAAATCGCAAATTTTCAACTTTGGAAGTGTTTTGTACTTTTGCGGTAATAGTTATTCAGTTGCGCTTGGTGCAAAATGATTCTTTGAAGTTTCACGAATAAAATGATATATGTTGTTATCAGTCGGTAAATGTAAGTTATAATTTCACACCACGAACGGTGTGTTGATGGGTGCACACAGACACCAGTAAGGCATAGCAATAGTCACAATCAACTGTGGGGGTCAACACACACAAATACCAGAGGCAAAATTATCGAAAACACAATAATCAAGTCCGACCTCATACTACTAAATACCACCGAACCAACTCATTTTAACCCAACAAACGGTTCCTACAGCTCAATAGATCTGGCCTTTTGCAGTCCTTCTTTGCGATACCATTGAACTTACAGCTTCTCAGGATCTATATAACAGCGATCATTTTCCTCTATTGATTGAATTAATAGGAAGAAATATAAACGACCTTATAGCCATACCCAGATGGAAATTTAAAAAAGCAGACTGGCCAAACTACCGCAAAATAATACAACAAAATATCCCACTATTAGAAAGTCCTAACAATGACAACTGCAAACGAATCAACGAACTACTGGAAGAATTCAACAGGCTAATTATTAATGCAGCCACACATTACATACCCAGAACTTCCAATAACAAATGTAACAGAAGTCTTCCATGGTGGAACCAAGAATGTGACGATGCAATAAGAAGAAAAAAACATGCCTTCAACGTTTACAAGGAGCATAAGACTGACACAAATGTAATTGAATTCAAATCTAGAAGAGCAATAGCAAGGAAAACCTTGAAACAAGCCAAAATAAATTCGTGGATGAATTACATATCTTCGCTAAATAACAGAACAACAAGAGAAGAAATGTGGAGTAAGTTGAAGAAAATAAACGGCCACAAATCCTACTCCGAAATTACATACATAAGCGCACCAACCAGTCCCATTACAACCGACTCCAAAAATATAGCCAACATATTAGCAAACACATTCGCTATGAACTCTAGTAATTCAAATTTCGATCCAAACTTCCTTAGTACTAAAACCCATGCTGAAAAAACTCCGTTGCTTGATATCGGTGCAGATAATAACAATATCTTAAATACCAAAATAGTATTGAGTGAACTCCAATCGGCGATTAAAACATTAAAAAATTCCAGTCCAGGACCCGATAATATACCAAATATTTTCATACAGCAAATGCCAAGAGCGGGATTGGATTACCTCTTACATCTCTTTAACTGCATATGGCTAAACAACGTGTTCCCTGATAATTGGCACGAAGCAATTGTTGTTCCCATATTGAAACCGGGCAAAAGTAAATTCTTGGACTGGTTTTTGACAAGAGACACTAATGGATCCCTCTCTTTAAGAGCTTAAAAATTGAATGCACTCGAAAATTAAATATCATAAAAACCATAGCGTCAAAAAGCTGGGGAGCTGAATTCCATATTCTGATCAACACGTACAAAGCCTTAATTCTCTCTAGAATAGACTACGGTTCAATTGTATACGACTCGGCAAAACCGAATCTTCTTAAAATAATGTCACCCGTCCATAATGCGGGAGCTAGAATCGCAAAACAACTAAGCCTTTTTTTTCCCACCATCCACCCTCAGCAGATATGCTCCGTTCACCCTATATAAGAGTTTGTAAGGTGCATATAATCTGCCAAGCTCTAAATCCGCGCTTGAGTGGGCGTTTCCTTACATCCAGCCTGGGAAGTTGGCCCAGGTCCTGGTTCAGGACCCAGATTCTGCCCACCCCTTTACACATTCAATACTGGCTTATATTTTTGTTTTAATTACATTATTAAATGTCCCTTTCCTTTTCCCCTTTTAGTCCGGATCCCACGAGGTGCAGCGCCTTTCAGAGAATTACCCGTGCGTCCGCCTCTCGGGGGGTCCTCTACTTTGGTCCATTCATCGTATATTTATTTCCCCATTAGTTGTTTTTTTGTTTATTTATTTGTTCTATTGCAAGGTGTATACATATTCGTTGCACTGTTTATTTACTTGCTTATGTCTCGCATCTGAGGATCATTTACGGTTTCCTCTGCTATATATTTTATGCTATCTATTTGTATGCGCTTTACTTTATATTATATAATTATGCTATATTTGTTCACTTTGTGGTCCAATTTCCTATTTTATTTATACCGTCGTTGCGCGTTGTTACGCTATAACCAGATACGCATTCTATTATATATGTATAGTATACTTATACTAACGTAATGCTGTTCTATTATGTTTATTATGCTGTATCCCTTATTGCTACTTTTATTTAGTCTAAGTTTTCCCAATTATGTTTCCACGTGTAAAGGAGTGTGATTTTTTATTTCCTTTCTCTACGGCGCCTCGTCTTCGCGCATGACGTAATTTGGGCCGTCACTGTCGTCCCAGAACGTTGTGCGATAGGAGTGCAATTCCCCGTATCTCTTTTGGTACCTTGCTTTTATGCGCCCTTTATTTCGTTTATTTACTTATTTCATATCGTATGTATTATCCCGTACGCACTCGTTATTCTGTGGAAACATCTTGGTTTACAATGGCCGTTTATATCCTATACTAAGCGCGCCGTTTAGTCAGTCTGTTATCCTATATTTGCTCTGACAAGTGTCTTATTTAGGGTTATGTTTCTGTTGTATATATGTTCCATATCTTTGTTTATTTGGTTTTAGGAGCATTTTGTTTCCAGGTGCCTGTTTTAGCGTGTGTACATGGCCTCTTGGTTGCGTCCTGCACCTGTTTTGTATTAAGCCAGGTCGGTATCATGACTCATCTCATTTCTTATTTTTAGTTTTTCCCTCTGTCTTTCCACTACTTCTTTAATCGTTATTATGCCTCGTGCCCATTTTTCGAACCTAAGCCAGTTTGTTCTTTTCTGTGTGGCCCATTCCAGTTTTAGTTTTCCTGGCGTCATGCTTTGTGCCTCCATTGGTAGGTGTATCATTTTTATGCTTTTTGTTCCTATGCATTTAAAGAGTGTATGCTCGGGGTCGTCCGGATGTTTTGCACACAGCCAGCAAGTGGGTGTTGCTTCTTTACCAATTTTGTGTACGAACGTGCCGAAGCATCCATGTCCTGTTAGGGCTTGGGTTACATGGTATGTTAGCGCACCATGCCTTCGGTTTATCCATTTCTCTATATTTGGTATCCATTCATGTGTCCACCTTCCTTGTTTCGCTGTGTCCCATTCCTCTTGCCACATCACCATTATGATGATAATGGTCAGAAGCACTGATTTTGGTACGCTCATTATTAGTTTTCTTGCTTTATTCTTTACTCCCCCCGTATTTTTTAGGATGGAGCTCAGAGCCGCTGTGATGCCATTTAACCTTTTACACGCGTCCCCCACGTGCGCTCGGTACGTGCCCGCTGTGTCTAGTGTAACTCCCAGATATTTTATGGTTTTGTATGCAGTTATTATTTTGTTATCGAGCGTGATGCTATCAATCTTGTGTCCCCTAAGGCCAGCGATTTGCATAATTTCTGTTTTGGTCTCTGCAACTTCCATGTCTTTCTTATTTATCCACTGTTTTATTTCGCAGTACGTTTTGTCGGCGCGTTTGGTTATAACCTGGCGTGACACTGCAGACACCAGTACTGCCAGATCATCCGCGTACGCAATGCACTTAACTTTACCTGTATTATATTTTGCCACAATTTCATCGAAAGTGATATTCCAGAGGGTGGGCCCTAGTACGGAGCCTTGTGGGACTCCTGCATATACTGGGCAGCTAATAATTTCTTCTCCCTCCGCGACTATTTTCCGATTCGATAGATAATTGCTTATTGTTTTAACCAAGTATTTGGAGATTCCCTTTTGGATAAGTGCGTTCTCAATGTTCGTCCACCTTAGAGTGTTGAAGGCATATTTGACGTCAATTGTGACCATTATCGCACTTTTGTTTCCATCTTTTGCTTCTTTTGCAAATCGCTGGACTTCCATCAGGGCATCCACTGTAGATCTTCCGCGTCTGAAACCATATTGGTGTTGTGCATAGTCCCCTTTTTTCTGATTTCCTCTTCCAGCCTTTGTTTCAGGATATGTTCGTATATTTTTGCGTTGTTTGGAATTAGGCTTATTGGCCTGTACTGCTGGCGTCCTTCTGTATCCTGCTTTCCCTTGGGTAATAATATTAGCTTTTGTATTTTCCATACTTCCGGAAAGGTTCTACTTTCCAGACAGCTCTGGTACATCGCCGTGATACTCCGAGGGTACTTTTTAAAAATCTCTCTTATTACACCAATTGGCATCTGGTCGATGCCAGGTGCTTTTTTTGCACTAATTTTGTTCATGGCTTTCAGCAACTTGTCTTCTGTTACCGGCGGACATATATCTCTGCGCCTCGTCTCTCTGCTTATTTCCCGAAGGGGGGGGGGGCCTGTAGGCTCCGTACGAAACAGTTTCTTGATCGTGTCGATAGTTTCCTCTTTTGCGAGGGTGACTGGCCCTTCCTTTTTTTTGATTGCCTTCATAACCGTTTTATATGGTTTTCCCCACGCATCCTCATTTAGCGTTTTGCAGAACGCATCCCAGGCTTTCCCCTTTGCTCGTCTTATTTTGTTTTTGAGTATCCTCCTGTTTTCTTGGCACTCTCGTTGTAGCGCCTGTATTCTTATCTCGTTTGGTTGTCTCCTTCTGTATTCTTTGTGGAGTCTTCTTCTTGACTTATTTGCGAGTCCTCTCAGGGTGGATAGCTCGTGGTTCCACCAGTACGCGTTTTCCTGTTTTTTACGCTTCTCTTTCAGCGTTCTTATAGGCATCGTTCTGTCGCACATTGTTAGCATGAGGTGTGCCCACCCTTCTATTCTTTCCTCGTGTTGCAGATGGTCTAGCTCTTCTATTATTCCTTCCGAGGCTTGTATGATGGTTTGGAGTTTATCCTGATCTAACTTGTTTCCATCCCAGCGTGCTCGGTGTGTGTCGTTTATTTCTTCTGCGTCCCCTATTTCGTGTATGAGATATCTGTGATCTGATGCATTATATTTGAGTTGCGTCGTTGATTTTATGCCTTTTTCAACTAGGCCTTCGGTGGTGGCAAGGAAGTCAATCTTTGACGATTTTCCTGCCCTCCAAAACGTTGGGGTGCTATCTTGGTTGGTTGGATACATTTTCAGTGCTATGAGCGTGGAGGCTAATAGCTCCCCTCTTTTATCAGTCCAGGTGCATCCCCAGAGCGGAGATTTTGCATTAAAGTCTCCCGCAATAATGCTTTCGCCCCTATGCGCTTGTATTCGGCCTGCGATTTCCGTCAAGCTTTCTCTGTATTCTTGGAGAGTATCATTTGATGGTAAATAGCAACTGATCACTAAGATGTTATTGATTCTTACCGACGTATAGTTTCTTCCAGATGGGCCACTGCCACTGGGGCCTAATCGTTTACTTACCCATATGGCGGCGCCTCCGTGTCCATCACACCGCCATGCTGGTTTTTTCCTATTATATTCTGATACTATCGCCAGGTTATATCCCTCCCGTGCGATTTCTTGTTCCAGGAGCTCCTGAGCCAGCCTGCACCTGTTGAGATTCATTTGTATGATTTTTAGCAGTTGCTGCATTACGCGGGCTTATACTGTCTCATTGCGGGGCAGCCGAGCGAGGCCGTTACGTGTCCGGTCCTTTCCTCGGGGACCCCGAAGAAAACAACTAAGCCTAACCTACGCCGTTGCCAAACTTTCTACACCATCAAACCCTATATATGATTTAATAACATCAGACAAACATCCACACAGTCCTCACACAAAACCTATACACCCGAAACCACTGAACCTCCGATTAAAAAAATTCCTACAAGCCATGCAAATCGAAATTCCTCCAGTTCTTTCAAGAAAAAACCTTGCGATTGCTCCATGGACAATACAACCACCTCGCATAATAGACAAATTCTCACAAGTCACCAAAAACACAGATCGAAGCACGATACAAACCCTGTTTCTCCAACTAGCCAATGAATATCCAAACCACCAACAACTATTCACCGATGGCTCAAAGTCAAAAGAAGGGACAGGATGCGCTGTATGCACTCCCGAAGACAAACTCCTATTCAAGTTGCCTGACTCCTACTCAATCTTTTCTTGCGAAGCATATGCTATCCTCCAGTCTCTGCTGCATGTAGAGAAATCAGCCCATAACAAATTCATTATACTAACCGACTCCCTAAGTACCATATCCGCGCTACAAAACCTGGAAACCAACAGCACAATAATACAAAAGGTCATTGAAAAAAATGTTATTCTTAATAGCACTGGAAAACATCTCTTATACTCTTGGATCCCATCACACGTAGGTATTAACGGAAACGAAGCAGCAGACTCAGCGGCAAAAAAAGCGAGCACCTGTACATCTGAAACACACTCTGTACCTGTTCCTTGTCAAGACCTTCAAAAGCATCTCATCAAAGTCATAAAGGAACAATGGAATCAAGATTGGAAAACTTCAAGACCTACTGCACTGCATAAAATTCGTGACAATATATATGATATTAGTCCAGCAGTCTCTATGAACCGAAAAGGCCAAGTAATTCTGACCAGATTAAGAATAGGCCACACCAGATTAACACACTCCTTCCTTATCGCCAAATCAAACCCAATGATGTGTGAAGTATGCAATATTCAAATCTCCATTGAACACATTCTAGCCCAATGTCCCAAATATTGCGCCAAAAGGATACGATATATGATATCAAACATAGAAAGCATGCTACAAAAGGCAGACTGGTGCAGGAGAATTTTAGCCTTCCTGAAAGACATTGGAATCTACCATCAACTGTAAAATTTACATGATTATAACATAGTTCCATAACCATTGCTGGTCCAATTATGTTAAGCGTACCGAAAATAATATTCCTAATAATATCAAAGCTTTTTGGAACTTTACCCGTTCTATCAACAAATCAAACTCTTTTCCCTCATTTATGCACCTTAACATTACCATCTCTTTGATGACGCCTCTATAGCCGATGGATTTGCTAAGTTCTTTGAATCCGTCTATTGCACTAATGTCGTTTGTAACCGCTCCTTTAATTTTGAATCTGACCTTGCTATCTCGGGCCTCAACATAGATATCGGTGAGGTTTTTAACAGCATAATCTCTTTAAACGAGAATTCTGGTCCAGGCATTGATGGTATCCACCCTACTTTGGTTATTGTCCCTCGCTCGGGACTGAATGTGGACACTAATCGTGTGCAGACACGATTCTCGAGCGTTCCAGGAAAGAGGCAAGATTAGATAACCGTGTACGTGAGACAATACTAACGCGATCAAAATTTGAGAATAAAACTTCTGCATTTTTGGTCCGTTTTGAATGAAATTTTACCAACATGTTCGGTACAATCTCCTGATTAAAATGACACCAAACACGATATGGTTTGGACATTTTTTACTGTTCACAATGCATTATACACCTCCTATTAAATAATGTAAATATGATCCAAATTATATCGTGTTTGGTGTCATTTTAATCAGAAAAATGTCAGCTATGCTATGTAAAAATTTCATAAGAAAAGGATGATAAATAGCAAAGTTTCATCGTTGAATTAGTATTACCTCACCGATATACCCGAACCCGGATCGCGTTACCCTGATCGGCTGCCACAACATCAAAGGGGACCCGAACTCACTCAGGGGGCACCACCCCAAGTGGTGGGGATAGAAATGAACACTAATGGTAGACACAATTTTGGCCACTAGTCGAGACATTCAGCGCCGCCCGATGAAGCGATGCATGAATAGGAGTGCCGTCCCACAGCGCGGAACACCAATTCCGGCGCCGGCGGGAACGTGTTAAATCATGCATTTTCATTTTATCCAGAATTCTTTTTAAGATCTTTCATACATCGCTCTCCTCTGGTATTTTCCTGTCTCTTTGGAAAACTTGTTTGATCAGACCTATCTTCAAAGGTGGGGATCCATCCGATATTACTAATTATAGACCGATTAGCATTCAAAACACTTTCTCCAAAATCTTTGAAGGTATTGTCGCTAATAAACTTTCTTTCCTGTGTAAAAACGTTCTAATTAATGAACAGCATGGTTTTACGTCGGGTAAATCTACTGTAACAAACCTTGTTCTGTACCAACATTACCTCGCCAATGCTGTGGAGCAAAGAATGCAGGTCGACGTTATTTATACGGATTTTAAGAAGGCCTTTGACACTGTTAATCACTGTTAATCACTCAATCCTTCTTGCTAAACTTAATGCGTATGGTATCTCAGGTTATTTACTTGCGTGGATTGGTAGCTTTACATCATCTAGATTACAGATTGTAAAATTTAATAATTCTTTTTCTTACTCTATTAATGTTACCTCAGGAGTTCCTCAAGGTTCTCATCTCGGTCCACTACTTTTTAACCTCTTTATTAATGACATAAATGAATGCTTTCTTTACTCCTATTTTTTGCTATATGCTGATGATTTAAAGTTCTTTCATGCTATTGATGATCACACCAGTATGGAACTTATTCAACGCGATCTTGACAATCTTATAGCCTGGTGTCAATATAACAAACTCTGTCTTAACATATCAAAATGCTCTACGATCCGATTCTCACTCTCCAAAAATTACCTTACTTACAATTACACTATAAATGATACCATTTTGAATTCTGTTACTGAAATACGTGACCTTGGTGTCATTTTCTCCTCAGATCTTTCTTTTTCTAAGCATGTCTTAGTTACTTCTAGTGCAGCTTTCCGTACTCTTGGCTTCATTCACAGCGTCTCTAAGCACTTTAAGAATGTTAATACCATCAAAGTTTTGTACTGCTCCTTAATTCGGTCTCGTTTGGAATATGGTGCGATTGTCTGGTCACCACATCATCGCTACCTCTGCTCCAAACTTGAAAGCGTGCAACATTTTTTGCGTTTGGCTTCCCGTAAGCTTAATTGTAGTATGTCTCGACATGATCATAACTATTCGCCTGCTTTATCTAGTGTTACGTATGAAGAATATTTTCCATTCGTCGCTTTCAACGCGTTTTCGAGCTCGCATTTGTGTAGGGAAAACGCCCTAAAATTCTTCCGTTTAATGTAAACAAATAAAGGGGACCTTAGTATAAGCACGGTCAGCTGCATCATGACCCAAGACGGGCGTGGCCCGACGACGACTCCTATATTTCCTTATATGGAAAGTTCCAGTGCATCCCCGCACATTTTGGGACTATATAAACCCTTTGGTTTCTACCCTCGGGGGTTCAGAGTAACATAGTCACGCGTAGAGTCACGTCGTGTCACGCTTGTATAGAATCAGTTATATCCAGTGAGATTGGGCTTAGCGCACCTCTCGAATCACAGATTAACCCGTTAGAATCCGCTTGTCCGGTTGAAGTTCTTTCGGCATATTCTAATAGCGGCTCTCAGTCCCCGCATCGCCAGTGCGTCAACACCGTGCAAATACTTAGGTAACTTACACACTTATATTAATTCATCGCGACAGAAACATTTGTATTCATATTGAAACTCAGAATATAACTTTATACGTTCACTTATAAATCGAGTAGATTCGTTAAACCTATCTTTACCCCGCAATCCTTGCATATTGGTAACAACGTTCCCACCGATACAACTTTACCGCTCGAGTTGTATCAAATAATAATTTAGAGTTACGAGGCAACTAACATTTCCCGCGACTACCTGATCTCACATCAGGTTCGTTCGCACATCTTTATCCAAACAAACAATCTACATAGTCCAACCTAGTGGCTCCTCGATTTCGCATCGGGTTCGTCCACGAAACCTAACCCTTCCTACGGCTCCCTGGTTTCGCACCAGGTTCGTCCGTGTCCTACGGCTCCCTGGTTTCGCACCAGGTTCGTCCGTGTCCTACGGCTCCCCGATTTCGCATCGGGTTCGTCCGTAAGTCTACCAACCTCCGAACAGCTCCCTGGTCAAACGCCAGGTTCGTCTGTGAATAAACCAACCTCCTAGCAGCTCCCCGATTTCGCATCGGGTTCGTCTGCGAACTTCTTCCTAGTGGCTCCCCGATTTCGCATGGGGTTCGTCCACGACGTTTCACCCTCCTGCGGCTCCTCGATTTCGCATCAGGTTCGTCCACGCTTGCTCCCCCTCCTAGAGGCTCCCCGGTTTCGCACCGGGTTCGTCCTCGCTCTCAATAATCCTAGCGGCTCCCTGATTTCGCATCAGGTTCGTCCGCGCACCTTAACTAACAAATTGATAACCATATTCCTGGGTAATATACCCCTCGCCGGCCTCTCGTGCTGCCACACAGCCCGGCTCGTAACACTAGCCTTAACATCTTATCCCTTGAACATCGTAGAATAGTATTTGATCTTATTTTTGCCTTTAAAATATTAAATGGTCTCTCCTGCTGTCCGGATATCTTATCCAAATTTTATTTAAATACATCTCGGCCATCTCTGAAACACCACTTAATATTTCGTACCGAAGCTCATAGGACGGTTTACGGCCAGTTTAATTGTCTAAATAGAATCTTTATCAATGTCAATAGATTTTACCTTTTTCTCAATTTCTCGTCCTCACTTATTACTTTTAGAAATAATGCTATGCGAATTCTGGCCTCTTACGACTCTTCTGTATAATCTAACTGTTGTATTTTATTGCCTTTATATTAATGTGTTCACCAATGGGTTAAAACCCGTATACTAATAAATAAATATAAGAAAAAGACGCGCACCATTCGAATTTATTGGAAAAATTAGCAAAGCCCTTTTTGGAACCTTAAGTGTGGAAGATGCTATTAAAATTAACGAACAAATTGAATTACTAGCTAACAGCACTCAAGAAATCGCAGAATTAGTAGCAGACCAGACGCACATAATAAGGGCTCGGCCCTGATCGGGGACATCGAGGGTATCGAGGGAAACGCACGGCAAATGTTACATAGTCTTAAATTAAGAATAATGTGTAATTAATTAACTAGTCGTTTAATAACTGTTCCATACTTTTATTCGTTATCCGAAACGAATAAACGCCATTACCGTTGGCACTACAATGAGGCCTACGTTCGTTAATGTGAGTGTCGTGTGCATGTGGAAACAAATGTGAATCAGATCTGTATCGATCGCCGGTACGTGCGTTTCGTGGCATAAAATTGTTACGATAGGTCAGGATCGGTGCAATGACCAAGTGCCAAAGACCCACTTCCGTCGAAGCAGGCTACTTCGTGAACGAATGGGTAAGTTTATTTAACTACCCTCTTCCAACATTAATTATCCAAACCCTTTTTTCATTATTAATAAAACACTTTATTCGTTTCGGATAACGAATAAAAGCATGGAACGGTTACTAAACGACTTGTTAATTAAATTGTTATACATGAATAACGAATAATTACACATTATTCATTTGCTGTAAGTTTCCCCCAGATGAACCCGATCACAACCGCAAACGCTATAGGGCGCTCCCATTGACCAGTGTTTTTCGTTAATAACTCAAAAACGAAGCTTCAAACAATGTTTTGGTCAAGGAAAAGGTAATTCAGAATGATCTCACCTACTATTTCCGCATACTTCACGAGTTAAGAGACACCCTCTATATGTATATATTTATTTATGTGTGTATAAATATGTATACATATCTAATAACTCTAGACCGTGATTGGAACTGGAACTGGAACTCAACTGGAACAACCAGTGAACCGTATCGACCACTATTTAAGCTCTGAATTTTGGAGATGTTCATCATTCCAGTCCTTGCGATACTAAGAGCAACATGGAGTTCTTCAGATCATTCCTCCGCGTAATCGGATTGTTGGAACCTACCAAGGTGGATGTTATTTCCGAGCTTCCACTAGAGGTATCCCAGCTAATTTTGCGCAAGTTGGATCCAGAATCTTTGGTGTGTGCTGCGCAAGTATCACGAAGATGGTTGGGCGTTTGCAGGTCCGATACAATACTCAGACGGACCGCTAGAGCGATGAAGAGGAGACAAGAGAGGCTTATGAGGGACGAGTGTTTGCAGGAACTTCCTCCACGAAGAACAAAAATCGAAGCATCGAAAAAGTTGAGACAGATCATGAAGCAGCAGAATAATGTTACCTGCAAAAGGTTTGATGCCTCCGTTGTCATTGCGAAAACAAAGCGTGTGAAGAAAATTGAAAGTAACTATGCCCCTGTAAGGTCGTACAAAAATGTAAGAATCTAAGCATACATGTAGATAAACTATTGTAATAGTGTTATGGGATAGTGTAATAGGGTAGTGTAATTAGGCTTAAAATGACTGCAAGCATTCAGTTTGCTATGTAATTTGTAGTATGAATTTAGCTATAATCTGTATTGACATCTTGGTGCCAAGTTTTGCTTTATATGGTAATTTCATACATATTTTACCTGACGCGCCTCTTCTACAAGCACTGCTCGCCGCCCAACGTGGAGTAGTCAGGGTTCAAAAGGTGTAGTGCTAATATATTAGCTATAATGGAATCAGTGATTTATTTTTACTCTTTACTTTATTCCAGTTCCAGCTTTGTTTTCCCCTTGTGATTATTAATTAATGCCATAAAATTAATTAATTCGGCTGATACCAGTATGGTATCCAAATACTGTGGTGTGGTATTGGAAGTCGCATGTTATAAACTTATAAATGGACATTTAAAATGAATTTTTCCAGGCAACTAGGCGGAAGAAATCTGCACTCTTTCTAAGGATATTATATTTATTGACATATGGCGCCCAAATAATACTCAACCTCATACTCTAAACTTGGTTTTACAGTAGAAGGGAAGACCTTTTGCATACAAATTAGTCTGTAATTATTAATGTAGGCAGAATCCCCAATTTTGAAATGGGTTTTGTTCGGCCTCGATATACCGAATTTTGTAGAAGTAAGTGACCGGCGACGACAAATTCCCGAAAAATAAAAAATAGTCAATTTTTGAGTCAACCATAATGTTGTTTGTTGCTTGCTGTTTAATGTGTGAAAGAGCGTGAATGTTTTGTGAAATTGGTTTCTCGGCAGAATAGCAAGGGCCAGTGACCTATGTTACGTGTCAAAAACCGCAATCTATCGTTAGGCCGTGTCAACAAGGAAAGTGTAAGAGAGTGAGAGAATCTTATATACATATAGCGCGAATAGAATCTCCAGCGACAGAAAAACCTAACCCAAGCCACCAAGCGACGATTGTATTATTAATAAAGAGTATATTCATCAAGGAATTCAGTTTAATTTATTCGTGCCAAGGCGGTTAAGTCCGCGTTGGAAGTGACCGTCACGCACAAGAGCCTTCAATTCGGAAAGCGTACGACAAAACTTTGGGCCGGATTCACCCTTGGAAGGCGATGCTCCACCAACAATTGACATATCGTTATCGTTTGGAACCACGGTAGTCCAGCAACAAGTAGAGGCGACGCCCGCAGTACGGGACTCGCAGGAGCTGATCTGACAATATCGGCATCGTCCTGTACAACTGGAGAAGTACCATTCGAGTTCTTCAATCTTCCCGGCAACCCAAGCAAGGAGATTGGGGATCAGGTTCAACCAGCAACCCAATCCTACTTACAGCCGCAATAAAGGAGACGCAACAAGGTTAGGGCAAGTGGTACTCAGCGTCCTTCTACTAAAGCATAGTCCTGAAGGGAGAAAGACTGAGTGAAATGGCCGAAACTATGAAACGGTCAATTAGGTAGTGCAGTTCCTTCAAGGGTCAACTAACGCGTTTGCGCGCTAATATAGGCGAATTCACCGATGCCGACGATATGGGCATGTTAGATCACTACCAACATAAGTTAGAAGGAATTTCCCGCAACTGTGAAAGGATACAATTAGAAATAGAAGCCCTGGAAGACGATTCAGACAATGAGGCGGAGCACGAAGAATTTGAAAGGGCGTACTATCAATGCAGTAAGGAACTTCGTAACCGTAAACATAGTCTAGAAGCCACAGTAACCAATGCCAGGTGATCTGGGGCTAATATGGCTCATGCATCTGCAATACCAAATGTCCATAGCATTTTACCGAAAATGCAGATTAAACCGCGCGAAGGAAATTATGGGGAGTGAAACAGTTTTTATGACATGTTTCGCGATTTGGTTCATGAAAATACAGCCATACCAGTGGTGCATAAATTTCACATTTTGATGTCTTATTTGCGGGGGGACGCGTCGATCGTAATCGAAGCAGAAAATGCTTCGGAAGAAAATTATGTAGTAGTGTGGGACTTACTTACAATAAAACCTGAAAAATAATACAAGCACATATACGAGCATTGTTTGAATTACCAGGGATCGGTTCGAACAATTTATCAGCGCTACGTACCGTAACGAATAAAGTAGAAATGCATATTAACGCGTTGAAGTCCCTTAAACAGCCAGTGGATTGGCATGAGATGCTAATTTATATAGTTACTGTGAGATTAGATGAGAGTACGTGTCTTCAGTGGGATGGTTCAATGGTTGAAGGAGGAATGCCCACAATTAATGATTTATTAAGCTTTCTATATAAATTTGCCCCTGACATCGAACCAGTATATCTAACCAATGGCCACCCCGCAGGTCGAGCAAAGGACCGGGGGCATGCAACAAAACATCTCGACCGTTCTCGTCAGGTATACATCAATGCCCCGCGACCCATAATTTGGCCGGTTTGTGACAAACCACATTACCTACAACATTGCGAGCAATTGTTACGTTTAGACCCACGAGTTGGAGCGCAAGAAAGTAGAAAATACAAATTATGTTACAATTGCTTCAGATCATTCGATGTCCCAATGTCGGTCGGGTAATTGTCGACATTGTAACAAGCAACATAATTCGTTATTACTCAATCGCAATAACAAGGAGCAACGAGTAAGAGTCATACTGGATTCCTATGCCCAATCTAACTTCATAACGGAAGGTTCGCAAATTTGTTGAAAACTAAAATTACACATAACATGACATCTTCCTTTAAATGATAGCAAACTTTCACCTATACATAAATTTTCAAGTGGATAAAATGCAGCTTTAAAAGATGTTTTGAATTGTTCAAGAATATGGCTTTAATAAGTGAATCGTGATTTTTAATGTTCCTGATATAGATATCGTTCCTGATACTGATATAGATATCAGTATATTGGTGTAAGGATAAGCTGACAAGAACAGAATCGTTTGGAGAAACAATGTCAAGGGATCGATATACATGATTACTAAAGAACATTAAAAATCACGATTCACTTATTAAAGCCATATTCTTGAAGCCATATTTTATATATTCGTGCCATTAACATGGTAACGGCCAAAAAATTATACATTTCGGGAACAGTAGATCTACATCGCTACTATTTTCAGAATATTTGTTAGCTTGCTCGATAATGAATTCTATGAATTCTCCCGAACAAAAAATTTGAATAATATCGAGAATAGATGATTGCCCATTTACATTTGCTTTGATTCCACTATTCTCGTCATCAAATTCGGGTTGGAAATCTCTCTGTGTCCAGGAATACTTTTTTTTACATATTTTCCAATTCCACAAGATGCATGCGGTGCTTCAAGACAAAACCACCAGATCTGCCTAGCTTGATGGCAGATTTACCTCGGGATCTATTAATAGCCACGCGACCTTTGAAAATGGCATTTAAAGCCAACGAAAAGATATCAATCATTGGATATCACAACGGAGGTTGTGAGTTGTCACAACGTTTTTGGCCTCTTTAAGGAGGTTTCTTGCAAGGCAAGCCAAAAAATATCTATACGGACAACGGTAAGAACTTTCTGGGTGCGAAAAACGAATATCAGATTTGTATCAATCTGCAAGCCACAACCAACTGGTTTACCATGCGCTAACAAAGCAGGATAGGCTTGCATTTTTCGAGGAGATCATTACTTGATGTATTCGACGTGCACGCGTGGAAAACATTTGAAGTGGTGAACATTTTTTTTAAATAACTTAAAATATGCATGAAATTACCATATAAAACAAGACTTCTTGGCGCCAATGTATCAAAATAGATTATAGCTAAATTCACACTACAAATTACATAGCAAACTGAATGCTTGCAGTCATTTTAAGCCTAATTACACTACCCTATTACACTATCCCATAACACTATTACAATAGTTTATCTACATGTATGCTTAGATTCTTACATTTTTGTACGACCTTACAGGGGCATAGTTACTTTCAATTTTCTTCACACGCTTTGTTTTCGCAATGACAACGGAGGCATCAAACCTTTTGCAGGTAACATTATTCTGCTGCTTCATGATCTGTCTCAACTTTTTCGATGCTTCGATTTTTGTTCTTCGTGGAGGAAGTTCCTGCAAACACTCGTCCCTCATAAGCCTCTCTTGTCTCCTCTTCATCGCTCTAGCGGTCCGTCTGAGTATTGTATCGGACCTGCAAACGCCCAACCATCTTCGTGATACTTGCGCAGCACACACCAAAGATTCTGGATCCAACTTGCGCAAAATTAGCTGGGATACCTCTAGTGGAAGCTCGGAAATAACATCCACCTTGGTAGGTTCCAACAATCCGATTACGCGGAGGAATGATCTGAAGAACTCCATGTTGCTCTTAGTATCGCAAGGACTGGAATGATGAACATCTCCAAAATTCAGAGCTTAAATAGTGGTCGATACGGTTCACTGGTTGTTCCAGTTGAGTTCCAGTTCCAGTTCCAATCACGGTCTAGAGTTATTAGATATGTATACATATTTATACACACATAAATAAATATATACATATAGAGGGTGTCTCTTAACTCGTGAAGTATGCGGAAATAGTAGGTGAGATCATTCTGAATTACCTTTTCCTTGACCAAAACATTGTTTGAAGCTTCGTTTTTGAGTTATTAACGAAAAACACTGGTCAATGGGAGCGCCCTATAGCGTTTGCGGTTGTGATCGGGTTCATCTGGGGGAAACTTACAGCAAATGAATAATGTGTAATTATTCGTTATTCATGTATAACAATTTAATTAACAAGTCGTTTAGTAACCGTTCCATGCTTTTATTCGTTATCCGAAACGAATAAAGTGTTTTATTAATAATGAAAAAAGGGTTTGGATAATTAATGTTGGAAGAGGGTAGTTAAATAAACTTACCCATTCGTTCACGAAGTAGCCTGCTTCGACGGAAGTGGGTCTTTGGCACTTGGTCATTGCACCGATCCTGACCTATCGTAACAATTTTATGCCACGAAACGCACGTACCGGCGATCGATACAGATCTGATTCACATTTGTTTCCACATGCACACGACACTCACATTAACGAACGTAGGCCTCATTGTAGTGCCAACGGTAATGGCGTTTATTCGTTTCGGATAACGAATAAAAGTATGGAACAGTTATTAAACGACTAGTTAATTAATTACACATTATTCTTAATTTAAGACTATGTAACATTTGCCGTGCGTTTCCCTCGATACCCTCGATGTCCCCGATCAGGGCCGAGCCCTTATTATGTGCGTCTGGTCTGCTACTAATTCTGCGATTTCTTGAGTGCTGTTAGCTAGTAATTCAATTTGTTCGTTAATTTTAATAGCATCTTCCACACTTAAGGTTCCAAAAAGGGCTTTGCTAATTTTTCCAATAAATTCGAATGGTGCGCGTCTTTTTCTTATATTTATTTATTAGTATACGGGTTTTAACCCATTGGTGAACACATTAATATAAAGGCAATAAAATACAACAGTTAGATTATACAGAAGAGTCGTAAGAGGCCAGAATTCGCATAGCATTATTTCTAAAAGTAATAAGTGAGGACGAGAAATTGAGAAAAAGGTAAAATCTATTGACATTGATAAAGATTCTATTTAGACAATTAAACTGGCCGTAAACCGTCCTATGAGCTTCGGTACGAAATATTAAGTGGTGTTTCAGAGATGGCCGAGATGTATTTAAATAAAATTTGGATAAGATATCCGGACAGCAGGAGAGACCATTTAATATTTTAAAGGCAAAAATAAGATCAAATACTATTCTACGATGTTCAAGGGATAAGATGTTAAGGCTAGTGTTACGAGCCGGGCTGTGTGGCAGCACGAGAGGCCGGCGAGGGGTATATTACCCAGGAATATGGTTATCAATTTGTTAGTTAAGGTGCGCGGACGAACCTGATGCGAAATCAGGGAGCCGCTAGGATTATTGAGAGCGAGGACGAACCCGGTGCGAAACCGGGGAGCCTCTAGGAGGGGGAGCAAGCGTGGACGAACCTGATGCGAAATCGAGGAGCCGCAGGAGGGTGAAACGTCGTGGACGAACCCCATGCGAAATCGGGGAGCCACTAGGAAGAAGTTCGCAGACGAACCCGATGCGAAATCGGGGAGCTGCTAGGAGGTTGGTTTATTCACAGACGAACCTGGCGTTTGACCAGGGAGCTGTTCGGAGGTTGGTAGACTTACGGACGAACCCGATGCGAAATCGGGGAGCCGTAGGACACGGACGAACCTGGTGCGAAACCAGGGAGCCGTAGGACACGGACGAACCTGGTGCGAAACCAGGGAGCCGTAGGAAGGGTTAGGTTTCGTGGACGAACCCGATGCGAAATCGAGGAGCCACTAGGTTGGACTATGTAGATTGTTTGTTTGGATAAAGATGTGCGAACGAACCTGATGTGAGATCAGGTAGTCGCGGGAAATGTTAGTTGCCTCGTAACTCTAAATTATTATTTGATACAACTCGAGCGGTAAAGTTGTATCGGTGGGAACGTTGTTACCAATATGCAAGGATTGCGGGGTAAAGATAGGTTTAACGAATCTACTCGATTTATAAGTGAACGTATAAAGTTATATTCTGAGTTTCAATATGAATACAAATGTTTCTGTCGCGATGAATTAATATAAGTGTGTAAGTTACCTAAGTATTTGCACGGTGTTGACGCACTGGCGATGCGGGGACTGAGAGCCGCTATTAGAATATGCCGAAAGAACTTCAACCGGACAAGCGGATTCTAACGGGTTAATCTGTGATTCGAGAGGTGCGCTAAGCCCAATCTCACTGGATATAACTGATTCTATACAAGCGTGACACGACGTGACTCTACGCGTGACTATGTTACTCTGAACCCCCGAGGGTAGAAACCAAAGGGTTTATATAGTCCCAAAATGTGCGGGGATGCACTGGAACTTTCCATATAAGGAAATATAGGAGTCGTCGTCGGGCCACGCCCGTCTTGGGTCATGATGCAGCTGACCGTGCTTATACTAAGGTCCCCTTTATTTGTTTACATTAAACGGAAGAATTTTAGGGCGTTTTCCCTACACAAATGCGAGCTCGAAAACGCGTTGAAAGCGACGAATGGAAAATATTCTTCATACGTAACACTAGATAAAGCAGGCGAATAGTTATGATCATGTCGAGACATACTACAATTAAGCTTACGGGAAGCCAAACGCAAAAAATGTTGCACGCTTTCAAGTTTGGAGCAGAGGTAGCGATGATGTGGTGACCAGACAATCGCACCATATTCCAAACGAGACCGAATTAAGGAGCAGTACAAAACTTTGATGGTATTAACATTCTTAAAGTGCTTAGAGACGCTGTGAATGAAGCCAAGAGTACGGAAAGCTGCACTAGAAGTAACTAAGACATGCTTAGAAAAAGAAAGATCTGAGGAGAAAATGACACCAAGGTCACGTATTTCAGTAACAGAATTCAAAATGGTATCATTTATAGTGTAATTGTAAGTAAGGTAATTTTTGGAGAGTGAGAATCGGATCGTAGAGCATTTTGATATGTTAAGACAGAGTTTGTTATATTGACACCAGGCTATAAGATTGTCAAGATCGCGTTGAATAAGTTCCATACTGGTGTGATCATCAATAGCATGAAAGAACTTTAAATCATCAGCATATAGCAAAAAATAGGAGTAAAGAAAGCATTCATTTATGTCATTAATAAAGAGGTTAAAAAGTAGTGGACCGAGATGAGAACCTTGAGGAACTCCTGAGGTAACATTAATAGAGTAAGAAAAAGAATTATTAAATTTTACAATCTGTAATCTAGATGATGTAAAGCTACCAATCCACGCAAGTAAATAACCTGAGATACCATACGCATTAAGTTTAGCAAGAAGGATTGAGTGATTAACAGTGATTAACAGTGTCAAAGGCCTTCTTAAAATCCGTATAAATAACGTCGACCTGCATTCTTTGCTCCACAGCATTGGCGAGGTAATGTTGGTACAGAACAAGGTTTGTTACAGTAGATTTACCCGACGTAAAACCATGCTGTTCATTAATTAGAACGTTTTTACACAGGAAAGAAAGTTTATTAGCGACAATACCTTCAAAGATTTTGGAGAAAGTGTTTTGAATGCTAATCGGTCTATAATTAGTAATATCGGATGGATCCCCACCTTTGAAGATAGGTCTGATCAAACAAGTTTTCCAAAGAGACAGGAAAATACCAGAGGAGAGCGATGTATGAAAGATCTTAAAAAGAATTCTGGATAAAATGAAAATGCATGATTTAACACGTTCCCGCCGGCGCCGGAATTGGTGTTCCGCGCTGTGGGACGGCACTCCTATTCATGCATCGCTTCATCGGGCGGCGCTGAATGTCTCGACTAGTGGCCAAAATTGTGTCTACCATTAGTGTTCATTTCTATCCCCACCACTTGGGGTGGTGCCCCCTGAGTGAGTTCGGGTCCCCTTTGATGTTGTGGCAGCCGATCAGGGTAACGCGATCCGGGTTCGGGTATATCGGTGAGGTAATACTAATTCAACGATGAAACTTTGCTATTTATCATCCTTTTCTTATGAAATTTTTACATAGCATAGCTGACATTTTTCTGATTAAAATGACACCAAACACGATATAATTTGGATCATATTTACATTATTTAATAGGAGGTGTATAATGCATTGTGAACAGTAAAAAATGTCCAAACCATATCGTGTTTGGTGTCATTTTAATCAGGAGATTGTACCGAACATGTTGGTAAAATTTCATTCAAAACGGACCAAAAATGCAGAAGTTTTATTCTCAAATTTTGATCGCGTTAGTATTGTCTCACGTACACGGTTATCTAATCTTGCCTCTTTCCTGGAACGCTCGAGAATCGTGTCTGCACACGATTAGTGTCCACATTCAGTCCCGAGCGAGGGACAATAACCAAAGTAGGGTGGATACCATCAATGCCTGGACCAGAATTCTCGTTTAAAGAGATTATGCTGTTAAAAACCTCACCGATATCTATGTTGAGGCCCGAGATAGCAAGGTCAGATTCAAAATTAAAGGAGCGGTTACAAACGACATTAGTGCAATAGACGGATTCAAAGAACTTAGCAAATCCATCGGCTATAGAGGCGTCATCAAAGAGATGGTAATGTTAAGGTGCATAAATGAGGGAAAAGAGTTTGATTTGTTGATAGAACGGGTAAAGTTCCAAAAAGCTTTGATATTATTAGGAATATTATTTTCGGTACGCTTAACATAATTGGACCAGCAATGGTTATGGAACTATGTTATAATCATGTAAATTTTACAGTTGATGGTAGATTCCAATGTCTTTCAGGAAGGCTAAAATTCTCCTGCACCAGTCTGCCTTTTGTAGCATGCTTTCTATGTTTGATATCATATATCGTATCCTTTTGGCGCAATATTTGGGACATTGGGCTAGAATGTGTTCAATGGAGATTTGAATATTGCATACTTCACACATCATTGGGTTTGATTTGGCGATAAGGAAGGAGTGTGTTAATCTGGTGTGGCCTATTCTTAATCTGGTCAGAATTACTTGGCCTTTTCGGTTCATAGAGACTGCTGGACTAATATCATATATATTGTCACGAATTTTATGCAGTGCAGTAGGTCTTGAAGTTTTCCAATCTTGATTCCATTGTTCCTTTATGACTTTGATGAGATGCTTTTGAAGGTCTTGACAAGGAACAGGTACAGAGTGTGTTTCAGATGTACAGGTGCTCGCTTTTTTTGCCGCTGAGTCTGCTGCTTCGTTTCCGTTAATACCTACGTGTGATGGGATCCAAGAGTATAAGAGATGTTTTCCAGTGCTATTAAGAATAACATTTTTTTCAATGACCTTTTGTATTATTGTGCTGTTGGTTTCCAGGTTTTGTAGCGCGGATATGGTACTTAGGGAGTCGGTTAGTATAATGAATTTGTTATGGGCTGATTTCTCTACATGCAGCAGAGACTGGAGGATAGCATATGCTTCGCAAGAAAAGATTGAGTAGGAGTCAGGCAACTTGAATAGGAGTTTGTCTTCGGGAGTGCATACAGCGCATCCTGTCCCTTCTTTTGACTTTGAGCCATCGGTGAATAGTTGTTGGTGGTTTGGATATTCATTGGCTAGTTGGAGAAACAGGGTTTGTATCGTGCTTCGATCTGTGTTTTTGGTGACTTGTGAGAATTTGTCTATTATGCGAGGTGGTTGTATTGTCCATGGAGCAATCGCAAGGTTTTTTCTTGAAAGAACTGGAGGAATTTCGATTTGCATGGCTTGTAGGAATTTTTTTAATCGGAGGTTCAGTGGTTTCGGGTGTATAGGTTTTGTGTGAGGACTGTGTGGATGTTTGTCTGATGTTATTAAATCATATATAGGGTTTGATGGTGTAGAAAGTTTGGCAACGGCGTAGGTTAGGCTTAGTTGTTTTCTTCGGGGTCCCCGAGGAAAGGACCGGACACGTAACGGCCTCGCTCGGCTGCCCCGCAATGAGACAGTATAAGCCCGCGTAATGCAGCAACTGCTAAAAATCATACAAATGAATCTCAACAGGTGCAGGCTGGCTCAGGAGCTCCTGGAACAAGAAATCGCACGGGAGGGATATAACCTGGCGATAGTATCAGAATATAATAGGAAAAAACCAGCATGGCGGTGTGATGGACACGGAGGCGCCGCCATATGGGTAAGTAAACGATTAGGCCCCAGTGGCAGTGGCCCATCTGGAAGAAACTATACGTCGGTAAGAATCAATAACATCTTAGTGATCAGTTGCTATTTACCATCAAATGATACTCTCCAAGAATACAGAGAAAGCTTGACGGAAATCGCAGGCCGAATACAAGCGCATAGGGGCGAAAGCATTATTGCGGGAGACTTTAATGCAAAATCTCCGCTCTGGGGATGCACCTGGACTGATAAAAGAGGGGAGCTATTAGCCTCCACGCTCATAGCACTGAAAATGTATCCAACCAACCAAGATAGCACCCCAACGTTTTGGAGGGCAGGAAAATCGTCAAAGATTGACTTCCTTGCCACCACCGAAGGCCTAGTTGAAAAAGGCATAAAATCAACGACGCAACTCAAATATAATGCATCAGATCACAGATATCTCATACACGAAATAGGGGACGCAGAAGAAATAAACGACACACACCGAGCACGCTGGGATGGAAACAAGTTAGATCAGGATAAACTCCAAACCATCATACAAGCCTCGGAAGGAATAATAGAAGAGCTAGACCATCTGCAACACGAGGAAAGAATAGAAGGGTGGGCACACCTCATGCTAACAATGTGCGACAGAACGATGCCTATAAGAACGCTGAAAGAGAAGCGTAAAAAACAGGAAAACGCGTACTGGTGGAACCACGAGCTATCCACCCTGAGAGGACTCGCAAATAAGTCAAGAAGAAGACTCCACAAAGAATACAGAAGGAGACAACCAAACGAGATAAGAATACAGGCGCTACAACGAGAGTGCCAAGAAAACAGGAGGATACTCAAAAACAAAATAAGACGAGCAAAGGGGAAAGCCTGGGATGCGTTCTGCAAAACGCTAAATGAGGATGCGTGGGGAAAACCATATAAAACGGTTATGAAGGCAATCAAAAAAAAGGAAGGGCCAGTCACCCTCGCAAAAGAGGAAACTATCGACACGATCAAGAAACTGTTTCGTACGGAGCCTACAGGCCCCCCCCCCCTTCGGGAAATAAGCAGAGAGACGAGGCGCAGAGATATATGTCCGCCGGTAACAGAAGACAAGTTGCTGAAAGCCATGAACAAAATTAGTGCAAAAAAAGCACCTGGCATCGACCAGATGCCAATTGGTGTAATAAGAGAGATTTTTAAAAAGTACCCTCGGAGTATCACGGCGATGTACCAGAGCTGTCTGGAAAGTAGAACCTTTCCGGAAGTATGGAAAATACAAAAGCTAATATTATTACCCAAGGGAAAGCAGGATACAGAAGGACGCCAGCAGTACAGGCCAATAAGCCTAATTCCAAACAACGCAAAAATATACGAACATATCCTGAAACAAAGGCTGGAAGAGGAAATCAGAAAAAAGGGGACTATGCACAACACCAATATGGTTTCAGACGCGGAAGATCTACAGTGGATGCCCTGATGGAAGTCCAGCGATTTGCAAAAGAAGCAAAAGATGGAAACAAAAGTGCGATAATGGTCACAATTGACGTCAAATATGCCTTCAACACTCTAAGGTGGACGAACATTGAGAACGCACTTATCCAAAAGGGAATCTCCAAATACTTGGTTAAAACAATAAGCAATTATCTATCGAATCGGAAAATAGTCGCGGAGGGAGAAGAAATTATTAGCTGCCCAGTATATGCAGGAGTCCCACAAGGCTCCGTACTAGGGCCCACCCTCTGGAATATCACTTTCGATGAAATTGTGGCAAAATATAATACAGGTAAAGTTAAGTGCATTGCGTACGCGGATGATCTGGCAGTACTGGTGTCTGCAGTGTCACGCCAGGTTATAACCAAACGCGCCGACAAAACGTACTGCGAAATAAAACAGTGGATAAATAAGAAAGACATGGAAGTTGCAGAGACCAAAACAGAAATTATGCAAATCGCTGGCCTTAGGGGACACAAGATTGATAGCATCACGCTCGATAACAAAATAATAACTGCATACAAAACCATAAAATATCTGGGAGTTACACTAGACACAGCGGGCACGTACCGAGCGCACGTGGGGGACGCGTGTAAAAGGTTAAATGGCATCACAGCGGCTCTGAGCTCCATCCTAAAAAATACGGGGGGAGTAAAGAATAAAGCAAGAAAACTAATAATGAGCGTACCAAAATCAGTGCTTCTGACCATTATCATCATAATGGTGATGTGGCAAGAGGAATGGGACACAGCGAAACAAGGAAGGTGGACACATGAATGGATACCAAATATAGAGAAATGGATAAACCGAAGGCATGGTGCGCTAACATACCATGTAACCCAAGCCCTAACAGGACATGGATGCTTCGGCACGTTCGTACACAAAATTGGTAAAGAAGCAACACCCACTTGCTGGCTGTGTGCAAAACATCCGGACGACCCCGAGCATACACTCTTTAAATGCATAGGAACAAAAAGCATAAAAATGATACACCTACCAATGGAGGCACAAAGCATGACGCCAGGAAAACTAAAACTGGAATGGGCCACACAGAAAAGAACAAACTGGCTTAGGTTCGAAAAATGGGCACGAGGCATAATAACGATTAAAGAAGTAGTGGAAAGACAGAGGGAAAAACTAAAAATAAGAAATGAGATGAGTCATGATACCGACCTGGCTTAATACAAAACAGGTGCAGGACGCAACCAAGAGGCCATGTACACACGCTAAAACAGGCACCTGGAAACAAAATGCTCCTAAAACCAAATAAACAAAGATATGGAACATATATACAACAGAAACATAACCCTAAATAAGACACTTGTCAGAGCAAATATAGGATAACAGACTGACTAAACGGCGCGCTTAGTATAGGATATAAACGGCCATTGTAAACCAAGATGTTTCCACAGAATAACGAGTGCGTACGGGATAATACATACGATATGAAATAAGTAAATAAACGAAATAAAGGGCGCATAAAAGCAAGGTACCAAAAGAGATACGGGGAATTGCACTCCTATCGCACAACGTTCTGGGACGACAGTGACGGCCCAAATTACGTCATGCGCGAAGACGAGGCGCCGTAGAGAAAGGAAATAAAAAATCACACTCCTTTACACGTGGAAACATAATTGGGAAAACTTAGACTAAATAAAAGTAGCAATAAGGGATACAGCATAATAAACATAATAGAACAGCATTACGTTAGTATAAGTATACTATACATATATAATAGAATGCGTATCTGGTTATAGCGTAACAACGCGCAACGACGGTATAAATAAAATAGGAAATTGGACCACAAAGTGAACAAATATAGCATAATTATATAATATAAAGTAAAGCGCATACAAATAGATAGCATAAAATATATAGCAGAGGAAACCGTAAATGATCCTCAGATGCGAGACATAAGCAAGTAAATAAACAGTGCAACGAATATGTATACACCTTGCAATAGAACAAATAAATAAACAAAAAAACAACTAATGGGGAAATAAATATACGATGAATGGACCAAAGTAGAGGACCCCCCGAGAGGCGGACGCACGGGTAATTCTCTGAAAGGCGCTGCACCTCGTGGGATCCGGACTAAAAGGGGAAAAGGAAAGGGACATTTAATAATGTAATTAAAACAAAAATATAAGCCAGTATTGAATGTGTAAAGGGGTGGGCAGAATCTGGGTCCTGAACCAGGACCTGGGCCAACTTCCCAGGCTGGATGTAAGGAAACGCCCACTCAAGCGCGGATTTAGAGCTTGGCAGATTATATGCACCTTACAAACTCTTATATAGGGTGAACGGAGCATATCTGCTGAGGGTGGATGGTGGGAAAAAAAAGGCTTAGTTGTTTTGCGATTCTAGCTCCCGCATTATGGACGGGTGACATTATTTTAAGAAGATTCGGTTTTGCCGAGTCGTATACAATTGAACCGTAGTCTATTCTAGAGAGAATTAAGGCTTTGTACGTGTTGATCAGAATATGGAATTCAGCTCCCCAGCTTTTTGACGCTATGGTTTTTATGATATTTAATTTTCGAGTGCATTCAATTTTTAAGCTCTTAAAGAGAGGGATCCATTAGTGTCTCTTGTCAAAAACCAGTCCAAGAATTTACTTTTGCCCGGTTTCAATATGGGAACAACAATTGCTTCGTGCCAATTATCAGGGAACACGTTGTTTAGCCATATGCAGTTAAAGAGATGTAAGAGGTAATCCAATCCCGCTCTTGGCATTTGCTGTATGAAAATATTTGGTATATTATCGGGTCCTGGACTGGAATTTTTTAATGTTTTAATCGCCGATTGGAGTTCACTCAATACTATTTTGGTATTTAAGATATTGTTATTATCTGCACCGATATCAAGCAACGGAGTTTTTTCAGCATGGGTTTTAGTACTAAGGAAGTTTGGATCGAAATTTGAATTACTAGAGTTCATAGCGAATGTGTTTGCTAATATGTTGGCTATATTTTTGGAGTCGGTTGTAATGGGACTGGTTGGTGCGCTTATGTATGTAATTTCGGAGTAGGATTTGTGGCCGTTTATTTTCTTCAACTTACTCCACATTTCTTCTCTTGTTGTTCTGTTATTTAGCGAAGATATGTAATTCATCCACGAATTTATTTTGGCTTGTTTCAAGGTTTTCCTTGCTATTGCTCTTCTAGATTTGAATTCAATTACATTTGTGTCAGTCTTATGCTCCTTGTAAACGTTGAAGGCATGTTTTTTTCTTCTTATTGCATCGTCACATTCTTGGTTCCACCATGGAAGACTTCTGTTACATTTGTTATTGGAAGTTCTGGGTATGTAATGTGTGGCTGCATTAATAATTAGCCTGTTGAATTCTTCCAGTAGTTCGTTGATTCGTTTGCAGTTGTCATTGTTAGGACTTTCTAATAGTGGGATATTTTGTTGTATTATTTTGCGGTAGTTTGGCCAGTCTGCTTTTTTAAATTTCCATCTGGGTATGGCTATAAGGTCGTTTATATTTCTTCCTATTAATTCAATCAATAGAGGAAAATGATCGCTGTTATATAGATCCTGAGAAGCTGTAAGTTCAATGGTATCGCAAAGAAGGACTGCAAAAGGCCAGATCTATTGAGCTGTAGGAACCGTTTGTTGGGTTAAAATGAGTTGGTTCGGTGGTATTTAGTAGTATGAGGTCGGACTTGATTATTGTGTTTTCGATAATTTTGCCTCTGGTATTTGTGTGTGTTGACCCCCACAGTTGATTGTGACTATTGCTATGCCTTACTGGTGTCTGTGTGCACCCATCAACACACCGTTCGTGGTGTGAAATTATAACTTACATTTACCGACTGATAACAACATATATCATTTTATTCGTGAAACTTCAAAGAATCATTTTGCACCAAGCGCAACTGAATAACTATTACCGCAAAAGTACAAAACACTTCCAAAGTTGAAAATTTGCGATTTTCTTCAAAATTGATTTTTTCAAAAATAGTACGTTCTGGAGAAAAACGGATTGCAGATTCGTATTCAGCACATTAAAGTCTATAAGAAACGCATATTGAAGGTTACAAAATCAGACCCGTGTTGAACAGTGTTATTGGAGTACTCTGGTAATGAGAATGCTATACGGAGGGCACAAAAAGCAGCCCTGGTTCGTACAACTACGGCCTATAGGACGACGGTCTATGACGCCCTATGTGTCCTTGCGGGGAGAATTCCCCTGCGGCGTATGAGGATAAACTGAGCACCATTATGAGGAAAAAAGAACCCGCCGAAATCGGTGCCTACAGGAGCTGCAGAACCAGACCGAAAGGGACGAATTTGCGGCAATTAAAGCGTTCTTATGGAATGAAGCCATTGAAAGATGGCAAGAAAGATGGGACCGATTTGACAATCGAAATTGGACCCGCCGATTGATACGTACGGTGAGCATATTCATGGGACGGAGGTCCCGCCATTTCTTCCATGACCACCTCTCAATGCAACTTCTCACTGGTCACGGAATATTCAACGTATACAGGAGGCGTATATGGACGCACACACTCAACTAAGTGCTGGGACTGCGGCCACCTGGAGGATACGGCAGAACATGTGTGAACATGTCAGATGGGCCGAGGCCAGGACTACCCTTTGAGTCCACTCTGGATGAGGCAGCCTGCGTAAGCAACTTAATACAGTTAATCACTGAATCGACAAAAAACTGGAAGGCATTCCAACTATTTGCCAGTGTAACGATGACCGAAAGACAGCGAAAAGAAAGGGAAGTGGAACCCCTAACAGGGAGAAGGCCGTACCACCCCCCAATAAAGATAGAATTGAGGATACCACCAAATATGAAAATGGTGAACATATATACCTCTCGGAACCCTGATGGCCCAAGAATCAGAGGAACCCCGCATTGTGGGGCAAGACGCCAATTTAGGATTGGAAAATTAATAAAACGTTGCTTAGGACCTTAATGGTATTTCTATTTGCAGGAACTGCATCAACAGGATTAGGTATTTCTAAAACGATACTTTTTCGGAAATTTTTAAATAATTTATAAAAAAATTTATTGAATAATTGCGATATTTACCCGTATCCGCATTAATTTTTATATACCCGTGTAGAATGGGATGTGTGGTTTATGTTTTTATCAAATTTGGCTGCAGCCGACTGCAGTTGAACAAATTATTTCATTTGTTCTAAAATAGTTCGATGCGGAGAACGCCCGCAATAATGCGAGCGCCCGCCCCGCTTTTATGAAGTGTACTACGTAGAAAGCGGGGCCGGATCACCGGGAGTCTACTGTAAGTCGCATCAGTGCGGGCGTTCTCCGCATCGACCTATTTTAGAAAAAATGAAATAATTTGTTCAGGGGCAGTCAGTGGCAGCCAAATTTGATAATACATAAACGATTCACCCTACATGTGTATATAAAAATTAGCGCGAGTCCAGGTGAATCTCGGAAGTATTTCATAAAAGAAAGTTTACAAAATTGGTTTGTTCAAACTTGCTCGAAATAAATTATTATTGTAATTATTATTAATACATTTTAGAAACTTTTGAATTTTATACATTCCTAATCCTTGTTTATGCAGTTTCTGCAAATAGGACTACCATTAATGTCCTGAGCATTAGATAACAGGTGAAAATAACATTCTTCATTTTTATGGCATCTTTAATTTTTAACTTTTGTATCCCTTGCCACGCTTAAAAACAATGGATTTGAAAAATGAAAATATTGTTTTTAGCTCCTACGGACATCTATGTTGATATTGGAAATAGCATCTCTTGGAAGCACTCTGTGTTTCGTTTTTTAATTTTGCAACCCTAAATCGGCGTTTTGCCCCACTGTGCCCAGGCGAGAAACATGCAAGCCAGCGACACCATGTTGGAAACCATTAGTTGTACTGCTCTTTGGTGGTCCAGTTGAATTTCCAGGTGAAATTCGAGCGAAAAAAGGAGGGTTTTTTTAGTGGGTATGCCACATAACAGCTAGGCGAGTCCCACATACCCCACAGGCATCTTCCCCTCCTCGGAAAAAAAGGTCAACCACGGGCCCCAACGGGAACCATTCGCCCTTTCGACGAGATTCATTCACTCGATTCCCATTCGACGTTTCCACTAACACTCTTCATTCACATTTCGCGCCATATTCGATACATATTCGATACATATTCGATACGCTATATTCACCCCATCCATACAAAGTTATACCATTTTTAAGAATTCTTGCATCCCACAATACATATTAACTGAAAACCGCAAAAGGTAAGAATTTGAAAAAGGTAGTTATTTGAGTTATTTGAGAATTCGAGCATCGAAGTAATGACGAATGTCATAGGGGAACGGACAGAAATGGGGCTTCGGTAAGACTGCGGATGTTTATCTACATTCATATTTCTAGCAGGAACCAGATAATAACAGATTCAAAATAACAGATTTTGCGTGATGTTGCGTGGTGCATATTGTCTGCGTATTACACACATATTGGCAATCATACCATAAAACCTACTAATTTTTTTTGTCTTCTAAATTATATATAGGTGTATAGGTTTAATCGTCCAACGTCTTGTCGAAACTGTTAATGGCATATATCGGAAAATGTTTCAGACAAAAGGTAAATGGTTTCGAGGGGAGTTAATTCGATGTAATTATTTGCACGTAATTGCGCGGAAGACGTGGTATTTTTTCTAAAATTACTCAAAATATAATTGCCGTACAAAAAAAAAACTTCTTGGCGCCAAGGTGTCAAAATAGATTATACTTACATACACACTACAAATTATATAGCAAACTGAATGCTTGCAGTCATTTTAAGCCTAATTACACTACCCTTTTACACAATAGTATATCTACATGTACGCTTAGATTCTTACATTTTTGTACGACCTTACAGGGGCATAGTTACTTCCAATTTTCTTCTCACGCTTTGTTTTCGCAAGGACAACAGGGGCATCAAACCTTTTGCGGGGAACATTATTCTGCTGCTTCAAAATCTGTCTCAACTTTCTTGATGCTTCGATTTTTGTTCTTCGCGGAGGAAGTTCCTGCAAACACTCGTCCCGCATAAGCCTCTCTTGTCTCCTTTTCATCGCTCTAGCGGTCCGTCTGAGTATTGTATCGGACCTGCAAACGCCCAACCACTTTCGTGATACTTGCGCAGCACACACCAAAGATTCTGGATCCAACTTGCGCAAAATTAGCTGGGATACCTCTAGCGGAAGTTCAGAAATAATATCCACCTTGGTAGGTTCCAACAATCCGATTACGCGGAGGAATGATCTGAAGAACTCCATGTTGCTCTTAGTATCGCAAGAACTGGAGTGATGAACATCTGCAAAATTCGGAGCTTAAATAATGGTCGATCCGGTTCACTGGTTGTTCCGGATGAGTGGCTCGGCCAATCACGGTGTAGTATTATTATATATGTATACATTTTTATATACACATAAATAAATTGTATATATACATATGTACATACTACGAACATAATGTTGAGGGTACGCACCCATACAAGTATATACGGGGACAGACATTGCACCCCAGGGATTACGTCCAACGGATGGAATATTCAAGGTGGCCGTTACGATACTAAGAGCGACATGTACTTCTTTTTTCGCCTAATTGGATTATTGGGACCCACCAAAGTCGATATTATTTCTGAGCTTCCATTAGCGGTATCCCAACTGATTTGGCGCAAGTTGGATCCAAACTCTTTGCTGTGTGCAGCGCAAGTATCGCTAAAGTGGTTGGGCGTTTGCAGAACCAATAGGAAACTCAGACGTACCGCTCGAGTGATGAAGGAGATACAATAAAGACTTCTGTGATGAACAAGTGCTACCGGATACTTCCTGTAAAGTATGTAAATAGGATAGCGTAATTACGATTAATGTAACTGGCTTAAGGGGGCCGACTCTTTTGGGGCCAACTCCGAATCGATCTAAGCGCCATTCGACAGAACGGACGTTAGTGAAAACAGAAAAATCGTCTGCTTCGACATTTTACGGGGTGACATCTAAACTCATTATACAGAATTATAAACTCACGATGTGACATCTAACATCATTAGGCAGAATTATAAAATGAGAGTGGGAGGCCATAGTTGCCAAATCACATTATTTGAGAGTTCTGTCGCACTATTGCCACATCTGTTACAATCTTGGCCATCAGCAAAATGAATCGGCTCGAGCCGAGATTTCCATTCCTGCCGGACGTAGACATAGCTGTTGAACGGCTGGAAACTTTTTTGTAGGTTCGATCCCCCTCGGCTATAATTTTTTTACATTAATATTTTTCTAGTTCCTAACTATATGACAATGATCTATATTTGCTTACCAATATGTTAAAAACATTTGTTAAATATTTTAATTTAATATACCTAAATCTGAACTTATAGCGCTTTTTGCGCTACCGTTTCTCTTGCCATGTATCTTGCCAATTACGGTACCGTTTAATATTTCTAACATTAAAGTATAATGTATGAAGCATTTTCAGGCATCTTGCAATTAGATTGAACAGTCGTAGATGAAGTGCAGGAAAACTCGTGTGATGTTTTACTACTATTTCGCCTTTCTTTTAGATGACACAATCATTTCTTTTTTACAAATAATTATTGTTGCGAAAGCAATTATACCATCAGAAATAAAGGAAAATATTTATTTTTAGAAATTTTATGCGAGTACCGAATATGCATATATTGATAATTGTTAATTCAATTCATTCGCTTTTTCCCATTGCTTCGGTCATTGTGTAGAACGACAAACGAAAAATACGGAGACATAGTTGATATTGTCATATCTATTACAGTTTTGCTTTTCAGGAAAATTTCGATAGATTCGACTCAAGTTGAGATTTTTATTTTTGCCGAACATAAAAGAGAATAGTGCAAATGAAAGAGGAGATTCAAGAGTCAAGTTGAAAAAACAGATTGATAAAACCCTATTAATATGTGTAAGAAAATAATTTTTGGACCTTATGAGAGAAGGCCTCTTATTGCTGCTTGACATAGGTCAGGCACAGCCAACTGGCGGGCCGCGGGCTACGCGCTTCATCTTACAAACAAATGACGGCCCTCACACTGCGTCATAGTTGCGGTGTCACACCGATTCCCGTCTTGCTGTTACGTCATAGGTACATCTGACGCACATAGCTCTATCTTTGTCTATCATAGCTTTCTGTTGCTTAGAGCGAAGCATAAAATGATCGAAAAGGACCATGGTGACATTGTATTGTTGTACAGACTACGGTCACGAGAGCTAAACAAAACAACTTTTTAACACATACACGCCGACATAATCATTTGAATACCTATTCAAGCACCTTCGATACTCTTACATATACTTATATTACAATTATATTATTGTTGTATAATATAGTTAATATATTTCATACATATTTCATATACAGGGTGGCCCGGAACTCGCGCGGTATTTTTAAAAAAGGGGTAGCTGAGGTAATTCTGAACAACTTTTTCCTCGACCAAAATATTGTTTGAAGCTTCGTTTTTTAGTTATTAACGAAAAACACTGGCCAATGCGAGCGCCCGTATAGCGCGAGCTCAGTCACAATTGCGCGCGGCCGAGATCGGGTGCATCGAGGGGCAACGTACGGCAAATATTACAATCGTCTTACATTAAGAATAGTGTGTAATTCTTCGTTATTCATCAATAACAATTTAATTAACAAGTCGTTTAATAACTGTCCCATACTTTTATTCGTTTTCCGAAACGAATAAAGTGTTTTATTAATTATGAAAAAAGTGTTTGGATGATTAATGTTAGAAAAGGGTAGTTAAATAAACTTATCCATTCGACCGCGAATTTACCTACTTCGACGGTGTCTTGCCATATGGTCATTGTACCGATCCTGACCTATTTTTACAATTTAAATGCCACGTCCCGGCGATCGATACAGATCTGATTCGCACTTGTTTCCACACGCACATGACACACACATTAACTTTCGTAATGTTCGTAAGTGCGTGTCCTGTGCGTGTGGAAACAAGTGCGAATCAGATCGTATCGATCGCCGGGACGTGGCATTTAAATTGTAAAAATAGGTCAGGATCGGTACAATGACCATATGGCAAGACACCGTCGAAGTAGGTAAATTCGCGGTCGAATGGATAAGTTTATTTAACTACCCTTTTCTAACATTAATCATCCAAACACTTTTTTCATAATTAATAAAACACTTTATTCGTTTCGGAAAACGAATAAAAGTATGGAACAGTTATTAAACGACTTGTTAATTAAATTGTTATTCATGAATAACGAAGAATTACACATTATTCTTAATGTAAGACGATTGTAATATTTGCCGTACGTTGCCCCTCGATGCACCCGATAACAGCCGCGCGCGATTGTGACTGAGCTCGCGCTATACGGGCGCTGTAATTGGCCAGTGTTTTTCGTTAATAACTAAAAAACGAAGCTTCAAACAATATTTTGGTCAAGGAAAAAGTTGTTCAGAATCACCTCAGCTACCCCTTTTTTAAAAATACCGCGCGAGTTCCGGGCCACCCTGTATATTGTTACATTTAAAAATAATATTATATTAATACTGACTATTAATTTTGAGTTACACATTTTGAGCTTTGGATTGACGTGTATACACGTCGAAATGATAGAAATATCAAACAGTTCCATAATTGGCAAGATACATGGGAAGAAAACGGTAGAAAAAAGCGCTTCAACATCATATTTACGTATATTAAATTATATTAAGTATTTAATAAAGTATTAGCAACTCTTTAATAAAGTATTTAACAAATATTTTTAAAACATTTGTAAACAACTATTGATCATTGTCATATACTTAGTATTGAGAAAAGAATGAATGTAAAGAATATACCCCAAGGGGACTCGAACCTACAAAAAAGTTTGCAGCGGCTCGAATCAACATCTCGGCTCGAGCCGATTCATTTTGCTGATGCTTATGTTATAATTGTAACAGATGTGACAACAGCGTGACAAAGGTTTGATACGTGCCGGCAACTATGCCTTACTGATGTCTGTGTGCACGCATCACGTATTCACGTATGAATCGCCGTTCGTGGTGTGAAATTATAACTTACAATTACCGACTGATTTATATTTTTATCGACCCTGACGGTAACTTGGCCCAATTCACTACAACGTACCATAAACGCCACCGACGAAGAATCAGTGAACTATTCTTACGTCGGATACGTGCAAATCGTAACAGTCGTTTTTCGCCTTCCAGAAGTGATAGATTGTGAAAAATCGAATTTCTGTGATCTTGTGCTACTTCAAGACAGTCGGGTAGAGTGTTTTAGCAGTGAATAAACTATTAATTCGTTCAATATTTGCTAACTGTGAAATGTGTCAAATCGCCTGCAGCCATCTTGTTTCCTACGTCGTTGTCTGTCTCAAGCTTGCCAGTTTAAGAAATACCATTCTTCTCAACGAATGGTGTTTATTGGCGTTCAGACATACTTCCCCGGCTGTGGTGAAGTCTACCCGTGTGTACTATATCCGCGAAAGTTTCATTAATGCAATTGTTCAGACGAGTATTTGCTGCTACGAAATCAAGTCTCTCTCTCGCGCATGGCGTATACGTGCATGCTTTCCTTTGTTTGCGTAAGTGCACGCACACACGTCATGGCGCCTGGAGTCGGCCCCCTTAAAAGCTTCGGATTTGGTATATGAGTATTACTAGTATGTATACATGTAGTATAGCGAGAGCGCGCGCCGAAGACAAAGGACTCGCGCGCTGCGTTCGCTCGCGTGTGTTGCGGGATAGCAACACGGGCAGACAGCGACGGACCGTTAAGGCGATCGGAAGCGTTTTTATATCTATTCTGTACTATTCATATCATCATTATTGTTACATTATTGTAGGGTGTATGAAGGTGGCAGAGCTGAGGAAGGTATTGAAGTCAGCCAACCTGGAGACGACAGGTAAAAAGCAAGAGTTGCGGGAGCGATTACAACGATATTTAGAAGGGCCGCAGTCTGAGGATGACGACGACGAAGATGAGGAGGTAAGCGAATCAGACGACGATGAAGATCGCGACGAAGACGCTAGCTGCGTAGAAAGCGAAAACAGCGAGAACAAAGTATCAGCGCGACCGCCGCCAGGTAGCGCTAGAAAGCGTAGCTATAGTAAATACGCGTCGGAAAGAGGAGTGCAAAGTCGAAGACGCGACACGTTTACCATTCTGGATGTAGAGGACAGCCTGATTCATTTCACGGGAGACGATAAGCTAGCCATAGATAAATGGCTAGAAGAATTCGAAGATGCGAGTGAGTTGTTAGGATGGAGCGAACTGCAAAAATTAATTTACGCAAAACGGATGCTGAAGGGATCTGCAAAACAATTCATCACCATCGAAGGAGGAATAAAATCATGGTCCTCATTGAAAGAGAGTCTTTTAAGAGAATTGAAGGTGCAGGTAAATAGCCGAACAGTTCATACACAATTGAGTAAGCGCAAGAGAAGGGAGAACGAGAGCGGACGACAGTACGTCTACGCAATGATGGAGATAGCGAGTCAAGGACATATCGAGGAAGAAGCGGTGATCGAATATGTCATTGACGAAATTCAAGATGAAGACTCAAATAAATCAGTTTTATACAGGGTGGCCCGGAACTCGCGCGGTATTTTTAAAAAAGGGGTAGCTGAGGTGATTCTGAACAACTTTTTCCTTGACCAAAATATTGTTTGAAGCTTCGTTTTTTAGTTATTAACGAAAAACACTGGCCAATGCGAGCGCCCGTATAGCGCGAGCTCAGTCACAATTGCGCGCGGCCGAGATCGGGTGCATCGAGAGGCAACGTACGGCAAATATTACAATCGTCTTACATTAAGAATAGTGTGTAATTCTTCGTTATTCATCAATAACAATTTAATTAACAAGTCGTTTAATAACTGTTCCATACTTTTATTCGTTTTCCGAAACGAATAAAGTGTTTTATTAATTATGAAAAAAGTGTTTGGATGATTAATGTTAGAAAAGGGTAGTTAACTAAACTTATCCATTCGACCACGAATTTACCTGCTTCGACGGTGTCTTGCCATATGGTCATTGTACCGATCCTGACCTATTTTTACAATTTAAATGCCACGTCCCGGCGATCGATACAGATCTGATTCGCACTTGTTTCCACACGCACATGACATTAACTTTCGTAATGTTCGTAAGTGCGTGTGCGTGGTGGTCAACAGTGGTTGACAGACAATTCGGACCACTGGCCAACAGGCTACCTTCAGCCGAGTAGTCAGGCTGTTAAGGTGCGAGAAGGCAAGGTTTATGGCAGGGCAATTGATAACAGTCGCGGAGTACGTGACTGTTTAGTTTTTCTGCAGATGTGCAAAAGGCGCATAGAAAAAGGTTTTAAAGAAAACCCTGCCATAAACATCGCTGCACCAAGGCATGACTCGGCCTCGACACTTTCGGACTCGACACGGGGTCCGTGGCAGCAACTCGTCACCTGGCAAATCCTGGGAAATACCCCGGCACTGCCAATGCGTCGCCCACCCCCAAGTTCCCCTGTGGAAAGTCACCGTGCCCCTTCCTAAAGAACACCACGCCAAGGGCGTAATGGAAGGGGAGAACACGAGGTCTTAAAGCCAGGGGAACTTGGAAAAAATGGCATAATTTAGAAAAACAGAGAGTACAGTACAGATAGAAGTCAGTAGAAGTACTCACAAGACAGCATATACACATACACGATACCTTAACATAACGATATAATATACAGTTAGGTGTTGTATTAACACGTATTACACTTAATACTATCATCACGGTCCCAAGCCGTGCAAACTTGGGTGGTCCTTCGGGCAGAAATATAGACGGCACCTTGTGCATATATCCAGGGAAGTTACGCACTCTAACATTTGGTCCTTCGAGCCGGATCCAGCATCGTGGAATTGGATCGGATTGGTACAACAACCGATTCAGCCGCAGTGCATCAGACCAGCAGAGAGAATATCAACAGAGTTCAGTGACACGTGGCGATAGATGTTAGATTAAAGAGTGTAGTGTGAAAGTTAGCAGTCATCTTCAGAAGAGAGCAACCTGAAGATATCCAAGGATCGACGCTAAGTTTAACGTCAACATCTACCAACAGAAGACAGCATCGTGGACTTGGATCGGATTGGAGCAACAACCGATTGAGCCGCAATTCAGCAGCACAGCAGACGCAGCAGAAAATCAGTCACCATCAAAGCAGTATCAGTGGGCTACGTCCGTTCCTGTCACGTAAGATCAAATTCCCTTCTCTTATTTGTGAAATAACGTATAATGGAAGCAGAACTTAGAAAGTTGATTGCCGACCGCGGCACAATTAAGGCCGCGTTGACTCGACTGAATAGATATTTCAGTGAATCCGCGCAAACAGTGTCGATAAAGGCATTGCAAAAACGGTTAGAGGCAACCGTAGGTTTGAATGACAGCTACAACGCAGTTCAAGTTCAGATTGAGCAGGCGACTGAGGGAACAGACTCAGAAGCATCTCACGCGGCAGATAGAGACATGTTTGAAGAAACGTATTTGAATTTAGTAGCAGACATAGAATAATATATAGAACGCGCGCAGGGTACGGGTGGAACAGTAAGCCAGGTAGCAGGGCAAATAGCGTCTCCTGTATCCACGCGCTCACGTCCTTCGGTAAAAATGCCGATAATACAGCGGGTGGGTCGGTTTAGAGACACATACATCAGCCTAGTACACGAGAGCGACGCACCAGATATAGAAAAGTTTCACTACCTGAATTCTGCGTTGAAGGGTCCAGCCGCGCGAGTAATTCAATCTCTGGGAGTGTCCGAAGCGAATTATCGCATTGCGTGGGACGCGCTAAAGTTACGATACGAAAATGCCGCAGCGCTAAAGAAACATCATGTATTAGCAATTTTAGACATGCCAATTATTCAGAAATCGTCTCAAACCGCGCTCCGAGAACTATTAGATGATGCGCGAAACCATCTAGCAGCGCTACGTTCGCTGAACGTACCCGTTGAAGCGTGGGATATTATGATTATTCCAATCTTAAGTAGAAAATTAGATGTGGATTCCTTTAATGAATGG